>JAUMHF010000006.1:10980221-11014554 GCA_032359275.1 Microctenopoma steveboyesi | reverse complement strand
AGAGCGGCTGTATTCATGGCAAACAATTTCCCTCTGGGATTAATAAAGTGTTTTGAATCTTGAATCTGAATCTTGAAAATAAACTTGAAATCACATTTAGACATTTTATCTTGTACACTTTTAGTAAACTAAAATATACAATGCCCTTGAACAGCTTTTGGTGCTTTGTGGATAGAAATTTATGGTTCATTCAGTATGTCAACCAAATGTACAAATTAAATCTTATATTCTTTACTTCAAGCACGCCTGGATTATTTCAAATACACTGTGGTGTCATACAGAGCCATAATGGTGAAGGGCGTCATTTACCAAATAAATACCCACCTGATTGTTTTCATAAGGTTTAGCCAAGTGTACCTAAAGTAGTTACATAGTAAAGTATATTTAAAGTAGTTTAAAGAAGAGCATAATTATACTGGATTTCCAGAAGAACAGGAACATGTATATACATTTAGCTGCGTGCTAACATGTTAGCCATGTAAAGTTTAATAGGTTGTAATATGCCAGATGTTCGCAGGGTTGAACCCTGCTGCACCAAAGTTGTCTATGACTGTGGTGCTGAAGCTTGGAAAACTGGGTGATCATTTTGAGAGTGAGATTTATGAGTATAACACAGCATATACTGAGTTTCTAACACTATGCCATACATCATGTCTTTCACATAGAGCAGCAGTTCCCTGCTAATTGTAGTGCTTGCCACAGTAGTAAAAGCATCCAGCACAGAAATGTCTCAGGATTAAATTTCTGCAGGTAATACTGTTCGCCTGCAGAGGCCACATGACAGCATGGTTTTCCCCACTGCAGTCATGAGCCAAGACGCCTGGCCATCTGTTAGACTTGGCTTGTAACTGCGACCTCCGCATACCCCAAGGAATTTACCTTATCACCCATTCAGGAGTGAGCTAGCTTTATCCAATATTGTTTTTTATTCTGGATCAAACACCGTCTTGGCTCATGACTTTAGTTAATGATAACAACACAGGCCAGGTGTTGTTTTTACTTCAGTTTCTTTTTTCTTTGGTCCTGCATTAATCGACTAATTTCTAATGAACTGCTTTTAAAAAATTTATTCTGCTAAACGTGTCCAATAGCTTAGAATTGATTCTCCCTCAATCACACCATCTTAATTTGCCACGCCCTGACTCACTAGTCTGTGTGTGCTCTGCTTGTACTATGGTGGTTGATGCACTTGACTTCTTCAACACGCAGCAGTGATAATTAGACCTCTGCGGTTTTCAATGCATTGATGGATTAATCTTTACTACTCAAGGTATTCAGGCTGTGCTCAGGGCAGCAGTGCACATCGACTTTTGATTTTCACTAAGAACGTTTATTGTTAACGTATTGAAGTTGTATTCTAGTCTGTCGGCTGTGTGTCAGGTGGAAGAACAGACATGTAGCAAGGAAAACCGGTTTAAAAAGTGATGCGAGAAGCTACATTTTTGGGGGGAATCCAGCTTTTTGATGAAATGCGCTGTTCATAAAGTGAACAAAGGTGTGACCTGGTTGTGTTCCTTAGGGCCTGCAGTATGTTCACTTCAGTGAAGGCCTTCGAGGGGCAGCAGTACTCCACCCTGAAGAGGCAGTGCTTGCAGAGTGGCCTGCTCTTTGAGGATCCCCGCTTCCCCGCCACAGACGACTCCCTTTTTTACCAGGGCAACAGAATTGGACATGTAGTCTGGAAGAGGCCTCGGGTAAGTTGGTTTGTGCAGTAAGAGAGTTTCAACTAATGGATGTTTGTGGTTTGAGACTTCTGATTGACCCTACTGACTATTATCAGGCCTCATGTTGTTTATCAGTATAGCACATCTAATGGTTTCCACAATGTCTAGGACACAATGGCAGTTGGTGCCGTGCTTGAGTGGTGCCAACCTTGAATCTCTCGTTGTTTTAATTAGCTACTCCTAAAGAGCTATTCCACTCAAAAATATGTTTTGAACCTGGAGCTACTTTCTACTATTTACCAGAAGACAGCGTCACATATCTAAGGATGTTGAAAGACTCTGAATGTGCAGCGGGTTTTGCTAGAAGACTAATTTTGAAGCAAGATCCTTTATGTATTTATGTATTTAAGATATACAACCAGTGCGAGTCAGCATGTTTTGTTTTTTTTTACTTTTCCAAGTAAAAATCTGTTGCATATAAAGAAAAAAGCTTTTGTTTTCTATAACAGTTTGTTAAATGGGGTCTGGTTTAACTGCATTAAAAATAGTTAAATAGGCTTCCACTCTTGGTTGAAAATCAGACTCCTCATCTTAGTCTGGCTCCGAACATATACGGCTGAATATCTACATTGTCATGTACTGTGTTTTTACTGGTGTACGGGCCAAATGGCTGTGGTGGGTGGAGTCGTTATCATTTTAATTTGCACACATTAATATTCATAGATACTAGCATTTACAGTAAAGGAGACAAACCAATTTTTATGCTGTTTTCAAAGGGGTTAACTGAACCTTCTCTTGGAAATAAAACTGTCAGACAATATGTTTTCATAGCAGAATATTAATATATGCATGTAACTGGAGCGTGACTTTAAATATCTACAGAATTAATTTTTCACTTGTGTCACCTAAATGATAGATTGGGGAACTGTGCAGTTTGTACCTCGCCTCCCACACAATATCAGCTGGGATCAGCTCCGGCACAACTATGACCCACTGAGTGATGCAGATATAGCTAAAGGTATATGTGTTATACCCTAATGTAAATCATCCAAGAGCCACATAAATAAAACCTGAATAGAACGATGGAACAACGCAGTGAGTGCATGCAGTAGATGGCGTACTGAGTTAAAAGTTTAAATGACTGTGTGTAACCTGTACCTTAGACTGCATACAACAAAATCTCATTTTATCGAGCTGGGCATAAATTATGAGCAGTTATTGCACCTTTAAAACATTCACATCAGGGAGCTCTCAGTCCCACAAGTCGCCGCAGGATAAGAGTTTGATGACCTACTGTATGACTAATCATTTATAATTCACCAGCTATCACTATGTCAGTAGTTATTAATCACTGTTCCACACCACTCTTTAGTCTCCTTATATAAGCTGGCACTGTACAGTATGTACTAAGGATGTCAATGGTTAATTAATGATTACCATTAATAATGTAAGTGATTGAAAATATATTAACCAGCAACGCAGAAGGTGAAGACTTGTGATGTTTATGTCAGAGGCGTACAGAAGTGTTTGTAGTTTGCTCTTTTGTGTCTGAGTCTTTTATTGTTCAATGCTTGCTGGTGTCTACAGTAAGGGCCCCACAATTTGTAAACCCAATTCATTTCCTTAATGTCCGAGAAAGACAGTTGGTTGTAGCATGACTTTCCATGCTCACCAAGTTGTGTTCTGGGGTTTGTCCAATTCAGGCGCATGCTAATGTGGAACGAAAGTCTTCAGCGGATGCAGAAACATCTTTACCACAGGCTGGGATGTGAAACATAAAACAAAACCAATATCGAGTATGGTCTCTATTTCCATTTTGTCTGGACATTTGTTGAATCGTGATAGACATGGGCAGAGGCTCTGCAATTTTAAGTGGTGCCATTAGTTAGGTTTATTTTATGTTTCAACTAACTCTATAACTTTTCCTAATTTTGGATATTTTCTTAGGTCATAGCAGCAGAAAATTGTTTTTATTTATAAAGTGTTTTATTATCTGAATCTAGCACTGTAAAAATATATTGATAACCATAAGCTGACTATTGTTTTTCAATATGGGTGATTATTGAGAATGTACATCTCTGATATGTATAATTTGGTGGCACATGATATTACATGCAGGGCCTCAGGATTTAGAAAGGCGACTTCCCTGCCACTATTATCCGCCTTACACAGCAGGCTGGGGTTCTGGATGGAGTAACCTCCTTCTGCTTGTGTGCCACTGCAGCAACAGCCAGCATGCATCGCCATGGAAACTGGGTCACAGAGATTATATGTTTTGGTCTGTGCTGATGTCAGTCATGCAGAGAAAACTGGGAGAAGTCAAGAGGAGAAAAAGCAGGAGGAGCAGCCTTTTAATTTTTGCCAGGACATGATTTGCGTCTTTACTGACAGAGGTTTGCGTCAGGAGATTAGAAACCCCAGTCATGGTTTGACTTTTACTCCAGCACACATATGAAAAAGTAGCTTTTTAAGAAATCTAAAGCTACCTATTTTTAGTAGGTAACATACGTAACAGAATGGAACTGAATGTGTTTCAGTGTTTAGAGGTAGTTGGTAATATCTCACATACGACTCGGCTGATCATACAGTACTCACAGTACAGTTGCTCGCTCAGTGAGCGCGGACCATCTTGCCAGAGTGCATGACCACTCTTGTGTTTGCAGCTTTACTTCAGCATCCAAACACAGACAGAAGTTTCAGTGTCCTTTAAAGGTTCAAGAGACTGGAAGATGTTTGTCATCTTTAAAAGCCTGTCAGTGAAAAAACTAGTCATTGGTCTTCTCAGTAGATTCCAGTTTCCCTCCTTTAACCTTTCTGGCTTGTACAGCCTCCACCTGTAAAACATGACAGAAATGTAAACTGATGGCAAGAAGACACTTCTTTTCACCCTCTTTTATCTCACTGGATCAATTTGGTCTGAAGTGAGTTGGAAATATTTTTTAAGTAAGTTACAACTTTGTCCTGTGTGTAATTGTTGGTCTACATGCCAGTTCTTAATATTGCTTTCTTTAGCTGTATGAGCAGGGTCATCTGTAAAATTATAGGAGCTCCCTGACAGCTTTTTATTTCTACCTAAAAACAAATGAACATAATATCTTTATAGGTTTGACAGGACATTTGTTTTCTCTGTCTAACCTTTCCAATACAGGCAAATTGAAATTGTGACCTTTTCATGTACTTTACTGACGTCAAAAGAAATATAGACAATCATCAGTATACTTTATTTCTTCATACAAATACATTTTGATTTATTTTTATGCCCACTCTTGGGATTAGTCAACAGAAACCACAGAGACGCAATTGCTCAGACATAGAGTAAAGATGCTTCTTTTTATCCACCATTTTTAAGGCCTTTGTTTATTTTCTATTTTTTCATGCCTAGGAAAACTCAGTTCTTTTTTCCTTCCACTCTAACCCTACCCCTACCCCTAACCCTCAGTCATAAGAAGCGTTCTTATGAAAAGCTGCATTGCCTGAAAACAGGCAGGAAAACAGCTTATATGTTCCCCACACCTTATCATTGTTTCCAAGAATATGTGTAGAGATGTCTGCAAAGCAATCATATCATCGGGGTTGACGGGCTAAAATGACATTCAAACTATTTCACGATTTAACAGCCAGGCGGCTCCCAGTGTGAAGGCTGAGAGCCGAGGGGCTGTGCTATCAGTGTCCGGGTGAAGGTTCACAGCCGTATCCCCCCCTAGAGTAATGTTGTGCTCGGTGTTATCCTTGCTCAAATGAATCTAGGCGATATTTATGGCTGCAGTCAAGTCCCAGTGGCAGAGCGTGCGAGCCTAAAGAGCAAGCTCTAATAAAATGTCTCTGTCTGTCTCACATTGTCTCTCAGCCTGTCTTTTTTCCTCCTGCTGCGCTTCTCCTCTCTTTCTGGCTCCACCTCCTCCTTTGATTCGTGGTTGCGTCGTGACTAAGCTAGCGTGGGGTGATGCAACAATTTATAAGCAAGAAATTGATCAATAGAAAGTTTTATATAGTATTTATAACAAAACTAGATACCCCTCTTTTGTACATCTATGTGTATTACATCAAGATACTGGACTGGATACTAATATACCTACAGTATCGGCCACATTTTTTCTGTTAGCATAAAGTTCAGGAAATTCTTTTTAGTCCTCAAGGATTTAAAGTGTTTTTATGAGACTACAGCACTGGGTTTAAAATAATATCCGTTATGCAGTTCAATCAATCTGTCATTACAGAGATGGAAGGGTTAGACACTGAGATAGATCCCCGGTGCCTGGAACAACTATGCAGGTGCATGTTTGCAAGGTGTGGTCCTTTCAAATATTAACAGTATGAGGATAACACCATAAAATATATGCTTACAAAAAAAGGTCTTAACGTTACAACCGTCGCCCTATGAGGCTCTGAAAATGAACAGCTGGATTTCAGTGTAATACTTTTTTGTTTTTGTGCTTATGGCTTGTTGTGTGTGTGTGTGTGTGTGTGTGTACATATGTGACAGATGGTTCCTCTCACAAGTCGATGGATGGTGCTGAGGAGGGCTGTAAAGCTGGTTGAAAGGCTCTCAATATCAGGGTAAATGATTAGGTGGTGCTCAGCCACAATATTCACATTACTTCAGTCTGTGTAGGTCCAGGCAGGGATCGATACTCTATTACTCATCAACCTGGGCCCATCCCTGGATGGCAGGCCACCACAGAGAACCCTCGCAGCTCCTCAGACTCCACCGATCAATGCTGTTGCGGACAGGGAAAAGAAATGATTGGAGATCTTAACTCTGGCACTGGTCAGACATTGTTCCCCTAATCGACATCCAAACATTGCGTTCTGCAGCGCGTCGACTTAAACGTACAGTCACGTATGTCGGACAGTAAGCACTTGAGCGCTGGTCTGTGTAAGGTGAGATTGGCTGTTGGGAGGGACTGCAAGCCCCCAGAGAGCACTGCAGTGGCCTCTGCGTCTGATAATAAGTTTGCTTTTGCAGCTTCGCAGAGTCAGGCAATTACTGACCTTGGTTGTGTCCTGGGTGTGTGTGTGTGTGTGTGTGTGTGTGTGTGTGCGCACGCATGCTTTTCCATATGCAATTTTATGTACGTACATCCTGTGTTATGCATTCATACACATACACAAGCTGGTAATGATTAAACACACACATACATGTGACATTGTTGAGAGCCTTCAGACTACTTAGAACAATATACAGATCATATTCTAATTATATTTTAATCAAGATAATTCTATATTGTGAAGAATACACAATATAGAATTAATATAGAAAGGAGAGTATTTTACCATAATACATAAAGCAGGAAACTGTAGTATAATTTTAGTTACTGCAACCCTCAGTTAGGGATCAGCTCCTTTTTGGATGCAGACGGTTAATTAATGGTTTGGCTAGCTAACTAAACAAGTAAAGGGCAAACATTTTTCTAGGTGAGGTGTTGGTAATAAATGGGCAGCTGCAGGAGAATTACCTTCACCAGTCACGTAACCTCAGAAAGGCCAAAATGTCAAACAATCAGAATAAGGAGATTCATCCATCCAACAACTGAAATGGCTTCTTCAAGTGTTTGGCATTTTAGCTTGAAATGGTAGAATTGATGTTGATCAACTTTATTTTGCTGACACAGAGCAGCTGCTGACTGACAGCTCACGCTTTGCCAGACACAGTGTTACAGTCGTAACATAAAGGGAGCGTACAAACTAAGTCATGTGAAGATCCTCTTACAGGAAATGTGTGATTTGTATTGGATTAGTGGTTCTCAGAAATATGCTGTAATATGCAGCAGTCTTGGTTTCACTGGTACACCCCTAAAGGCATTCACAAATTGCCTAGTCATATAGTCAATATCAACTTTTCCATTATGTTATATTAGTCCCGGTGCAGATTCAACTGTGTATATGTTACATGAGGTAATGCTCACATGTGCCGCCTTCTCTATTCTTATGTTTCTGTTAGAGCTAAAGAGCTGCTAGGTAATGTTGCACTTTGCACTGTGTTTCAAGTAATGATCAAGGGGCTGATCACCAGTTTCAAAAAGCAGAGAGTAGAAAATGGAGTGAGCACACTCTCAACTGCAAGCTGTGCTTTGCAGGCTATAATAAAAAATAGTTATCCAGTATATTACTTTGAGCCGGTCTTAACTTTATATTAAAAATCAGATATTGGGTAATTACTGAGTAGAAGGATTTTAACAGTTATGATAAAAACAAAATAATAGTGACACTAACCTCAGAGTCTGTTAGTGTGATTATGCTTTGTTAGCATTGGGTTGAAATACTGTGTAGTGATCTGAATAGATTTTAAGAGGTTTTGACTTTTTTATGGGTCCATTGGTCAGCCTGTGTAATTTATCTGGGATCTAAATCACAATATATTTGAACCAGTCCAGATATAGTGATGACAAATCACTGTGACTAAAATGAGTTCTATACTAACTACTATGCAGTGACCACGTGAATGTTGCACAAACATCAAGCTAAATAATTCATCTCTGCTGGAGAACATTAACGTTGGGGACAAGACCCAAAAATATCTCAATGTTAAAATAATCATTTTTTACTTAGATTTTCACTGAATGCTGTGATAATCTTTTACCTGTGAAATTTAAACAGTTCTCTTCTACTGAGGGAACTGTTTAGATTTGTCCCAAATAGGTTGTTTAAAGCATGTCAGTCTCTGCTCACTTGCAATAACATATGTATGCCAGAGTGTTTTCAGTGTAACTAACCCACAGCAGGAAGTATGATTATGTGTGCAGGTACAAAGAGTATAAGCAAAGACATTCACATGTCTTTTATATTGTTGTTCAGCTTCACAGTTCTCTCAACTTTGAAGGCCTGTTTAAGGGTTATGACCTGGTTGCAGGAGGTGCAGGCATTTTGTTGTGATGATTAGGATTAGGTTAAGGGACCGGAAATGCACAGAGAGCAAATGTCCTCACAACTGTAGCGAGACAAATGTGTGCTTGTGCGGGTAGGAAGGGTGGGTCAGGTACACATGCAGCACAGAGACAGAGCTGCTCACCGAGCACCATGGTGTTTGCAGTAATGGAGGTCTGCACTGTACACATTGTGGCAGAAAATGGACTTCAGCGCAGCAGCCACAGGAAATGTGATTTCACAAATGCATGGCGCCCTCCCACACTCGGGTAGCAGATCATAATACGTGGGTGCAGAAGGACAGATGGTCTCTTTCTGATTCGTGAATTGGCCTGCGTAAACTATTTATGACCCTCTGTGTGTTGAGTGTTTGATTGTACAGATAATTTGTTGACCATGGGCCCTTCTAACCCTCACAGCCATCGCCCCCCGCAGAGGATTAAATTACCTTGAATTTACCATTAAAATGACACAATCTCACATTCAGCATAGTAATCGTACTAAATTGTCCCAGCATGACTTCAAACCAGAGTCTTCATGATTTACAATTGTTTCCTGTCTCTTTGGGTTTAGGAGTTGTGTGAGGACCCTCACCTGTTTGTAGACGGCATCAGCGCACATGATCTCCACCAGGGACAGCTGGGTAACTGCTGGTTCGTGGCGGCATGCTCCAGTCTGGCCTCCAGAGAGTCTTTGTGGCAAAAAGTAAGTGAATTGTGTTTTATTTATCTTTGTGTATTGTCATTCTTGTCTTTTTTATTTTGTCTTTTTGTTTTTATAGTTTGAAAAAGTAACTTTTTACATGTGATTAAACACCCTGTAAAGTTGTAAAATGTAAAACAATGTTAAACTGTCCAACTGTAGAAAACAACTGCATAACATAATGTGTTTTGAAAAGGAACTTAAATAAAGTTTAATATTAACATTAATATTTGCATATTTATTTATATTAGGAATGATAATGATAAACTGCAGAGGACTCATTACAGCCTCGCTGGTCTCCGCAGACTCCATCAGTCAGTGGAAGCCCAGCGTCTCTTAGGACAGGCAGGAAGAAATGAGGATGTACTGACTTCTGTCTGCAGAGATGCTTTTTTGTTATTTCATTAATGTTTTCATGTTGCTTACCCAAACTGCAGTGGCTATAAACATGAATAAACTTCACAGCAAATGACACTAAGAGTTTAAAGAAGTAAGTTGGGTCATTTAGTACAAACTCAGTAAGCTGTAAGATTGCAATTGATTTTGTTCAGTATTTTTAATCCATAAAATAATAACCGCAAGTAAAATAGTCTTTTAAACTACTATAAACTGATAAGGTCAGTCTCTGACATTGTAAAACTGTATTTTAAAAAACCTACTCACTAATAGAACATTTGCAAAGCACCATAAAACTTGTATTACCAGCCGTAGTCTGGATCTAGTTGTGTTGTGTTAACAAAAAACGGTTTTATGTGAATTGTACTGTCTCGCATTTCGGGTGTCAGGATTTTTCCGAAATGTTCGTTGACATCAATCTTGACAACGGAAACAAATGATTACCAAGGTTTAATGGGATTTGAAACAAGATGCCTCCGCCTGTTTCGGTGAGATGCTGTATTGTGACAGACTGCTCAGAATGTGCGCGTACAAAGGGGCATGCTTTTGTGGTGTCTTTCTCTCTGTTTATTCTGTCTCTCTATCACCGTGTAACTGTAAACGCACAGTTAGTCACATCTCCCAGTTCTACCCGCACCGTGAGCAGCGTGTTTGGTGTTTGATTCCATTTTGCTTACCTCAGAAGTTTTCGGTTGATGATTATATTTTTTTAATGTTTGTCAGATTCACTTCTAATTGCAAGTGACTGAAAAGATTGGAGTCACTAGCTTAAAAACCAACATCTTTAGCTAGACTAGACTGGACTAGAGTGGCTCTTGCCTCGATTTGTCTCTAACCCAGGAAAATGAAGACTGAAACAGTTGGCTAAGTGGATAATAAATCATTCTTCATTCCTCTCTCCCTTTATTTCCTGTTGTATCTTTACAGTCTTATAGTCTTTCTAATAAAAGGCAATTAAATGGCCAGAAACGCTGCCTTCACCCAGAAGGCAGGCAGCTCATCTTGTTCCTCTCCTCTCACACTGCTCTGCATTTTTAGTGCTATTTGAGACTGAATTCCTGGAAAACACCAACCGTTTCATTCCAGAGGTGACACAATGATATAAACTCCACAAATGATCAACCTCAATTCAAACCGTCTATCTTTTGGTAAGAGGGGGGAGTGGGGGAGATCATCCTAAAAGGCATAGAAATGAAGGCTCCATAACTTATGTATGTGCTGTCTGTCTAAGGAGCCATTGCACATAGATGGTCATCTGTTCAGTCTGCTGTTGGCAACTAGCTTTACTTTCTACGAGAGCAAAACAAGGGGTAGTCTCACAGGAGCAGATCCTGTTCCCCAGTGAAACTGAGCGCTGGTACTTCAAAACATTATTATTTTGTATTCCTTTTATGCCCGTTAATTACCCACAACGAGCTGCCAAACTTGAAACTGCATTTCGTTTCTTGTTGCGTCTTCTCATTTTGTGTTTGTTAGCTTGTTGTAATTAATCAACGCAGTAGAGATTTACATGTTGCCATGATGTCTTCACTTACTAAAGATGATCAGTGGGTACCTACTAACTGTTGGTCATGCGTTGGCATGCAATATCTAGCAAAAGGACACATACCAATGAGCTTACTCTGTACTGATTTATGTTTATGCATTAAAGGCTGTAGGCCAGATCAATTTAATTGAGACTCTCGAGGATGTGCAGTGTAGGACTTTTTATCAAAGAAGAGGGAGAATCAGTCTCTCATGATTTGACGGTTCGGGTGGCAAGTTGCTTACATTTTTTGTGTCGACACGAAACTATTCTAATACCTCTTGACATCTCGGTTATTTTCTTTTCTCTCACACTTCATCTGTCTCGCGTCTTCTGATTCACAGTTACTGTTTTATCCCCCGTGGCAGTGTAAAGCAGTGACGGTGAGCCTGGAGGAGGAGGAGGAGGCTGGGAGATGAAATCCACATGCCTCACCTCTCTTGTTTGTCAGGGTCACCATGCAAGACGGAGACTGATGAGGCAGCAGGAACCTGTTCCTCCATCCACTAGGGAAAACTGACAAGCACACAAATACACACTGTCTCTATCTGTTATCTCATGTGGGACTCCTCCCCACCGAACCTGTCAGGGCTGGCTGTTTGTCAAAGCGGAGGAGAGGGAGGATAACAGTGTTGTTTAACACACAACCCAAATAATGATCACTGTTCAGGTACCGGTTAAAAAAATGCAGACCCACATTTTTGTTATTTAAATTTATTTGTATTTAGCTGTACAGTATATAGGCCCGACATAATAGGATACAGAGATAGTTAGTTAGCTAGTTCATTCTTTACAACATGTAAGATCTTTAAAATATAATATGTTGACATTTGATAGGAAGCCATACGAACAACACAATGCAGGAGGAAACTAAAACCTTTAATTTATTCAGCCACTTGCACACAAGCACGGAAGGACAGTTTGTAGCATGCCTCTGACTGAGCTTTAGATTGCCTCAACCAGTCTCAACAATCAGCTGTGAAGGTGATGGAGCAGTCGATAGTCTCAGGACTACAACCTTCTGCGAATGCAAACAGAAAGTACATCACCTTCCTTACCTTTGCCAGCTCTGCAATCCTCTCGCCAAACTCATGAGCGTCGGCCTCGTAGCACTGAACAGGTGCATCACTAGCATCACTGGGCGCCCTCCAGAAAACCCCGGCGGGCTCCAGCAGTTGACGTGTCATCAGGTTGGTGAGGTCGGGCGTCCAGAGCTGCGAGGTGGCTGTGATGGTGAGGCGTCCGGGTTGGGCTAGACGCACCATCCAGTGTGAAAATCGGAGGGTCTGTCTGGAAAAGTCTAGTCGAAACACAGCTTCATTGGGCTGCAGCAATCGCTCGCCATCTTGCCTTTTCTGGCCCCTCTGCTGCAGAGACTGTACCCGCAGGCGCATCACCTCCGTCAGCTGGGCGTCAGGCAGGAAGGGCAGCTCCAACTCTGTAGACATGCTTGGACAGCACACCTTGGCAGGCTAAGAGGTCAATATCAGCTGCAAGGCTGGATTAGATTGGCAGCTCTGTCAAAGTGTTTTCGCTTTCTGTCCTGTAACTCCTACTCTGTGCTCTTGCTCGCAGGCTTGTGCAGAATGCATATGTGCTACATCTGTGTAGCACGGACTAAAGAGAGCAGAGGCAGAGTACACATGAGCGGAGGTGCTAGGTAACCAGATCTATTGATATTTGCAACCCCAGCACAACGTTTGCCTTCAGGGAACAGTGTTCAGAACGGTTTGTCTCACATATTTGCTTGGTTACAGACCTTTGAATCTAATATCTGACATTAGAAGATAAGGCTTGAAATATACTCTACCAAGATGTATTGTGTCCAAAAGCAGATTTGCCTCATGCAGCTATACCTGTTGAAGCCACACCATCGCACTGGCTGACACGTTTCTTCAATTAAAAAATCTCTAAACACCTCCACAGTCTATGGACAGGTAAGGTAGATGCTGCCATAAATGCTTAAAGACAAAGTTCTCTTTACTTTATTTTGCCAGCTTGCTGTACCACATATAACAACCACCTTACTTCAGAGGAGAGTTCTTGTACAATGAGTATGAATATTAAGCACAGATATTAAGAACAGACGTGTCTCCCAGTGGAACAGTGTGACTGTCACTGATGTGTTTTTAATAAAGGGAAAGCCTCTTAATTCCCCTCTGCGTGTTCTGTGTTGACAGCCGATGTGCTTTCTGCTTGTGCATGTGGTCAGTCGTCAGGTCCTTCACGTTCCAGAGACCAAATGAAATCTAGATAGAGCCTTCTCTCTCACTGTGCTCAGAGCGTATACACTATTGTGGTGGAGTGCAGGGAAGATTGCCTGAAGGATTAGAAAATGACTCTGAGGTGTCTGCGCTGTATTTTTCTGTTCCTCTCCCTTCACCGAGCTGGTTTCTGGAGAGGCCAGATTCACTCCATCAGCAGTGTCACCTCCTGCAGGGAGGTGTGATAGGAACTGCTGTTCAGTCAGCGCCCTCGATATCTCCAAGTACACCTGCTGTGGTGTCGGCCACTGCATTATTTTCACTTTTCATTGCATGCCATTTTCATACAGGTGGAGGTTTCACACACACCTCTAGATTGAGTGCACAACACGGAGTCACAGTAGGATAATGGTGTAGCCACACTTTGCATCTTTTGACGAGCAATCACATGATGCGATAATGCAGAAAGTGTCTGGTTCACTGTATGCTGTGGGTGTGAAGTGTATGTTTCTGGATACTCGCCAGGTATTGATTTTATCACTATTTAAAATGTAATATTTCCCTTCAGTGCTATACTATGCTTTACTTTACATTATTGATTTCCCCTAGTGATTTCCATTCCTTTTATTTTTTATTTTTACTCGTGTGTCATTAATCACAGCTCCGCAGCAATGGTGGAGATGATGGTGTGGTCCATACAGCTCATATGCTACAATAATAGAGATTTATTCCACAAAGACTCCTGGATTCGTCTTTAGCTTGGAATCAATCCTGTTATCCTCAGGGGAAAATAAACTAGAGATAAGGGACAAAAAGATATCTTCAGATACATTGTGACTTTTAGAGCTTTTTAAGAGCAGCCACTAAATGACCGTATAATATAATTTCCTGTTGGTGACTCACCTGTGCATGGTACTAAGAGCTTTGATCAGTTTAATAATAGGCTGTATCGATATATATATACATTTTTTTGGGCATGGAGAAATGTAACAAGCAGAAACACTAAAAATGCTGCTGAGTCAGCAATTTAAGAATTCTTTCAATATTTCTACCAAATTACTCCATGAGCAGTATTTATTGTCATAAACAGGAAGGTGGTTATTTAAGACTTAACTGACCTTTTACTTATCCTGTCAAAAAATGTATTTAAAATTATGTTTTAGACATCTTTGGCTGAACAATATGCTCTGCACTGCTGTGTATTTTCGAATTTGTTCAGTCATAAAGTACATAAGGTTTTTCAATGCTCTTCTCCAGTTAACAGAATTTAGGCACAGTTATGGGTGTTTTACTGGACCACAGCAAATGCAAGCAGCTGAAACACACACTACAGTCCAACAGTTATTACTTCTCACCCATGTCCTATTACAGCTAGATTTATAAGCAAGAACCAAGGTGATACATTTGTCCCCTAATCCCTAATGCATCAGCAGACAAGAGGGCTTGCTGGCTCACTCTGGCATTCCACCTTGACATTTATTTATGTTTCATGGACCAATGGCTGTTTGTTTTCTGTCTCTGCCTACGGCTCCTCTGCCTCTGTCCCCTTCTAATAATAATGATATAATACTTCTAGTAATGATAATAGTTACCTTCCTGCTCCAGGTAATTCCTGACTGGAAGGAGCAGGAGTGGGACACAGAGAAGCCAGACTCCTATGCTGGGATTTTCCACTTCCGCTTCTGGCGCTTTGGAGAGTGGGTGGACGTGGTGATTGATGACCGACTACCAACGGTGGACAACCAGCTGGTTTACTGCCACTCCAACGACAGCAATGAGTTCTGGAGTGCACTGGTTGAGAAGGCCTATGCTAAGTTAGTGGCTTTGCCGACAAAATACAGATTCAGAATCCAATAATATTGATAATAATGTGTTTATTTTTACATAAAACTTAGAAAAGCAAAAAACCAGAAGGGCAGAAAGAGCTGTAACTAACATGTCCTAACTCTCCTCTTACTTTAGGGTCTACGGCTGCTACGAGGCTTTGGATGGGGGAAACACGGCTGATGCACTGGTGGACTTCACCGGTGGTGTTTCAGAGCCTGTGGATCTGCTGGAGGGTCAGATGGCTACAGATGAGGTGGCTCGTAACCAGCTGTTCGAAAGAGTTCTCAAAGTTCACAACAGAGACGGCCTTATCAGCTGCTCCATCAGGGTAAAGCAGATACTGCAGCTTAGCAGATGGTTGCTTGTTTTATTTTTCTTTATTGATTATTACATTGAAAGACGCAGCACTACACGTGTAGTTAGCTCCCTCACCAAAAACAAGCAGTATAACCAACATACTAACTTTGCTTGTGGCCTTTAGACAAAAGTCATAGGATCACCAACATTAGTTGAATTTTATGGCGATCCACCACAGAAATTCTGTCTCTCTCAAATTCTTCAAGAATGTAAGCTCTGTTTGAGCACCTTGTGTTTGTGAGCAAATCGGAAAGATGCTAGCATCTCATTTCAGATCCTGTTCTTTGTAAATTGCATACCACCAATAAATGTCTACATTTATTAGCATTTGTGAAAAGTGTAACAACTCAAAACGCTTACAGTAGCATAAAAGCACAGTGCATAACTTAATATGCACAACAAGGAGTGAGCCTGGGGGTTGTCTGGCTACTTCTGAAGCTGTCAATGTTGGTTTCTGTTGGACTGTTTAACTTGTGATTAATTTAAGCACAAAAGTAAAATTAACCTGATGCTTTACTAACTCTCCAAGAATATATTTAGAAAAAACAGTTCCCGAACATAGTGCAAGCCCCCAACCCTAACCCCTACCCTAACCCTAAACCTACCCCTACCCCTAACCTCTAAATGTACTGGGACAGATCTAATCACCTTTGAATTGCAGTGCATCCTGTAGTACACTTTAGGTTGTGTTGGAACAGAAATGTACAGTTTTAAAGTCTTAAGTTGTAACGTATTTGTGTTTTGTATTGACCTTAACAAATAGTGGTTTATGATTATGTTATGTTGCTTCTTATGTTCACTGTTCCAGTCTTATTTGCAAATCCAGGTTCACTTCACTGCTTAAATTATGTGGCTCTTTTAAATGCATGAAATTGTAACTCTAAATATCTATTATTCAGCAGTAATGAGAGCTCAGAGAACATAACCAGTCTCATGCAATAATGGATTTACCACCCTTTTTCCATTGTTGTTATTAGGTTAATTTGTATTCAACACTCATGCACTTTTCTGGAAATGCGTTAACTCTGCTCCAGTCCTCTGAAAACATCAGATTTTCAGTCACAGTCACAGAAAACGTATGAATCCTAGCCCACCGTTTTGCTTTTGTACACTGAGCTGCTGAAAACAGCATTTGGTTTAGGAAATAGTTTTGCCAGTTTTATTGTCTGTGGCCTGCAGACATAAATCACCCTGCCGTGCCTCACACTCTCCAATGCAGCACAGCCCTAAACAGTGATCAAAAAGTCTGCCACACTGCTGTACTCATAGTGCTCTATGCAAAAATACAGTAAATGAACTGATTAATATATATACCAGCATATATAAAAGCATCTGTTTGAGGCCTCCAAACTAACCAGTTTTGCTGTGTCCCAGGCAACTACAATCGAGGACATGGAAGCACGACTGGACTGTGGACTGGTCAAAGGTCATGCCTATGCAGTCACGGATGTACGAAAAGTGCGTTTAGGCCATGGACTGTTGGCCTTCTTCAAATCAGAGAAGTTGCACATGATCCGCATGAGGAATCCGTGGGGTGAGAAGGAATGGAGCGGCCCATGGAGTGACAGGTAATGACGCTGTTGAAAAGCCATCTACAAAACATACAGTATATTGTTCCTGTTTGCAAAGTAGCCTTTGAAAAAAAAGTAGTATAACACACAAGTACGAAAGAAATCCAATTTGAAAATCCCAATATTTGGGTTGAGCTCTATTCACAACACTACCATCTTCAAGCATGGATAAATTACTGCAGCGCGTCAATTTCAGTCTATACTGTATCTTTTTTTTTAGGGAATATTCCAAAACAGGTGGCCGGACTATCCGCTTCAATTTAAATGTTTAGGTCAATCAAATTGACTGGTATGCACCTACATCTTAGGGGAATAGCTGAAGTTAAGACTATACTGCTCTCTCGACATCTCTGCCTTTGAATTGTTAGCTACATACAGGGAAGTGGTAAAGCCAGATCATAACACAGCCTGAATTATTAATAAGGATGAAACAAAGAAAGATGTTATTAAAGTTATTTCTCCTCCCTCTCAATGATTTCATTGTTCTCACTGAATAATTTATACACGGTTTTATAAAACCTGTTACTGTAAATGGAGTCTGACAGGCTGTTAAGACAGTTGTCAGTGAATCATAAACAGAAGGACATAAACACAGACCTAATACGCCCGGTAAATATCCGTTTCTCCCCTGAGCTTTGAATACAGAATAGACCCCTGATGTTTAGGTATGATTCATAGTAATAAATACAAAACATATCACTGCCCAGGATGCATAAACACATGCTTTTAATGATACATCTGAACTTGTTACATTAATGAGAGTTAAATATTACTGAAGGATTATTATTGTTTTCTGACTATATATTCTAACATTTTCTGTCCAGCAAGAGATTCTCACACCAGCAGCTTTAAAAAGAACATATGTAGAAATAGAGATTTAGTAAAACAGTTAAATGAAATTATTGACATTACCCAATGTACATGTGTTAATGTAACATATTAATTAAGTCTCTGGTCAGTCAGAAAAACTCAGATTGATGCTGTTCCTCTGTGTTTGCTCACTGTAGCTCAGAGGAGTGGAACAAGGTGAGCAAGAGCGAGAGAGAAAAGCTGGGAGTCACTGTGCAGGACGATGGCGAGTTCTGGTAAGAACCCCAAATGTGCTCATTTCCTTTCATCCTTTCAGATATTATTATTCGGCTGGCATGGTAGATTTAACAAAACCTCAGCTGATGCTTATGTGATGTGTTTAAGGAATAGTTTCTTACCCTGCCCAATAAAAAGAAAAACAACACACTACTGAATTCTGGGAGAAACACACCAGGAATCACTGTCTCCCTTTAACATGTCACTTTTTCCTTTGTTCCTGGTCTCACTTCCTCTAATTTTATTTCTGTTACAACATTTCCTCTTTCAAGCTCGTACCTCTAGTTGGTATCTCTCTGCTCTCTTCTTTCCTCTTCTTTTCCTGCTCTTCTGCAGGATGACATTTGATGACTTCTGTCAGTACTTCACTGACCTGATCCTGTGCCGCCTCATTAACACTTCGTACCTAAGCATCCACAAAACATGGGAGGAGGAGGTGATGAGGGGCTCCTGGATTCAGCGCCAGGACCCCCTCCGCAATCGGTCTGGAGGCTGCATTAATCACAAGGCCACCTTCCTGCAAAACCCTCAGGTTGGTTATTTCCAGAACATCAACGCAGAGACACTGTTGAGTACATACAGATGTGATATTGTATCTTTTTTCCTCTTCCAGTATGTGTTTGATGTAAAGAAGGTGGAGGACGAGGTGCTGATCTGTTTACAGCAAAAAGAAAAGAGAGCCACACCCAAAGAGGGCAAAGGGGAAAACCTCGCTATAGGTTTTGATATTCACCAGGTACGGAAACAAACAGGCTCAAAAAACTAATTCTCAGTTACCACTATTTTCTGCGCTAACAACTTCATTTTGCAGGTGGAGTTAAATCGGAAATACCGTATGCACTCAGCCCAGCAGAAAGTAGCGGGCTCAATCTACATCAACTCGCGCTGCATCTTCCTCAGGAAGGAGCTGAAAGAGGGCCGCTATGTCATCATTCCCACAACCTTTGACCCCGGGCAGCAGGGCGACTTCCTACTCCGTGTCTTCACTGATGTGCCTTCAGATTGCAAGTAAATCTGTGATGCTTATCCATGTTACAGCTTTATGTGTCACCTAAAGCTTAACTCTGATCTCAGCTCATACATGAAGCCTCAGCGGATCTGATCTCAGTGTAAATGTAAAACTATTTAAATGAATGGACAAAACTGTCCTCTCTAATTCTTTGCTAAATATTAGATATCTTGAATGAAATCCTGAACATACACACAAACTCTTTTTCAGAGAGCTGACTCTGGATGAGCCTCCTCAGACATGTTGGACAGGGATGTGTGGCTACCCTCAGCTGGTCACTCAGGTCCATGTACTGAATGCTGAGGGTTTGCAGGGACAGGACACCAATGGAGGTAGGATCCATACAAACAGAGCAGCTGGATGTGGTCTTGTGATGTAAAGCATTGTACACTTAAATACACGTAAATACTTAGTTTCCCTGTCTCGTTCCAAACGATTAAAGGAAAGAACTAGGTGCCACAGCACCATCTGCTGAAGCTACAGAAACAGAAGTGTATGTAGACTGCAGTATAAAGAACTTCTTCGTGAAAACACAAACCTGTAACTTTTCTAACTAACTTTAGGTTTAGCACAGCGTTCTTCACTTGATTTCAAACTGGTGCAGTCTATGCAGCATGCTGCCAGCCTGTTGACTCTGTATCCTGGGCTGGATCAAAAAATCATCAAAATCCATCCACCAGATGGCACTAATGTCAGAGTTTGTCATACTCTGCACCCTGTGGCTTTAATAGTGAGATTACTTTGCTGAGTGAACAACGGTGGTGGAACAATTGTTACGATTCTTTCAGTAGAAGTATCAGCACAACATACATACAGCAAAATTTTTAACTAAGGTACCAAAAGTGGAAAGTACTCATTCTGAATATTGATTATATATATTCTTGATGGCATTGCTGTTGTTAATTTGGATTCAGACTTCCCGTCAGAATTCACTAATAGCATTAAAGAGTACAGTGCAATAGTAGAGCGAGAGACACACTCGTCTCATCAATGCTAATCTTTTCCTGCAGCTGTGGATCCCTATGTGATCATCATCTGTGAAGGAGAGAGGGTTCGTTCTCCAGTTCATAAGGATACACGATGCCCAAACTTTGACATCAAAGGCTTATTCTACCGCAAGAAACCAAAGGAGGGTATTCACATCGAGGTGAGCTGTCAGGGGTCAGATCTAGGTAATGGTTGACATATTATAATATTCAGTATTTTAATCACCTACGGTGGTCTTAGTCATAAAAAGTTTTCATACCTGCACAAGCTTGGTGGGGAAATATTTTCAGTTTGTTTAGCCACCCATCTCTGAGCAGTTTTTAAACTCTATTTTCTGAATCCCTATTTCTCACCTGCACCTTGCTTCTGATTTAACATAATTGGTGTGCGTGACTGTATCACATGAGAGCAGAGCTGCCACAGTGAAATTTGCTGAACATCCATAACCAATCAGTTACAGGCTTAATATCAAGCAAAATGTGTGAGCCAGTGTACTTGTTAGAGAATTGGTGTTAGTGATGTAATGTTGCATTTGCTCAGTCATGCCTGTGAAATTGTTTAATTTGTATAATGATTAATGAGAAGTGTGCAAGCTCTGTTGGTAACCTGGGTCTCCAACACTGATCTGGATGTAATTGAACTGACATTTGCAAGCACAAGACACACTGCTGCTTGAGGACTGTAAAAGAATAATAGTCTAGGTGTAAGTGCTTGTGCCTCTTTGCATGTATTTTTTCTTATTTCCAACAGAAATGTCTGTATCAGTGATTCAAATATGCTGATATGAAAACAGTTTAGATTTTTGAGAATGTGTAATACGTATGGTTAGTGGTAGTGTTATAAGTTTATACTTTAAGAAATGTTTTGTTTTATTAGCATCACACTAAAACTCTCATGCTTCTTGGTCTCACTTCTTTCCGACCGTGTACTTTCTCCTGTGTTCTCTCTTGTTGACTTCTTATTGCCTTTTGTCTTTTCTTTCAAATCTCTGTCTTCCTCCTACGAGCGACGAACAGATCTACAACAAGAACATGATCGTGGACACCTTCCTGGGTCAGGTAATACTGTTCAGTGACCCCAACGAGCGGCAGGAGCAGCACACGCTTCACCTCCGTGACAAGGGCAACCGTCAAGACGACCTTCCAGGCACGCTCACTGTGCGTCTCATCACATCCACCACTCTCACCAACATCTGATGCAATCCCTTACATGGTTATAATGATCGAGACTGAAGGTGGTGTTTATGTTCCTCATTCATCCTCCAACCATTTCCACTTTATATTCGTTCTCTTGTTGTGTGTCTTGTGTTTCCTCTGCTTCAGCATTTCGATTCAACCTTATTTTGTGGGGGTTTTGAAGGCTTCACCAGTATTTCTGGATGCAAGATGTTAATAGACAGTATTTGATGAGGGTTTTATTAACTATCCTTGAATACATTCCTGCCAAAATTGTTCATTATTCAGTGATTGCCTCAAATGTTTGTTCTTGAAATAGTTTTTTTCCCCTGAGTTTTGTAGCTTGAATCTCTGAATTAGCAGAGAGCAACACCAACAAGCTGCAGTTTACCTGATCTGACCAGTCTAATCTACAGATTTGTCTTTTAGTTCTTTAATATTTTCAAACATATCCATACACACTTGCACCCACAATAAATATGTAGACGTTTCTGCACTCGCCATGCATGTGCCAATGTTTTCAAGGGCTATGCATTGCCTTAAGGCTGAGTCTGTCTCTCCACCTTGAGGACAGGTGGGTAGGGGTGGGGGTCTGTTAAATACTCCGTGTTCTCCATCAGTTGTCCAGTGTTAGCACAGCATCGATTTGTGTTGATCATTTTTGTCCTTTGCTGTATATTGTCATAATGCGTACTCTACTTTTTCTGTCTATGGATGATCCTCCCACCCCGTCGGCCCACCCAGACACCTCAAGTCTTCACCAGTTTACTGGTGCTTTGGAGAGCATGCAGCACTGTCTGTCACTTTTTACAGCGGACTTTACAAACAAAAGCCAACAGCAGCTGTTCTCTCCCTCTACTAAGAGCTTTTCTGTGTTGTTGTGTCAGCGCAGTCATTTGTGAAATCTTGCCTCCTGTCTTCCATCACTACTACCATTTGAAACTCCCCAAAACTCTTTCCGCCGGTTGCTATGGACGATCTTCATGCATGGCTTAAACAAAAACTGAACTCTGCCTGTGCTGTGCATCTCTCTAGTCGTAGCTTAGCAGCCGGAGCTTTTGACAGTGCTACTCTTCCTCTTTTGATGCCTCTGTGTGTACACCTTCCCAGCCCAGCGGAGTGCAAAGGTTCACCCTGACATATATTAAGTGCTTTAAGGGACCAATAATGAGCCAGGCCCTTCACTCTCTTAGTCCCTTATAAACCGGCTTGGCCTGGCCTGGCCCAACTCAAGCTTAGCTATAAACCACCACCCCCTGTGCCACATCATCTCTTAATGGCAACACCACTGCCTGACGCTTCCTCTAACTTGAGTCTGTTGGCCCAGGCCAAAGATTCATGCCACGTGACCCCAAGGAACAGCAACTGTACTCCTTCTGTTGGCACAGAACCGGCGTGAGTGTGTTTGTGTGTGTGTGTGTGTGTGTGTGTGTGTGAGTGCTCGGGTGAATATATGTTTGTCTGTCAATCCATGTTTTACCGGGAAGAATATTTCTGAGTAAAGGTGTGAACTAATAGGAAACAAGCCCTTTAGGGAAAACACACCTTGCACTTTAGTTTTAAATGTGGGGGTAAAAGAAAGCGAGGGGAGAGCAGAGGAGACATCCTGCCAAACAACTTGTGCCATCGCCTTGGTCCTGGCTTTGCCTCCACAGCAGGAAGACGATAAGAGTGTAAAGGACTTTTAGATGGCGTTTGCACATTGAACTAACAGTGGTAAGACGTAATCTATTGTTGCTGATCCACGGCATTTACTGCATAGATCATGTTGCCATTCGGTTTTGACCTTTTATCTCTTACTTGGGGTTTTGTGACTGGACTTTATTACAGGTTATACTGACATTGGAGTATGTCTTGGTCACTTTCCCTGTGCTTCTTAAAACATTTCAAATATGTACGTTACTGTTACAATTTCCTTTGAATGTAATACAAATATTTAATGGCTTAATCTCACAGGAAAAACTGTCAGTTTATTTTTTTTTTCATTTTTAGGTTTTAATTTCTTTGGAGCCTTTTTCCATTACTTGAATTGTTACACGTGGCATTTAATTGATCACATACCTTTGTGTACAGCATCTTTATGACTGTGTCTTGCATGACTTATTTTCCAATAGGCTCATGGTTGTAGGCCAATAGTTCATGGCCTTGTATTATACTGTTCAATAGTTAACAGTATTTTGCATAAGTCACCGTTTGATACGTTGTTTTGGCAGTGCTATTAGTACCATATATGCTTTTATTTCCTAGTCTCTTTATTAGAATACATTTAGAAAGTATGAAATAAACATCTTCATTAGGCTAAAGCAACATATATAGAGTGTGATCTCTCTAGAGTTCAAGAACAAAAATAGGAGTGTAGGACCTTTCACCGGAAGAAGTCCTTGGTCCTTGACCTGAGCATCTGTCAGTTTCATGCGGATAACATCATCTGGTCTTTGCATAGCAGCCAACAAACCACTTTGTTATGTTTCTAGTTGTTTTAATGAAAATATATATATATATATATATATATATATATATATGGACACAATAGCATTACTAAAAAACTAATCTAACAGTGGCCTAAGACTTTTGCACAGTACCATGTGATTTATTCTTTCAGTTTCTATTTGAAATGTTTGGAAGTGATGGTTTCAAGCAGTCAGCATGTTATTTATGATTTGTAACACGGTTGTGTGTTCATATTCTGCCTCTAGCATCTGTACACATTAGCAGCAGCAGTCGTTGACTACTATTTAGGTGCTACTTATCCTCTCTGTGCTCTTTTGTGTTGTTTTCTGAGTGCAGCAGGTGACTTGGACAACATACAGTGAGGCTGAATTATACACATGCCACATTAGTATGCAGCCAGCAGCCAGTGTAAAAACTGTAGTGCCAACCAGAGATGTTTTAAACATGGGAGCATGTCGTGCCTGGCTTGCTGCTGGTTTTCTCTCTCCTTTACTAGACACAGTTGCAGTGTCATTGTGCAGGGCAATGAAGTCCTAACTGCTCCAGTGGAGGATCCTAAGAGTCTGCTAGATTACAGGTGTGACTGTACATATTTGTGTAACCGTAATCCTCTCCTGGTCAATACTATTAGTATCTGCAAAATCAGCTTGCACTGAGTAACAGAGCATTTACCCAAGGTTTTATACTGAGAGATTATTTGCCAAAGTCATAGGCCATTACATGGATTTGCTGAAATTGACTGTACAGAAATTGTTGGGTGGCACTAGCTCCAGATTCTTCTCCAGAGATTCTGATAAAAAGCATTTGAGGATCCTGAAAATACCTTTTAAACGGCAGGGCCCCTCTTTTGTGCGTCCAGTCATCAGCTCATTTGCTGTTGGTTCACACAAAATCTGACCACAGGGATCCATGAGTGACACATTTAAAGCCCCATTTGGGTTATGGGTTGATTGAAATTTTAAAAAGTAAATACATTTGTGAAAAATGGCTCTCAAATCTATCTAGAGACCCAATGAATAATACATTTCAGTCTAATTTGATTCAGTCTTTACAGTAAGATTTGTGCCATTGGTCTATAGTACAACAGTAAACACAGTTCAGTTTATTGGGTGTTTAATTCAAAGTGGTTCCTTATTATAAATGAGAAAAAGCAAGCATTTATTACTTTAAAGTGTTGTATATTCTACAGTAGTTGATATTATTCCCATAGATTAGGATAATTAGTGTTTAGTGGTAATCAACACATGTTAGCATGCTAACATGCTAAATTAAAATGTTTGTTTGTTTTTTTTACTTCCGTGCCTGATTGCAGACTTGAAGGCACGTGTTGGTTTGGTGTTGTTGCCTCTCATGCAGTAGCACACTTAGTAATCTTGTATCTCTCCTCCCTATTTTTCTTTTGATATTTGTATAACTGCTATTACTCTATTCTGTATTGTGCACTATACCCTTCATTTATTATTATTATGTTCATTTTGAGAAAAGATTTTTTAATGTTAATTTTTATTCTACTGCTGTGACAAACAAATCCCCCCTTTGGGGCATAAATAATATGTTACTTTACCTTGAATGATCTTAAATATGGTAAACATTATACATACCTATTGTCAACCTGTTAGCCTCATCATTACAAGCATGTTAGCATGCAAACATTCGAATTTTGCTCAAAGACGAGATGCTGGCATCGATGTAAATTCTTACTCTTTAATACATATGCATGGACATCTGCAGGCAAAAATGCACCTTTAAATATTGATTTCACTCATCAGTTTAAGGGAAATGTAGTAAGTCATAGACAATTGAAAGTAAATTTCATGCCTGTATTTTGTCATAATGTGAAATGGTGAAAAGATTTTTTGCTCATGCCTCCAGTGGACATCAAGGTTGAGGCTGACAAGGTTGGAATTAATGTTCATGAAAGTGTCATGTTAAAGTTTTTTAATAAGGAAAGCTTCCCTTTTCCTGTATTAGGTTTTTAGCAATGACCAGTTGTGATTTTGTGTCATTTACATACACTGTAAAGGCGAACACACAATCTGATAGCTTTCAGTGTCTGGGCTTCGGGATCACTTTCACTCACAGTCCAAGAGAAATAAGAAGCCAAAATAAATGTTAAAAATTCTTAAGATGTTCCTTTTAAGCGACTACTCATGCCATTAACACGTGGTGATGAAATTAGACTGTATGCTGTGAAGATGTTTTTCTGTTTAACTGTTGGACAATTGTAAAACAGGCCAGATTTGAATTTTTTTGTTATCTCTTACATATTGTCTTTTGTTCTTGTCTTCATCATGACATGTCTTTGTGTGTGTTTCTGTGGTTACTCGTAGTAATTGTTACAGATTCACTTGCCAAAATTCTTATGGCTTTTATCCACACATCCCACACACACACACACACAGTCCAACTACTAGATTAACCCGGCGTGGTTGGAGATACAAAGCCTTTCTGTTTTCTGTACATATTTTCCACACGGCCCTGCCAAAGCATATTTTAAGAACATGAAACCTTTCTGATGAAGGTGAACTGCTCACAATGTTGTTGACGTGTGTATGAATCCAGAAATGCCAGTGCATGTAGCAAAACTGCTTCGAACCTGCTTATACCATTACAAGTTACAGAATATGTATTCTTTATTTTCAAAGTGTTGTAAAACATAACCTCCTGTTGCTACTTTGATAAACATACTGTGTGAAGTACAAGGCTTATGTTGCATGTATCAAAAAAGTATTCAGTTTTATAATATTTTGTATTCAGTAACCTGCAGTATGTGTATAAAAGTAGCAGCAATTTGACCTTATTATGGTATCCATGTTTTGATGGGCGTATTGCAGTACGTTCTGGATAAGAGCAAAATAGTGATCAGTGATCAGCAAAAATACAAAGAAAGGATTCAAGTGAATTTTGAGCCTCTTTTATAGTCCCATGATATCTTGCATGAATTATATATTTTACATGCCAGGAGTTAGTGCTACGCTGGTGGTGTTTGATTGCACAACACCTGATTGTAGGTGTCATAGCAGCAGAACAACACAACCAAGGTCCTTGTCCAACCAACAGTAAAAGCACATAATCTCACAGGCACCTTTTTAAAACATTAGAAATGTGCAGTATAGGAACTGGAAAAAATGCACAGTTTTCGCGAATATGTTACGTAATGTTCTTGGATGGATGAAAGATCATACAACTCTCATGTCTGCATGATAAACGTGAAGCTACAGTTAGCAGGAGGTGAGCATAGCTCGTGCAGAGGCTGGTAACAGGTGCCTTGCCTCTGTGTATATGTAACAAAATACCAAACTACCAGCACCTGTAACACGTACTGTGTGATTTATTCTTTTGTTTTTGTACAGATTAATCTTATGAGTCTGCTTTAAAGGTTTTGCATTATGGATTTTGTTACCTTGGGACACAGCCAGGTTTTCCATTTCCCCTGTTTATGCTTTATGCTAAGCTAATTTTGTTGTTTGCTGCTTATGATGGCTTTGTATTACATCTAAATTTGGGAATGCAGTGTTTCACATCTCATATGCCTCTGAGCAAGAAACTGACGAAACATATTTCCCTAATTGCCAAGGCCTTTCCTAAAATGAGATTATGTGATTCTACCTCTACCTTTTAAATACCAAGGAGTGGGATACGAACCTAAACCTTAGGTTAGCTTAGCACTGTCTATCTTATAATGTGGTGTGGTACCAAATAGTTGTTCCATCTCCTTGAGTAAAATGCATCAAATGAGCTTCATAGTCCCGTGTAATTATTAGTTAATTGTATTATTATTATTATATGAAATATGAAAGCGTATATAACTATTAATACTGTTTCAGACTAGTTTACTTCTTCCATACAAATTACATTTCTAGAAGAGTTGGGACTTTTTTCCTAAATACAATAAAGGCTAAAAGCTGTGCTTTTATAATTCACTTGAACCTTTATGTGACAAATGTACAAAGAAAAGATTTTCTGAAAAATAAGCAACTTGTTTCTTTTATGGCTGCGACATATTATCTTGAGGCAGCTGTATTCTCACCACTGTGTGACCTTTCCTTTTTCTTTTCATTAGTTATCAACTGAAGGTAATAATTGTTGCAGTTTTCCAATATATTTACACTACATATTGGCCTTTCTTGCTGCATACAAGATTTTTTCTGTTCTCTCATTTGCTTTATAGTAATGGGTTATTCATTTTCAGTAGAAGACACATCTGGACTTCAGGCAGTCCATTCAAGCACACACGCTGTATACGAAGCCTTCCTGTTGTTGCGGCATGTGGGAAGAGGCCTGTCATTGTCCTGACAAAATTTCCACGGATTTCCTGGGAAAAGATAATGCCTTCATGGCAGCATATGTGTCTCTGATAACTGGAGAAGTGACCGAAACATTGTGAATTTATAGATGTTATAGACGAAGTAGGACAGTGTTCAGGGGGTCTCATGTTTTTATGTTAGCATATATAAAATAATATATATTATATGCCTTTGAATTAGTTCTACCTTCACACATATGTAAATCACTTGTGCACCAGGCACCTCCAGACACTGAAACACGCTGACTTTTGCACCTTTTACTGAAAATAGAATCATCTTCAGGTTGCATTTACGTATACAGCCTGCAGTTGGTCTGTGATACATGACAGTGATACATGACAGATCTTTCCCAAAGTACCCAAAGTAGTGTGTATATACAGAGTGCCACTTGAGGGCTCAAAGGTCATCGCGTGTTCAGTAGGGTCTTCTGCCTTTAATTTTTTTGCGTTGAGATTTCCCCAGAGCCCCTAAATCTCTTCATAATAGTATCTACTTTAGATGGTTTCAAAAACTATTACATTGAGAAATAAATTTGAACTGATTGACACTTCTCTCACGAGGTTTGGCACAAAATGTTTATGCCCATGTTTACTTGCATTTAGCTTTTAGTGGATGCTCCTTTTATATAATGCTCTTGCCTGTTAGTAATTGACTTAGAGTCATTCAACAGTGCTATTTGAATTCTTTGGTGCAGACAACACTGCAGCTTTAAATGAATTGTATTGTATTTACAAAAAATACAACACATTAATGAGTGAAAACACTGAAAGTCTTTTCTTGGTACTTTTGTCAATAAATATTCAAGCAACTTGAGAGATAATGGAATTTCATTTATAATACCTTTTAAATCTCAATGGAGAGGATTTTTCTACTTTGACTGATAAGAAAGGATATCAAATTGCATTTCATGTGCTATTAAAAGTATTTAAAAGTCTTAAGCTCCCGGGATAGGCCCGTGTTTTAGCACAAAGAAACTGGAGGTCATGTTTACATTATCCTGTTTAAACTTTAAGAGGCTGTGTTACCACCTCATTTATTTTCCAAAATATCTAAGAAAAAAAAAATCTACAGTTACATTATATACCAGGAAATAACTCACCTATAATTCAGACAAGATATCAAGGGGCTATAAATAAGGTGGTTAGATGAAACAGAAAATGCATGGGATGCTGAAAAATGAAAGCTTTCTTCTGTTTCTCACCTCTGGACAGAACAGTGGTTGCAGCTGAGGTTTGCTTGCCTGTTGATCTTATAGCCTGTTCAAGTTGTGAACTGCTGCTGCATGTTATCTAAATTACAATACAAGTGTGATGGCATTCCAGAAAGAACCTGGCGTTATGTTTATCTCAATGGCAGCATCATATAGACTGTATTGAATTTGACTCCTTGGTATTTATATTTTAGTCTAAAACTGTCTTGTCCACTCAAGGAATAAGCTTGTGATTCTTCTTGTATTTTTCTGCACATGTTTATTAAGTGGGAACTGGAATACCTACTGCATGGTGACACTCCTAGAAGATTCCACAGTCTTTATAACAAGTATCTTTTATCAGTATTTTATAACCTTGTTAATTTTATATATTCACTTTACCTTGTGTTCCAAACTGGTATGTTTACTAATAGGTATGTATCAGAGAGCTGTGCCGTTTCTTCTGTACTATGTGCTTATATGTGTGTTATTTTCAATGTGAGCCTTTTTTGTTCTTTTTTTTTTTTTTTCAAAACTCATTTGTTGAATTTTGTTCTCGGTTACACTGTGGTTATTTTATAGCTACAATCTAAAATTATTTTTTCCATTTTGTATTTAATGTCAACTTGTGGCATGACTTTGAAATAAAACAGGGAAACTTTTTTCTGGGTTTGTCATCTTTAAATGGAAGTAAGCTTAAAGATAAGTGGATAGGACAGTGTAATGGAAAAATGTCACAGTTACTTCCTTCAGTTTGAGAACTGCAGAACCAGGTGAATACTGTCTATGCTCTTTTTTTTGTTGTAATCCTTTGACCTTAACTCACAATGGTAATACAGTCATAATAATTTCAGAGGGTTAAAGGTCAATTCAGACTTTCCTAAGCTGCACATGTTTGCTTTACATACATTTTATTATATATCGTATGTGCAAAACAAACAGCTCTTCTCGCCTTATGAGTGATGGATGTAACCAAAACAACGTTTTTTTGGTAACTGACCCCTTAACAAGTTGTTACACAGCAGCTACTTGGAAATCATGACCTGGGCCACCTCTCTTCCTCTCCACCCCCCTAGCAGATCTCTGTGTGCCACCAGCAGGCTCCACCCCCCAGGCTAATCAGGATCAGCAGCCATGAATGGGACACAGCAATAGAGTCCAGAGAGCCCCGTCACTGACTCAGACATCAAATTTTAACTGGGCCGCAGATGCTCGACCACATACAGACGGTGGGGACATATAGCAAACAAGAGGTGAAGTCTGTGGGGAATATTTTATTTACTGAAGGGGACTTCAATGCAGAAAGAAGACAAAAACAGTGAGTAACACAGCTTCTTCTCAAATCCTGTTCGAACTTCATCAATCATCTTGTCAGCACTGGACCACCTGCCATCAGATAACTCAGGAGTGAAAAGGCCAGGAAAAAGGTGTGTTTAGAGGTAAGTGGGGCAGGTGAACATGGGTTGAGGCAGAGGGCTTAGCCTGCAGCAAGGCCACAGTTCTGCTGCTCTGCTGTAGCTTTAGGCCAAAGCTTCTTACTGCTCACTTTGTCCTGTTACAGCACTTAAAGGAGCCGCTATTGTCCCTGCATGCATATACTGTAGCGTTGCAGTGTGTGTTTGTTGTATAAAGTATAAATGTTAGTTTCTTTACTTCTAATATAAATTTATGACGTGTCACATATAGCAATTTACATAGATATTAAAGTAGCATAATTTTGCTTCAAAAGATGTTGGAAGAAAGAATAAACTTCTGTTTCTGAGGTCAACAACTTACACTGGATGTTAAGATACTTGAACATATCATAGTATTACACAGACCTTAGTAACACTGACTAAATAAGGATGCTAAAAATGAATTACACAATTAAGTTCGAAAGTTAAAAATGAATAAAAATGATCAAATCTGTTGTAAACAAAAAAAACAAGGTTCAGTTCAGCTACATTTCTCAGCTGAGCAGTGTGTATTGGTTAAAAACTGATAAAAAGATTATACAATTATACTTCTATCCTCACAGTAAATCTCAGTCAGGTTGCTGGAGCTTTGGTAAATGAAAACTTTGACATTCTGGATAAAAAACTTTTTCCATTAAGAGTTAGATCAACCAACTCACCACTTGTGCAACTATCTAAATATGCAACTATAAGACATTAGACAATTAGCGTAGCTTAGTCTTCAGTGCAAGTACATCTAAATTTTCACAGTGTTATAGTTACAACCAGTGGATTTCTGTGTTATTTTCACAGAGACTGAACCACAGATCTCATAGAAGACATGGAAGCATGGCTCTTCAGCTGTCTTTAGTAATGCGTGTTTCAAGCCCCGCTGTGCCTGCTCCTCTGAATCCCTGCCATGTGAGTAAACCAGCACACAGACTTGTTACAGCGGCATTATAGGTCACACATGCAGATTAGCACTCAAGGCATTAGCAAGTTTGCTGCTCGCTGTTATAAGAAAATCTGCGACCTCTAGCATCGGGGGCGGAGGAGGGGGGGGGGGGGTCTTGTGAGCTGTGGTGCCAGAGAGTTGAAGTTTTGAACTCTGTGGGCTAATAAAGCATCTTAATTAGTCTTCTCTCTAACGCACAGGCATCTTAACTAATGTTCACTGGAGAGCCACATCCACCATCCCTGTGAAAATGTTAGCACTATGTCATTTCATATGTCCACTAAAGGTCTGTACAGGACTCCAGCTGAGGCCCAAACCACACCTGTATCTATAAGTCTAGGCCCAGCTACAGTGAAACGTGGCCCGAGCCCCAAGCCCGATCGCAAAGACACAAAACTCATGCCTGTCCAAACACAAGTGAACTTGTTTTTTTACAAATCATTAGCTGCTCATAGTCTCAATTAAACCCTTCATGCGTCACATCAACATTTTGAGCACATTAAGCTCATAGTTGTGAATCCTTCAAGTAGTCTGAAAAATCTATTACCTCAGTGTCAGAGCAATATAACATCAATCAGAAATGATATATATTATGTGTTCCTCAGAAGATATCTAAACGTAACGCGTAATGTATTTTTTATAACATTTGTTATTTTGCTGGAATTAGACTGAATGAAAATGATTTGACCGTAACCCCAGATTTGAGTTTGTACTTTATGATGCAGGGTTGTGAGAAGAGGAAAGGGAACACTGTAAAGTGTAGTCCAGGTCTATATGTCTGAGTCTGGGACAGCTGCCAGATTGGCACCCTGTGGCTCTGGATAAGAAGATCTGTCTTGGCATAAGCCGAACGTGACGGGCTGCATGTGGAAGAACCAAACTGGGAATAACTAATAATAATTGCCACGAGGTTTACTGCTAATGTGGATGATTTCTTACAGATAAAAACTGTCTTTAGTACAGATTCATTTGAAGTTCAGTGGAGGCGGAATATGACAGATGTCAACATACTTATCAAATCTCTAACAGATAGTTGAAAACCCCAGTGGCATGGTTCTTCTGGTATCTTTTTGGTCACACATTTTGTTGCAAACTTGTTTATATTTCCTAACAGTATTGAATGAGACCACATTAGTTTCACCTTTCACTCATTTAATTTGCCTGTGCTTTAATAATGTTTTTTCAGTCTAATTGAATTTGGTGTTTCTACAATGTAATCCATAAAGAAAACAGTGTTAAGAACATTGTGACTGAGGCTCAGTGGGGGAGAAAATGGCCCAGCAATCATAACTCTGATGCCTCATACTTAAGCGATAAGATTAGCCCAGGGAATCCCAGTAAGCCTTTTACAGTCCCCAGCAGACCCCACCGCCCTGCACTTGTCCTATATGTCCAGTTGAAACATATGGCGGATTGACTCTGAACAGAAATGGGCCTGTCAGTGAGTTGTTTGTCGAGACACCAAGTGTTTTGTATGCACCCATTGTTCAGTTCAAGTATGCTCAGTTAGTTAGCTTAAAATGCAACTAACAGTTGGCGCCTGATAGCACATTTGACTTAGGTTCGACATGGCGGAGGGCGGTGCCTCAAACCTGTGACATTTATTAAATCCTTTTATTTTAGAGTTTCTGATTGGAAAGTTTGAGCTAGCTAATACAGATAACCATGTGATATCCCAGCTGGATTTGTGTTGAGTTGCAACATCCAATCATTTCCAATAATAATATACTTATATACAATCAAATTATTTTGTTTTTATGCCTCTCTGATAGCCAGAGCCGACAGCATAATGTTTTCAGGTTGTCCATCACTCCATCGCCAATGATGGACTGCTGATTTGGTGGAGTTCAAAGGTCAAGGTCACACTGACATAATTTTCATCTGGTTCTCGTGAACATGATACAAGACCACTTTGAAAGAATGTCTGCAGATTCGGTACAACTGCCCATTTGGGGTCAGTCATGAACTCTTAAGTCTTAATTCTCTTGTATAAAGAAACTCAAAGCATGTCTACATACATGTGAAATAATCACAGCAAACCTGCAGAAGAACAAACTTAACACAAGAGACTTAACAGTCTAGATTTAATTTTATTATAAAGTAGTAAAACAAAAATTACAAATATCCATCAGTATCACTTCATTAACAGGCCTTAATGCTCATTTACAGTTTCCAGTTTTTCTTTAGGTTAATGATGTGTGTAATTGTTTCCCTCTGTAGATGCTGCACGTGGTGACTTCTGGTGTCCTGGTACCAACACAAGGCTGAAAAATGGTCATTCTGCAGCAGGTCAGTCACAACATTCTTGGTTTTAGTCCTTATCTGGTGAACATTTATTCTCGTCTCTTTCTGCATCAAAATGGTGATTTCAGCTAAAAAATTTGGCTTCTAACTGCAAAAATCATACTGCACCTGGAATCTTGTTTTAATGTTTGTATTTGCAAACTCAGTGCTTCCACGATCAGTGCATAAAGGTACTGTAGGTTACTACTGTACAGACTGAGTTTGTTAGTTGGGCAAACTAACATTAACATTGTTTTGGAAAAGTATTAATTGTCAGGATTTGTAATGAAGACCCAAGAGCACTCAGACACGAACTCAAATTTATGAGGTTTTAATGAAATAAACACC
>JAUMHF010000006.1:10939543-10979353 GCA_032359275.1 Microctenopoma steveboyesi | reverse complement strand
GCGTGAATCAGTGAGCGGCAGAGCGGGGGCGTGTGACGGGAAAACAGAGCCAGAGACCGGGGACGTGACTGACAAACAGAATAAACTACAAACACACCGGGAGGCGGGGCAGACCGGGGCGAACCGTGACAATTAATGATGATTGAATGATGATGATGACGATGATTTACAGTCAATATGCACTGTGCAGAAACATTTGAGGCACCTGGCTCAAAGGCATTTGAGTACTGGCTGATGAAAGGGGAAAGGTTACTCACCTAATTTGCTCTTCCCTATTCCCATTATCTCACTATTATGTCTTCAAGTTTGCAAACTCATTAGGTCGTCCTAAAGGTGACACAGTTCATAGAAAGTCTGCTTGAAACCCAGATAAGATGAAGGCAATTTTAATATCAATACAAGATAAGATTAAGCTTGATATCTTCTTGAGAGCTTCAATTAGAAAAAAAATGTAATTACAATAAAATGATGGAGTTTAGAGGTCGTTCAGCTAAAATATAAAATATAATTTTATCTCTTATCCATTGTGTTATCGAGTTTAGCAGTGACCTGAGGTCTCAATTGTTGATATTTATAGGCACCAAACCCATCAGAAACTATTTTCTTTATATTTAATTTTCTTGTGTTTCATATGTAATCTTCTTCTTTGTGAAGGTTGTTCATACATCTCATATTTACACAGAGTCTGTGTTTATGAAGCTTTATCTTGTGCATAATCAATGGGACTAAACTTCCATGTAAAGCTATAATTTCTGCTTTGTTTGTTGGTAAGTTTAATTCAAAAAATGTCGCCCATAAACATAATTTGATACAATTACGTTTGTATGAGATTTTCTTCTTACGTGAGGTCTAATCACCCATCTGGGTGTCTGACTTTATTAAAGCCTTAAGTGAGAGAAAATGCTTGAATTACTCTTGTCTATTTTCATATTCATGCTTCCTATATATACAGACTGTGTATATATGTTTCAAAAGTCAATATGTGTCACACTAAATAGTTTGGAAAAATTAATGTGGAAAACCACATTTGTGTGCATCTTATTTATACGGTAGGGTCTAAAATAGTATATATAAATATACTATGTTAAATGAATTTATATATTATTACAGTATTATATTTTAAAATGTTATAGTATTATAAATGTTATAGTCCATAGAACATCTGACATCATAATGTAAAAAAGTCACATGTATCATCATCAAGTAGCATACAGCAAATAATCAGGAATTTTTTCCTATAGTATAGTGCATCAGTAAATATTGTTACTGCCACTGAAGAGAAGCCTTTAAATTTGAGAGTGCAAACGTAAAATTCAAACAAAATCACATCATAAAAATCTGCTTCCCATTTTCATCACTTTCGATTTCCAGCTTTTTTCCAGAAAATGCCAGACTTAAGGTCACAGTCTAGACTCTAGACTGTAGGGCTGAACAGCTTTGTGCTGCAGTGTTGTTTGTGGTTTGGTTGGTAAAGACATTTACCAGCAGCTTCCATTATACTACAGCGTCTACACAAACTGGAGACATTAATTATAGGGTTATTTTTAATAAGTAGCTTTCTAAGGGTTCCACAACTTCTCATCAAAAGCTGACTGTTTGTCATCTCCTCTTTTCAAGCCAAATTATTTTAGATTCTTGTTATAGTAAGAACTCTTCTTGTGACTTTTTCTTTTGGTATCAGTAAGCTAAACACACTTTTCTTTCACACATTTCACTTTTCCAACAAGAAGCTGTATTTACATAATAAAATGTACAATTGTAATTGTAATGAACGTAAATGGTTACAGCTGGCATATAAAGCCACACTGTTCACATAGATGCAGTTTGCAGTTTAGCTTAGTCCTGCTAAAATAATCAAGCCTGAAAAAGATGTTTTCTGCCTTAGATTTTTTTGTCTGCCTTTCTATAGTTTTTATAGTTTTGTTTTATAGTTTATTACATAATATCAAATGTGTTGTATCAAGTTACAGTCTCAATAAATTACAGCCATGGATTCCCTCTTATTGACACTTTAGTATTTTTAGCTCTCCTCCTGTGAAGGAGGAGCTGAAATACTAATAAGTCAGTGTCTCTGATATACCAACCCAAACAACGTTAAGCTCTAAGGTCAGAGGTTAAATCCTCCTTAGTAGGCTGTAGGTTGAAGCTATTCTTCAAAAGAAAATCTATCTCAAATCACTTTACGATATCAAATGAAATTCCTCAAAGTAAACAGAAAACCTGGACATCATATTACAACATCAGAAATACTGTTTCATAGTTTCCATGTGTCTTCTGATAAATCATATCTACTTTTAAATGTGATACATGCCGTATTAGAACTGAGCTGTGTTTTATCATCCAGGGGGACTATGTGTGGTTGGACCTTAAAACGGGCAGAGAGTTTGACGTCCCGGTGGGAGCTGTGGTCAAACTGTGCGACTCTGGACAGATCCAGGTTGTGGATGATGAAGGCCGAGTAAGTAACCAGCTGAGCAGGAAACAGACCTGTACTTCTGTCTTCTATATGCTCCCTCTTGATCCTGTAGAAGGTATTATTTCATGTAATTACAGCTTGTTTAGATTGGCTGTTATATATTTATATATATTGTACAGACATTATTATTATTACTTATTTCCTCCTGTTCACAGGAACACTGGATTTTCCCTCAGAATGCCACCAACATCAAGCCTATGCACCCAACCTCCATCCATGGGGTGGAGGACATGATTCGTCTGGGTGACCTCAATGAAGCCGGCATCCTCCGCAACTTGCTCATTCGCTACCATGAATGTGTCATCTATGTTAGTATCCTTAAAATGTATGCAGTGTTTATCTGCAGTGTAACAAGGATATAGGAGATTTAGGAATATAGCAATAGGGGGTGGGGGAGATATAGGTGCAGAGTTTCTCTGACTTTCTCACTACATTTACGTGTGTGGAGAAACTCTTGGCCACAGTTCAGTTCACTTCTAATGCGGGTTAAGCTGTTTACCTTCAGTGCTCTGCGGTGGGGTTTACACATTACTATAAATAAAACAGAATGTCCCCACCTCCCCACCAAATAATGATTCTGCCTTGCTTTTTTTTACATGTATGTCATTGTTTATTTTGCTGAAAATAGGATAGAACCTAAAATTATAGACATTTAACAAAGACATTTATTCAAAGAGACAACATTTTAATCTTTAAAAAGTTTGTAATGTCAAGATTTTGACAAGGAAATGTGTGAATGTCAAAGTAAAATAAAAAAAGAACATATTTTGAAGCCCAGGGTTGAAACATCTAATCCTCTGTGTTCTTGCAGACATACACTGGCTCAATCCTGGTAGCGGTCAATCCCTACCAGCTGCTACCCATCTACACTCCAGACCAGATCCGCCTCTACACCAACAAGAAGATCGGCGAGATGCCGCCACACATCTTTGCGATCGCAGACAACTGCTACTTCAACATGCAGCGAAACAACAAGGACCAGTGCTGCATCATCAGGTGTGTGTATGTGTGTTCGCAGGTGCAGTTTATACGTCCTCAAAGTGACATGTTCTGTTTTAGAAACTAGCAATAAGTTATTTTAATGTTTTGTAAATTGTTGCTCATAATATGACTATAAGAATAAGAATGTTTACAGCACATCTCAAAATACTGGGCGTGGTGATTGGATGTTTCCTGCTAGAAAATACTTTGTATTATTACAAACATGTGTTTATCTCTTATTCTGATAATTTAACTGAGACTTTCGAGCCTGTTCCCAAAGAGCCTCCATCTCACACCTCCTATACATTCGTACAGTAACAACATTGTGCTGCTGCTGTTTCAGCTCTGTTGGCAATTCAGCTATCATGTCTCTGTCTGTCTGACAGTGGTGAGTCTGGAGCTGGGAAGACAGAGAGTACAAAGCTGATTCTGCAGTTCCTTGCAGCCATCAGTGGTCAGCACTCCTGGATAGAGCAGCAGGTCCTGGAGGCCACACCCATCCTTGAAGGTCAGACAGAACATGTTATCTAAGAAATACATGTCCACGCCCTGTGCTTTGATGAGTAATTTGCAAAGAAATACAACAACGTTGAGAAAATATTGATGCCTCATTATGTGGTGATTTTACATGATTCTAATTAGCAGAAAGAGATTACCCAGAGTGCATGGATTTGTATTTGTAGAGTTTTTCCATTTTTCCAAGGTTGAGAAGAAATTTGAACCTCAGCAGTCAGATATGAAAACACAATTCAAATATAATATCAACGCTCTCATATATCAAAGTTCAATCTAGCAGTCCCTTTTGTGCTTTTTTTCTTATCACCCCGCTTTGTTAATTCATTCAGCCTTTGGGAACGCCAAAACAATTCGTAACGACAACTCCAGTCGATTTGGGAAGTACATAGATATCCACTTCAACAAGCGAGGAGCTATTGAAGGAGCCAAGATAGAACAGTACCTGCTGGAGAAGTCTCGAGTGTGTCGCCAGGTCCGTTTTCTCTTTACACTGCTGTGCTGTGCCTACATTAAACACATGCATTATGTAATTAGTAGTACACAGTAGTAGTAGTCTTCCAGCTTTGTTTCTATGAACAAGAGTTTACTTTAATAATTCATCATTTTATCAGACCAGAGTCACACATTTTGGTAAAAAGGACAGTTTAGACTTTTTGGATTTTCAACCCACATCCAAAATTAAGCTTAAAGATGATGGCAGCATTTTTGGTACTGTTAACAAAATCTAATTTACATGTATAAGGTCTATACTTTGTACCTAAAGCTCTTTTGTTCTTAATGAAGATTAAAATCTTTAATATGAGGTCACGGTTTGTTACCACGCTGTGTAGTTTAATGAAGAATGTCCTTATCGTTTCTCCTCCAGGCTCCGGATGAGAGGAATTATCATGTTTTCTACTGTATGTTGAAAGGGATGGCTCCAGAGCTAAAAGCTAAGCTGGGTCTGGGCCGCGCCACAGACTTCTGCTACCTCACCATGGTGAGTTTACAGCTGATAGAGACCAGTCACAATGTATTGTGTATAAACTCTTAAACAGGATCTGGACCCGTTAACATCCATAACCTAACTTCTTTTTATTGTAGTAATCCTTAGGTCTTAAGTTAATGACACTTAATGACTGAACAAGAATTATAACCCAGCAAAACTAAACTAAAAATGTAAGTTGAAAAAAACTGTCTGCTGTGACGGAGAGTTTCAGATGAAGCCTGAAGAAACTGCTAAAAGTTGGTGCGTTTTCCATCAGTATATTTTTTATCAAATAAGAGCAAAGACTTTCCAAGTTAAGGTGTTATTTTGTACGTCAGCTACACAACTGCTTTTCACTGGAGAACACTGAACAATGCAGCACGGCTGTTCCTACAGCCTGTATTGGTGCTAAACTAACCAACACAATAATCTCAACTTCTGTCTCTCTTCCTTCCAGGGTAATTGTACAGAGTGTGACGGTCGTGACGACCTGGGTGATTACTCTAGCATCCTGTCAGCCATGAAGGTCCTCATGTTCACAGAGACAGAAAACTGGGAGATTTCCAAGCTGCTGGCTGCCATCCTGCACATGGGCAACCTGCGGTTTGAGGGTGGGACATTTACATTGATTGTTGTCATTGTGTGGGTCAGAGGTAATGATGTTGATTAATGTTGAGGAATAAAACCACACAGAAATGAAACAAATCAAATTTTTCTGAGCCGCGAGGAAACAACTATCTTGTATCTTGTTTTCTTCAGCTCGTACCTATGACAACCTGGACGCATGTGTGGTTGTGAGATCCCCTGATCTGGTTACAGCCGCATCACTAATGGAGGTGTGTATGAATGTATTCATACAGTATGCTTGTGCCTGTAGTGTGTAAGAAACCAAATTAATCCAACGAATCACATGTACTGAGAGGTCTGAATGTGCTGGGTGGTTTTTGTTCTTAGGAAAATTGATGTACATTGTGAATTTGTTGTTGTTCTTGTCCTGCACTTTTCCTGATTTTGCTCTTTTTGTACTGTAGGTGGAGCCTAAGGACGTGATGGTGTGTCTTACAACACGAACCCTCATCACGCGAGGTGAAAGTGTCGCCACGCCTCTCAGCGTTGAACAAGGCCTGGATGTCAGGGACGCGTTTGTGAAGGTCAAACGCAGATTCTAATGTCTTAAAACTTTTCCAACCAAACAAAAAGACAAACAAAATCCACACTTTGCAGCTTTGTTTTATGAAAAGATTAGTAAGATTTGTTTTCATTGACCCAGGGTTTTGTCTTCCAGGGGATCTACGGCAGGCTGTTTGTCTGGATTGTGGAGAAAATAAATGCTGCAATATACAGAGCGCCGTACAGCGAGAGTAACATCGCGCGCAGGTCGATCGGGTTGCTGGATATTTTTGGTTTTGAGAACTTCATCATCAACAGGTCATTTGTGTGAAATCACTTTTAAGTAGCTGTGGATTTATTGAAACTTGTGACCGTTGTGTCTAACGTTTTGCTTAATACTTCCAGATGTTTGCTTACTTACTTGCTTTCTTGTCCGATGTGTTTTTTTCACTGAAGCTTCGAACAGCTATGCATCAACTTTGCGAACGAGAACCTGCAGCAGTTCTTTGTCCGTCACGTGTTCAAACTGGAGCAGGAGGAGTACAACCTGGAGGACATCAGCTGGCAGCACATCGAGTTCACCGACAACCAGGATGCACTGGACATGATTGCCAACAAACCCATGAACATCATCTCCCTGATTGATGAGGAGAGCAAGTTCCCTAAGGTACGAAACAAAGAAGATGTTTTGTCACCATATGTTTCTCATACGACTTATTATACAGACAAATACAACAGTTCAGTTGGTTGAGTTGGTTGACAAATCGTTGAACCCCCACGCCATCCATTGTCTTTAAAGTTAGAACATTTACAAGTACAAACCATGATAAGAAGGAAAATTGTTTATTCGTCTTTCATCAGGGAACTGATTCTACAATGCTGTATAAGCTCAACTCACAACACAAGCTCAACTCGAACTACATCCCTCCTAAAAACAGCTACGAAACACAGTTTGGCATCCAACACTTTGCTGGTGTGGTGCATTACGAGACCAGAGGTGAGTTAATAGTGTTGTTTTTTATGGATTGTAATTATGATTCATCAGTAAGGATCAGATTCATTGTGAATTATAGTGACACAATTAAAAGTCCATAATATTTCCCTGTTGTCTTGTGTCCAGATACAGTACAGTGCCAGTGTGAAATCACTCTTTCAGCACTTCTCTCTTTGTCTTCCCTTCTTCAGGGTTCCTGGAGAAAAACCGCGACAGCCTCCACACCGACATCATCCAGCTCGTCCATTCTTCCAAGAACAAGTTCATCAAGCAGATCTTCCAGGCTGATGTGGCCATGGTGAGACCAACGAATAACATCTCCAGATGTTGCTGCTCATGAATACTTGTAATAATATTTCTCACCTTTATTTGTCTTCAGGTGATAATGCCGGTGATACATTTTGCCTCCCTTCAGCTTTTCTCCTCACAGTGTTGCTTTTACTAATGCCACAGCGCTTTGTTCACTCTGCTGTCTCTTCTCTGTTTCCTCCGTCTTTTGCTCTGACATCAGTTTCTGTGTGGCTATCAGCAGCCCAGCACCCCTACTCCCAAGGTAATCAATGGCCTTTAGCAACACGTGGTCACTCAAACCGTGTGTGTTTCTGATTAAACTCGTTAAAAGCAAGCCAAATGTCTTATGCACCTCCTTTAGCAGCAACCCCCGCTCCTGCTCCACCTCCTCTCCTTATCCCACAGGTGTGACTTTCAAGTCCTGTTGTGTTTTCTGTTTGGCAGTCAGAGTTTTAATATTCTACCGTTTCATGTGTCTGTGTGCAGTAGTTAAAATTTGTGTTGACCTTGTGATTGAATTGTGCACTTTAGGCTCAGAAAGTAGGTTTTTAACTACGTGTGTTTATCCTTACTATCAAATGTTGGACTAGTTTGGAGCCTTGACATTCAAAGATTCATGTCATTGGATTTTCTATAGTGGTGGTTTTCATTAAACCAAACCAGGTTAATGTTGAACTGATAGTTACAGAATTTGTTCTCACAGAGTCTAAGAAAAAGTAAATGAACTGTATCACGAAAACTTGCATAGACACGTAAAAGTGCTATTTCTTTACATGTGTCGAAAAATCCAAAGAAAGGAGTATTGTGTAAAATGACTGTGTGGTGGTGTGTTTGCAGGGCGTTGAGACGAGGAAGCGCTCGCCCACTCTCAGCAGCCAGTTCAAACGTTCCCTGGAGATGCTGATGAGGACGCTCAGCGTGTGTCAGCCGTTCTTTGTTCGCTGTATAAAACCCAATGAGCTGAAAAAACCTATGGTGAGTGCACTTTGTGTGTGTCCTTCACATTCCTGCACATGTGCTACATGATCCGTGGTTTCATGCACTAATGTAAACAACATTAAATATAGATTCAGGAGTAATTAGCTGATTAGAGACTGTGGGAAGTGTCTGTTTCTGTACCATTTGACCTCTGGTGCAGCAGTTTGCTTTTTTGTTTTCTTTTTAGTTGTTTGACAGAGAGCTGTGCATTCGTCAGCTGCGCTACTCTGGCATGATGGAGACCATCCGGATCAGGCGAGCCGGGTACCCCATCAGATACACCTTTGCTGAGTTTGTGGATCGTTACCGAGTCCTCATGCCTGGCGTCAAACCTGCCCACAGACAGGTCAGCAACTAATCTATTCATCCGTAAGTTCACTCAGACTAGAAAAAGGACAATTACGCTAAAATATGTACCTGCTAAAAAAGCACTTTCTCAAAGAAGAAGAACAAAGTATGGTAAGGATTTTTTTAAATTAAACACATTATCTTTATATCTTTATGTAGCAGGCTAATTCGCGCTGAAAGTGTTAGTACGTGCACTTTGTTTGAACAGGGACTGACTTACACGTAGCTCTTGTGCCTCCTAGGAGGACCTGCGGGGCACCTGTCAGCAAATAGTCCTGGCTCGACTGGGCAAGCACGACGACTGGCAGATTGGAAAGACCAAGATTTTCCTAAAGGTTGTACGTCCTGCTTATTGGTTAGAAAAGCTAACATCATGATGTTCAGCCGCTCGGGATTAAACTTTACTATTATATTGTATTTGCTGCTGTCAGGACCACCACGACATGCAGCTGGAGATCGAGAGAGACAAGGCCATCACGGACAAGGTCATCCTCATCCAGAAGGCTGTGCGGGGACGTAGAGAGAGGTCAGGACCTTCGTTTGTTCTCCTATGCTGGTATTTGTTTCTCATGCAGTATATCATTTATGTGTCCTTCATAATTCTACGTAGGACTAACTTCCTCCGGTTGAAGAGCGCTGTGACTTTTATCCAGAAGGTTTGGAGGGGTTATCGATGCAGGAAGGACTATCAAACAGTGAGTGTTTCGACACACCGAACAGCTGCTTGTTTTCAACTTCTCAGACCCCCACGTCTCATATTGCTTCATCCACTCTCCCGCCTCATCTTATGAGCTGTGCCCACTTTTCTAACGAGACTCCACCTTTTCTCTCCGTCAGATGCAGTCTGGGTTCCTGCGCCTTCAGGCTGTCTACAGGTCAAGAAAGTACTACAAGAGCTACCGCAGGACTCGCCTTCGTGTTACTCTCATCCAAGCCCGTTGCCGCGGCTTCATCGTACGGCAGACATTTTGGCGCCGTTTTCGCGCCGTGTTGACCATCCAGGCCTACACCAGGGGCATGATAGCCAGACGCCTCTGTCAGAGGCTCAGGGCAGAGGTAAAAAGTTCTCATTATATTTACTATTGCTACTTAAGTCATGTGGCCAACATGCCGGACAGAGACGCACACTTGTGTTGAGGTCAGATATGGTTAAAGGTTAGTTTATTTTGCATAAAGAAACTGTGAAGCCTGTTTTTTTTTAATCTTTTAACATCATATTATTTTCATACATTTTATATATTTTATTCCAGTCATTTTCTATTTCGTAATTTCTCATTTATTTTTTGTTTCTTTGAGATTACATGAAAGAGGCCTAAAATATGTCACCATAAAACCTTCTTTAGTACGTTTATTTTTTAAATACGTTTTCTAAAACCTGATTTCATGTCTGTTGAATTATTGAAATGTTTGTGAGATTTCAGGAATGTCTGTCTTTTTCATAGAAATGACGTTTTATGTGACATTGTTACACATTTCTCTCTCGTTTCCTGTTCCCAAAGACAATGTTGAATAAATGTTGCTGTGAATGTTCGTTTAATCTCAGTTTCTTAATTAACTGGTCAGTTATAAATATTAAAACCAGAGGCGGCTGTTAGATGTTGTCGGTTTTAAACAGTCATTTGTGTTGATTTTTATGATCTTTGTGTGTAGAAATTAAGATTGACTCTGAGCTTTATGTTGAGCCCCTGCAGGCAGGAGTTTTATAAGTACTCACAGATTACTTAAGTAGGAGTAGTCATAGTGTATAAACGCTGTTCTTCAGCATATTATGAATATAAAAGTAAAAGCACATTAATATTTTTGAATGTGAAATTTCTGAAGAATACAGATGTAACTTTTGAATTCTAATAATTGATGCACCGGTGTGCAAATATCCCTAAACTTCTTAAAGGTGTGGCTAATTTTAACCACTTTACAGGTGACCTTTCCTATAATTATGCCTAATCATTATTAAATATTGTTGTATTATTGTAGTTTTTCAGAGGCAATGTTTAATTTATTTATTCATTGTTATGTATTCATAGTATCACTCTGTTAAGCACCTAGTAATAAATGAAATCTTAAAGAGTAATATATAATAATTTCCCTGAATTAACATAAACTGTACAATACTTAAGTAAGTCTTAGTAATAGTGAATATAATATATGTAATATATGTTCTGTTATAGAATAGAATAGAATAGTTATTATACAGAGATGTGATTATAAAGTTTTGTTTAATTTGTTCTGTTTCCCCTTAGTTCCTGCACTAGTTTAAAACAGATCATCAAAAACAGAAAAAGACAAATCAGTAAAGTGCGAATCAGCATACACCCCGCCTGCCTCTGTGAACCTCTGTCCCTCTGTTTCCTCTCCCACCTCTCCTCACAGCGGCAGCATCGCCTGGAAGCTGAGCGCCAGCGCCTGGCGGAGGAGGAGCAGCTGCGAAACCAGATGACAGCGCGGCGGGCGAAGGCAGAGGCCGAGAGGAAACACCAGGAGCGGCTTGTCCAAATGGTTCAGCAACAGGAGCAGAGGGAGAGGGAGGAGAAGGAGGAGACTAGGAGGAAGAAGGAGCTGCTGGAGCAGATGGAGCGGGAGAAGGAGCAGCCTGTGGACCACTCCGATATGGTCGACCGCATGTTTGGTTTCCTGGGAAATTCTGGGCCGTTACCCAACCAGGATGGGCAAGCACCAGCTGGGTTTGAAGTATGAACTGTAATTAGAACTTTTTTTAAAAAAAGAAATTTGCCAAAATGTGAACCATTTGGTCAATTCATTAATTGAGTTTTTAAATTTTCTGATGGATTGACGATAAAGTTTTTACATTCGTGGTCCACAGAGGATGAATCCTACTTTACTTCATGATCCCCAGGACAAATCCAGCTTAAAGTGAAATAGTGCAACAACTACTGGATGTATGGACCTGATTTTATTACCACAACTGTGTTGTCAAGATGAATTAAAAACATAAACGTAGTCAATGTTTGAGTGGTTCTAAAACATCTTAAAAAGGAAAACAAAGCTAGTTTTAAGTCGTATATTTGTGAAGTTTAGTTGGCAGTGGTTTTCCTAAGTTGATATTTGATATATTAGTTATGCTAATTATGGTATATTAGTTTTGTTTTTGTCCACCTGTAGTCGACTCCAAAGCCTGATACGTAACCTTATCTGCTGTTTCACTTCCTAACTGCATTATATTGATGTGTTTCCTGTCACTCAGGACTTGGAGAAGACGCAGCGCGGCGAGGAAGCTGAAGAAGACGTGCTGAATGAAGTTCTGCCGTTACCTGATGATGAAGAGGAGGATTTGTCTGAGTACAAATTTTCCAAATTTGCAGCCACCTACTTTCAGGGTGTTTCCACTCACACCTACATCAGACGACCACTGAAACAGCCTCTGCTTTTTCACGAGGATGAAGGAGATCAGCTGGTGAGACTGAGCTAGTTTTTCTCTAGTTTGTCTGCCTTTCTTTTGTTCTTGTGTTAGAAACCTTCAGTAGAAGCTGTCAGTTTTCTTTTGTAATAAACTTGCCCTGGTCTGTCGTCCAGGCTGCATTGGCGGTGTGGATCACAGTGTTGAGGTTCTTGGGAGACCTCACTGAGCCCAAATGCCAGATGGTCATTAATGATGGCAGCGAAAAGATCCCTGTCATGACCAAGATCTACGAAACACTCGGCAAGAGGACCTACAAGAGGGAGCTGCAGGAGCTTCAAGTGGAGGGAGAGGTGAGGGTAAATCAACAGAAGGATGCCGTTTTCTTGTGGTGCTTCAGGATCGTAAGGATCATACAGTCATACAGTCATTGTCCTCCTGTGTCTGTGCCTTCAGAATAGCTCTATAGACAGCCAGAAGAGGAACAGCGTCAGACACAAGCTGGTGTCTCTCACCCTGAAGAGGAAGTCCAAGATCACAGAGGAGGTGAAATGTTTATTTCTCTAATAAAGTATATTCTCAAGTCAGATATTTATTCCTCGCAGTTATCTCCAACACTTAAGCACGGGACCCTTAAAGGTAACATAACGACTCTATAAGTTTATGTCATGGTCAGCAGATATTTCAGCTTTCGTGTTGTTGAACAGGTAAAAAAAATACAAACACTTTGTCATCACAGCCCCATTGTTGCTGAATTCAGTTAAATTCAATTTAAAAGTGATCTATTTGAAGCTCTAGGTTTTTAGCAGAATGATCTTAACCTTTCATTACTATATACATTACACGTTTCTCAGTGTAGGCAGATGTTCTGATCAGAGTTTCTCTCTCCGTAATGTCTGTGGCAGGTCACCAGGCGGCTAACAGATGGAGATTATGGCCTCCCGGGAAATAGCATGCTGGAGGACCGTCCTACATCAAACTTAGAGAAACTTCACTTCATCATCGGCAACGGCATCTTAAGGCCCGCCCTCAGGTGACCTATATGCACCTGTGGTTATAGTATTGTAACTCCCTTTATATGGCGTTACATCCCAGGCCATGCAGTTGTTAAAACCTAGTTTTGAGCTGACTCCTTAGTGAGGAACGTTTTTGTATTTCACGACACCCTTGAATGTAGTAGTGTGATAAATGCAAGCTGTGGTTTCGTTCAGCTGTTGTTCTGTGTCTCAGGGACGAGATCTACTGTCAGATCTGCAAACAGCTCAGTCAGAATCCATCCAAGAGCAGCCACGCCCGAGGGTGGATCCTGCTGTCTCTGTGCGTCGGCTGCTTTGCTCCCTCTGAGAAGTTTGTTAAAGTAAGAAACGGCAAATCAATTTTTAATGTCTGTACCACCAAGTGATATAAAGTGACAGAAATACTGCAACTTATCACTGATTTCATGATTAATCCAAATCAACCCAGCATTGTGTGTCATATCAGGGAGTATTTTCTCTGTAGTCTGTGATGTAAAAGCTTTCTTTACCAGAAACTCTCTTTTTCCGTCTTTCCTTTTGTTTATAGTACTTACGGACATTTTTGAACAATGGCCCCCCTGGTTATGCTCCATATTGTGAGGAAAGGTTGCGGAGGACATTTGTCAATCGTACACGAACTCAGCCGCCATCTTGGTTGGAACTGCAGGTATTGAAATGCTTTTTGCTCTGCGTTTGTGACGTCTGCTCCGTTTATTAAGACTATCTTCAGCTCTGCAGGTTGACGAGGTCATTATTACTTTATTTTATTAATATTCTTTACTCAAGGTATTTTTATATTTCATTGATTCCCATTTAAAAACAAGCAGAATTGCTTTTAATTGTTTTGTTTTAGGACATAATGTTGCATTCTTGTCCATCATCAATTGTCCTCCAGGCCACAAAATCTAAAAAGCCCATCATGCTACCAGTAACGTTTATGGATGGTACCACCAAAACCCTCTTGGCAGACTCAGCAACTACTGCCAGCGAGCTGTGTAACGCTCTGGCAGACAAGATCAACCTGAGAGATCGATTTGGCTTCTCATTATACATCGCCCTGTTTGACAAGGTAGGAGACAGACACATATATCAATATTCACATTCTCAGATGTGATGGAGGTTGTATTTAATATCTGCATGTTAAGCATCTGGTTGACTAAATCTACTTGTCATGTCAGGTTTCATCTCTGGGCAGCGGTAGTGACCACGTCATGGACGCAGTCTCCCAGTGTGAGCAGTATGCGAAGGAGCAGGGCGCCCAGGAGAGGAACGCCCCCTGGAGGCTGTTCTTCAGGAAGGAGATCTTCACCCCCTGGCACAACCCTGCAGAGGACTATGTCTCCACAAACCTTATTTACCAGCAGATCGTGCGGGGGGTGAAGTTTGGAGAGTACCGCTGCGAGAGGGTGAGCAGGAGATTGAACGGTTTCTTTGGTGGTTTTTTATAACTGGGCACATGCTGAACTTTAGAAGAGCAGCTCCACTGGTTTCCCTGAAGCTTAGCTGCTTTGTTTCCATATACATTGAGTTCTGCTCTTAATTTTATATTCACGTCTTTTTTATTTCATCCACCCGACTGAATGAGATTGCTCTCAATCTACATCTGACTCACTGTAGGTTTGTAGAGTAGGCGAGGCTTCTGGTACGATTAAGTTTCCCTTAATCTACAGCTGCAGACGTCTGCAGAAACAAACGATGCCAGTCACATCATCTGTTTCCTTATGATCATCTCCTGTGTATTTTCTTGAAGGAGGAGGATTTAGCAGAGTTGGCCTCTCAGCAGTACTATGTGGATTATGGCTCTGAGATGCTACAGGATCGCTTGCTCAGCCTCATCCCCTCCTACATCCCAGACAGAGAGATCACCTCAACTAAGACTGCAGAGAAGTGGCTTCAGCTCATCATCAGCGCCCACAAAAAGGTATCTACCACAGTAGTCACAGTATTTCATGTGAGGCTTTTTAATATCTTGCTATTGTGCAAGAGTAACTGGCTGCAACTAACTGTGCAGGGATTACACACAAAGAGGAGGCTGAACACGCAGAAGGTGAAGGAGGACGTGGTGGATTTCGCTCGTTTAAAGTGGCCTTTACTCTTTTCACGCTTCTACGAGGCCTTCAAATTCTCCGGTTAGTGAAAGAAAAGCACTACTCACTTTGTAACTCCTTGTTAGCTACCATAGGAGTTAGGAATGTATGCATCCTTCCACAGGGCCTAGTCTGCCCAAGAACGACGTGATCGTAGCGGTGAACTGGACGGGGGTTTACTTTGTGGATGAACAGGAACAAGTGCTTCTGGAGCTTTCTTTCCCAGAGATCACTGCTGTGTCCAGTAGTAGGTATGATAACGAGCAACGAACACTGACAACAAATTCTAGTTTTATTTTCAGTCTGCTGACATATGTTGTTTAGTCTATTCACAAAAATGTATTAGCATAACCATTGTAATCTTTTTTAGAAACAAGCATTGTGACCCATAGCATACCTGGAACAGTATAGAAAGCACAATTAAACGTCCAGTTAAAGTGCATTTAATTTTCCAGGGGAGGTAAACTGCAGGGCCAGAGTTTTACTTTGGCAACCATCAAAGGAGACGAGTACACGTTCACGTCCAACAATGCAGAGGACATCCGCGATCTGGTGGTGAGCTTCCTCGAGGGTCTGAGGAAGAGGTCCAAGTACGTGGTGGGGCTGCTAGACTGTCCCAACCCTGGTAAGATGTGTGAGGGGAATGAGAGGCGGTTTAACCTAGTGCTGCTAAACTGCTGCTGTGTAGATATAATGAGTGTATATGCATGTAAGGGTGTTCTTTATTGTACAGCTGGAGTGGATTCCACATTCCTGAGCTTTTTGAAAGGTGATCTGATCCTCCTGGATGAGCACAATGGCGAGCATGTGATGAACTCTGGCTGGGCTCATGGCATCAACGACAGGAACAAACAGAGAGGAAACTTCCCTGCTGACTGTGTCTATGTACTGCCCACTATTACCAGACCACAGTATGACATAGTGGTGAGTGAGTTATTTAGTCATATCACCATACCTTACGTTTTGCAATATAATTAGTAAACAACTTCAAAAAGTCTTTCCACTAAAAATCTCTTTAAAATAGTAATTTTGAGTTTTTGAACTGATTGATAGTGAAACCGAATATTAACTATTTATTAATTTTACAATTAAAACATTTGTTTTTCATTGTGTAGAAAACAATTTGCAGTCTGACACCTGTTTCCATGTATTTTCTCTCTCTGACTCTCAGGCTCTGGTGACAATGACTCCTGATCAGAGGAGAGAATCCATCGGTTTGTCCCAGATTAACTTTTCTGAGGACGAGGACAAAACAAAGGCCTACACACTGGAGGAGTTCTCCTACGACTACTTCAGGTGTGTTTCCTCATCCTTTACATACAGATACACAAATACCATTAATATTATATCGTTTTTTTCTGTCTGGCCTGATTCTGCTGTGCCGACAGTCTTAATAATTAAATATAATATAATATATATATTCTTCTGCTCACTCCTCCACCATGTTTACAGGCCTCCGCCTAAGAGCACACTGAGTAGGGTAATGATCTCTAAATCCCGAGGGAAAGAGCGTCTGTGGAGCTGCACCCGGGAGCCTCTCAAACAGCCTCTGCTGAAGAAAGTCCTGGCTCACGAGGAGCTCGCTCAGGAGGCCTGTCTGGCCTTCATAGATATCCTTTGATAGAGGGTGTCCCAATACTGCTATGTTCATATTATATTAATCTCCCACTTGATATGTACTAACCAAAGTTAGTCTGACTAGTTTTTATATTATTCACTTAATGTACAGTACTGTTAATCAGAAGACCTCGGGAAGATAATATAGCGTCTGTAATGGAACAGCTGAAAATAGTACGGGAACAGATTACTCTCCGTAAATCTAGGAAAATAACACAACCACTAATGAATTGATCCACTAACATATTTTAGTCTTTAACTGAGGCTGCACCTGTGATAAAGTATATGGGCGACTATCCATCGAAACGAGTCCGCTCCGTCAACGAGCTCACTGATCAGATCTTTGAAGGAGCTCTGAAGGCTGAGCCGCTGAAAGACGAGATCTTCTGCCAGATCCTCAAGCAGCTCACAGATAATCACATCAAGTAAGTCTCTGACACGTGACAACAACATGTTTGTTTGTGGTGAGATCCATTCATAGATGTTTGCACACCGCAGGTATAGTGAGGAGAAGGGCTGGGAGCTGCTGTGGCTCTGCACTGGTTTGTTTCCTCCCAGTAACATCCTGCTGCCTCACGTTCAGAAGTTCCTCCAGGCCAAGAAGCACTATCCACTGGCTCCAGACTGCATGCAGCGTCTGCAGAAGGCCTTACGGTAAAACAAACACGTTTTGTTTCTTAAATAATGTTTCTGTTGTGTTCACAGCCCTTTGAGCTCCCTTCTGTTATCTGATGTAGGAATGGATCGAGAAAGTACCCTCCTCACCTGGTGGAGGTGGAGGCCATACAGCACAAAACCACTCAGATCTTCCACAAAGTTTACTTCCCTGATGACTCAGACGAGGTGAGAAACAACTAAAATTTAACATGATCAACTGACTTTTAGAGAAGATGCAGCCTCCTCCAGCTGTGGGACAAGCAGGTCACCAGGTCAGTCACTACTGAGATCAAGTGGTGACCAATACATCACAGTTAATGTAAATAATCAACACGATTGTTCAAAAAGATTTTTAAATTATTATTATAGATGATGTTTAATCCCTTATTTCGCTTTACTGATTATCATTGTTTGGTTCTCTCGCCTCTGGTTCATGCATATAAGCAGAAGCTGATGTATAAGCAGATGTTTCCACTTCTTCACAGGTGTTTGAAGTGGAGTCCAGCACCAAGGCCAAAGACTTCTGTCACAACATCTCTGGACGTCTTATGCTCAAGTCCTCCGAGGGCTTCAGTCTTTTTGTCAAGATCACTGATAAGGTGAAGAGAAACTGTAGCCTGAATATCTGCGTCCTATCCACTGGCTTTTTAGAGTTTTCCTCGGCAGAAACCACAGCACTAGCTAACAAAGAACACCAAACAGCTCCAGCTTTGACAGTGATTTGATGGTGGTGTACCAATGGTACTGGGGAATCTTGTTTGGATATACTGTTTATTTGTTCGGTTTTCCAGGTTATCAGTGTGCCCGATGGCGACTTCTTCTTCGACTTTGTGAGGCACCTGACAGACTGGATCAAAAAAGCCAGACACGTTAAAGACGGTAAAAAGATAAGTTTGTCTTCACAGCTCACATCTTTATTATCACCTCATTGCTTCATCGTTGACCTCTTGTCTCTTCTGTCTCTGGTGTGCAGGTGTATTGCCATCACTCACCTATCAGGTGTTTTTCATGAAAAAGCTGTGGACTAACACTGTGCCAGGAAAGGACTCTATGGCCGACTCCATCTTCCACTATTACCAAGTGAGTGGCCGATCTCAGAAATGCAGATAAACAAAAGTAGCAGTACCACAGTGTCAAAAAACTGAATATTAAAATATTCAAAATACTAGCACCTCGACATTTTACTCAATAACAGTGCAACCTTTGAGTCTAGCGTCTCTCTCGCATTATGTTTCTGAATGCTGGTTTTGTGTTCGTCTTTTCTCTGCAGGAGTTGCCTAAGTATCTACGGGGCTACCACAAGTGTTCGAGGGAGGAAGTGCATCAGTTGGCTGCACTCATCTACAGGGTGAAGTTTGAGGACGACAAGTCGCACTTTCACAACCTCGCCAAGATCTTGAAGGACCTTGTTCCTCAGGATCAGATCCGGCTTCTGTCTCCTGACGACTGGAAGAGGGTGAGCCAAGTCAAATTTGAGGGGTGATGGTGATGGCGCTTATGTCGTAAATAAAGGAGAGTTAAGTTACTTTTATTACTCTATGAACAGATGCTCTGGTGACTAAATGTTTATGTGAAATTGTTCACTAATGAGACGTGTTCTTTTCTTCTCTGGTTTTGCCGTTACTCTTAGTCCGTCATGTCGCTGTTCAACAAACACTCAGGGAAGACTCGAGAAGAAGCCAAACTCTCCTTCCTCAGAATCATTTACAAGTGGCCCACGTTCGGTTCTGCTTTCTTTGAAGTAAAGGTGAAAACAGACCACAGAAACTCTAATAATTAATACGTATCACTTAAAGAAGTAATATACAGATAGTATCTCCATGTTGTCTGGAAAGATGTTTTTAGTTTTACTCTTGTCTTTTCTGCAGCAAACAACTGATCCAAATTATCCAGAAACCCTTCTAATAGCTATCAACAAGCACGGAGTAAGTCTCATTGATCCTAAGTCTAAGGTGGGTCCAGATTTGTATTTGTATTCATCCACAGTAGTATGTAACTTTTATATGATCCATTTCTATGCAACATTGCCAATTGGCATAAAAAAAAAACATTTGCTGATTAAGGCTAGCACAGAATTCACTGTATGTAAAAATATGTATTTTATCTGTCATATTTCCTATAGGACACCCTGACCACTCACCCCTTTACCAAAATCTCCAACTGGAGCAGTGGTAACACATATTTCCACATCACCATTGGAAATTTGGTCCGAGGCAGCAAACTGCTGTGCGAAACCTCTTTGGTGAGTCACTGAATTTCAGGAATGTCAAGAAGTCTAAGTGCTTAGATTTCAAAACAAGAAAGTTCTCCAGCCACAAGAATGAAATTCTCAGTGTTTTTGCTACTACATGAAACCCTGAGACGTCAAAAGTCAGCAGAAAACAAACTCACCTTCTGGTTATTTTACAGTTAAACAAAAAGCATTTGCCTTCAAATATAAATAAAGTGCTTTTTTGCCTGACCTTTAACCTTCAGGGCTACAAAATGGACGACCTCCTGACCTCTTACATCAGCCAGATGCTGACGACCATGACCAAACAGCGAACATCCCGGGGCAACAGCAAGTGAAATCCCGTGATCACGTTCAGTCATTCTTACATTCACCTGCTCGTACACAAATGTCGGACGGTTAATCGACGCTGTAATGCCAACGTTTTCATTTGTTATTCATCTGCCCTGTCTTAAAACTCACCTCTTGCCTTTAAATGACATTTTCCCCCGCAACATGTAACACTGCAACGTGGATCAGTTTTGTGAGCCCGGCTTATATTGTTGGTCGCGACGTCCGAAGTCGGTTGGAGTTTTTTCCGTTTCTTTGTGCTGTGAAGTTTTGTTTCGTTTCTCAGTGTTACAAGATTTGGTTGGTGCATTTAAGAGGAGTGTATAAACAGGAAATGTATTTATCTCAGAGTAGGGAATCAGTCTCACATGGCCTAAAGGTTATATATGTTTAGATTACCTGCTGGTGTTCAGTAGGAGTTAGAGGTCAGAGACGTGAGTGCACATGGGAATGGAGATTTTAATTGATTACTGCAGTGCACACTTTTGCTTAAAGTGGAGTTTAAATGAAAATCAATTCATTCTTTTAAGTCACCAAGATCATATTTGGGCCACTTGTGGTGAGGTGAACATCATGGATTATTACTGCAGAAATCAGAGTGAAAAGAAATTCTCTTAGTCTCCCAAAGAGACTGAAATGTTTGGGCCCCGAATGCCAACTCTAAAAATGTGACATGACAACTATGACCAAAATCCTACATTCTTAACTTTTCTATCTTTTGTCTTGTAAGTAGCTTTATTTTTCAACTGCATTTGTATTTATGCACAGAGTTGTTCTATGTTTACCAAACCAGCGTTGAATAGTCTCTCCTGAATGTGTTGTTAGATAAATCTTAAGATATAAACCACACCAAAGGTAACTCATCATTCATTCTTTACTTTGCTTTGCTTGGCAGACGCTTTTATCCAAAGCGACCTACAGGGAGCTGACGCTGGGTGTCACCTGGTAGGGGCTAGATTAGGAGTCAGACAGGGTTTGAACCTACGACCTTCTACGTCCCAGTCTTTGAGCTATTAGGCCGCTATTCGTTTTAGTTCGTCCCTCAGTTTGCCATTTCATTCAGCCAAAACATGGACATGTTAAGAAGAAACTCCAGTGCTGTGAACTGATAAGAGGCAATCTGATTTAAATTTACCCCGATCGTTTTTTTTATTAGTTATGTATGTGCAAGGAAACAGACCATATGTGTGCCACAAAGTTCAAACACGAGTTGATTAGTTTTTGTTTCAGATTATGTCCATATAACCATGTACTGTAGACCAAGAATGATTTTATGCTCATTTATCATTTGTTTTTTCTAAATGTATAAACTGTTAGTTTCAATTTTTTATGTAATAAATCATAATACTTTATAATAATGATCATAATTTTTGGACCTTGTTTATTAAAGAAGTTGTTTCATTCATAATGTGACCATACATCCTGGTTTAGACTAAATAAATACAATTTTGCAAAGATAAGAAAAAGTGAATTTATCTTTATAAGGGCTCCACTACTAGTGATTGGGATTTTAGATTGAACTGAACAGATAAAAGTTTAAGGATGGAATTTATTTTACTTCAAGAGGTTTCCATTTTCTTGTGCGTTGACAGTAACATAACAGATGTGTGGTATGTGGTATGACAACATTACAGTGAATGAAAACACTGGAGTGGCACAGCCTGATTCAAAGATGTGTCTGCACAAAATATTTTATCTTCTGTAAAGAAAGCTGCTACAGTAACAAAGCACTTTATTTCACAATTGAAACTTTGCACTTTACTGTGTATTCACAGAGATCTTACAGTTTGGCAGGTTGTCACTCAGTGTTGCCAGGTGAGCAGAGGTTAGTGCTCAGTCACAGTCGCCAGGTTGGACATGATCTCCATCTGGGAGTTTGTACTGGACACGGACCATATGTCGCTCATCTCTGTGAGGGGAAGGTGTGAGGTGTGGATTAATAAAATATACTTTGATTTTACTAACACAGGGACAGTAATGATGTCACTAAAGTAAATCATTCAGAAACTGTGAAGTTCAAAAGAGGAAAAATTCTAGATATACATTATAAGTTAAACTAAGTTAACTCATTTTACCCACATTTGTTCACGGTAGCATACCTGTTCTGAACTTGCTGTAAATGCCGTTGTCTGGTGTGATTTTGCTGCTTGAACAGAACGCCAGTCCTCGCTCTCGCCACCTTCAAGCAAACATCAACTGTTAAACGTGCACACACTTCAATGGAAATACAAATAGAACAAACTAAAATGACTCTGTGCATTCACAGTCCCACACACAGTGGCTTCACAAAATATTCACACCCCTTCACCAAACGTCATTGTACTTTCTTTTGTATGACTGGCTCATTATGTGTCATTGTGCATCACTGGGGGAGGTTCACCAGTGGAAGATGAAGATGATGAGGATCAGCATGTGGGACAGTAGATCAGTGAGAATCCACATCAGGTTATACTCATCTGGACTCTGAAACCAAAATCAAAAGTACAGCAAGTGTTACAGTAGGTGAGTAATGGTACAATCTCTTAAACCGTGTTAGATTCAGTCTATTATCGACAGATCAGTGTGTGTAAACACTTATTCCAGTCAGGGTTTTTCGCTCTATTATTTCCCTGAACAGTGGATTTGACAATATTAAAGGAGATTTCTGCCATTTTACATGTGAACCTAAGGTCCGCAACTACGTACCGTGCAAAAGAAGTTCAAATGTTGTCCACCACAGCTATTTGAAACTTCTTACCATGAGGAAAAGAGGAGACCTCATAGGGCTGAGGAGCTGAGGAGCATTGGTGGTGACAGAGTGAACGCCGTTGCACCAGGCCAGAGAGTAGAGCCACGGCTGGCTGATCACATACAGGTTGATGGTGATGTTAACTGCAGCGTACTCCCTGCGCACAAGACATGTTGTAAATGTCATCCTCAACTGTCCGCGCGTACACACACACACACACACACACCTGATGAGCTCAGGAGACATGGAGCTGTAGTGGAGATTTAGTTTAGCGATGTGGTTACTACGGAGCTCCTCTAGAGGGAGCCGACTTCCCGATGTCTGCTGGAGGTCAGGATCAATTTCCTGCACCCGATGCCTGAGGTGTGATGGCAGCCACAGCACCTGGTGACAGAACACACACACACACACACACACACTATGAGTTTGGTGTTATATCACCTTTCAAATACAACACAATGGAGTTAAGAGGACTTTTCTACTTTTTACTTAAGCAACAGACAATATTACAAATATCTTTTAGATATTACTGGATATTTTAGATAATTGGTAGCTTTAATAAAAGAGGCTTTACTGTAGAACTTTAGTGTGCAACTGAAGAGTCTGTCTCACCTGTGAGGAGTTAATTGAGGACTCATTCTAGACGACCTCCAGCATGCGCTGGATCCAGGTATCTCTGTATGGGTGTCCTCTGGGAGGCCGGTAGAGGTCAAAGATCACCAGTTTGTCTGTCTCAGCTGCCAGCTGGAGGTAGGTCTGCAGGCTGCAGACAGACTGATTTCCTTCCTGGTGTTGGTCCCCTGACTCCATAGAGCCCACTGTACCAAACGGATCATGCTAGAAGAGAGAGACACTGACATAACATGGTGGCCAACGTGTTCATCTGCCAGCTGGTTATGCTGTGTTAGTTGCTGCTACTGTTGTTTTTGGCAGCCCGTCTTAATTTGAGTTTTAGTTTCATTTAATTTTTTTTTTATTAGTCTTAAGTCACGTCCATACAGTTTTTAATCTTGTCAAGTTTCAGTTGTCCAAAAGTCTTTTTATTTAGAATTATTCATTTTCATCTTTGTTTAGTTTTCAATCAATAAAATTTGTTTTTGTCTTTTTTTTGTAATGTAATTCTATTTAACCTAGTAAACATGGACCTAAAAATACTGTACATCCATTCCAGATGCAGGAAACCCCCCCGATTTTCCGATTTCAATGTCCAACATATTTATTTTGCCAACCAAACAGAACATGTGTGGGTTCAGTGATGGTCAATCCTCTCCAAAAACAAAAACATTCACAGATATAAAGAGCTGAAAACAAATGGTTGAATTGAACAAATGACTTATTGTACTCACAGAGAGAAACCAAGTCCCGGCGTTGAGGCTTTCCAGTTCAGCCCAGGTGAACATAGCAGCCGGGGTGTCAGTCAGGTTGGGGAAAACCTCGTGAATGTTGGTGGTCCGTCGCAGAGTGCGGTCATGCATTAGGAAGGGCACTCCGTCAAAACTGCAAATATGACATAAGAGAAGTACAACTAAAATAAAACTCAGCAGGATAATTTGACAGTATGACAAATGACCAAACCTTGGTCAATCTCAGAATGATAAATCAAGGATTCTCCCAACACACAAGTATCTTTCAACCAGTGTGTGGGAACTGCTATCAGACCTAATAGTGACGTCCGTCTCCAGACCATCACTTCCAGCTTCCACCGCCTTCTCGAACGATATCAGTGTGTTTTCTGGAGCCAGCTACAAATGGAGATCCACACAATATAAAGTCATGGAACACATTCACGTGTAGTAGGTGCAGTAAAACCAGAACTGTAGTCACTGCATGCAATTTGGGAAAAGTTGCTCTTTCACTTGTCTAAACAATTTGAAAGTACTGAATGAAGTGCAAGCGCAGAGGAGAGCTGCCAACAACAAGGACAGGAAGGATGTGACTGCTGTCCAAACAAAAGACATAGCCCAGTGTCCAAGAATAGGACTGATCAAACTTTTTTTCTTCTATCCAGCCTTAAACAGAACAGGAAGAGTTTCATGTTTTCAATGTGTAGACTTTTCACAATAATATGGAATATTTTCACCTTAAATTCTGATGGTCAAGTAAATATTTCAGTTAAAGAAAAATCAGTATTCCCTGTTTTTTCTGTTCAAATGCAAGTGTTAACTGCTTTTTGTGATTTCAACAGTAAATTACATATCAACTGTTCAGCCTGTGGGTTCTGAGAAATAGTTAATGCTATTTACAACATCTGAGGCACAATAAGTCATCAAAATAATTATGGGCAGATTAATCAGTGAAGGTAATTATTAGTTGCAACCCGTGCCCTAATCTCAGGATTACATCAAATTAAAAATAATTTTAGAAATAATTAATCTATAATCAAGAGAAAGAAGGATCACAGACGTAAAATGTTAGGTGAGCCTGATAATGGTCTTGTGTGGATTGTTAGATCCAGCTCACCATGGGTGCTCCTCTGTGGCCGATGATGGCAGGTGCTGGGCCTAGGGTCCCCTTCTCTTTGATACAAGGAGAATACAAACCGAGGGGAACCAAATAGAGAGTAAACAGGATGATGAGATATACCCCCACGATCAGGCCACGTCTTACTGAAACACACATTAAAATAATAAACTTGGGTTTGCGAATTAAGAGCATTTTTTAAATTAGTCACCTGAAATCAACATTTATACAGAAGTGTTTGTTAATTAAACACCACAACCTGTGTCAATATATGACAAACTGTGCACCCCACCTCTGCTGTTCATGCGAAAGAAATGCAAAGCTATCGGCCAAGCAAGCACTGTCATCAGTAAGACTCCGCCCACGTGCAAGTACGGCGCTGTTACCTGGTCAGAGCACAAATAAAATTTGCCTGAGTGGAAACCAAACAAAAAACACAACGGCTGTTGGGAAAAGAGGAAGAGTCACCTGGAGGGAAAGTAGTAATGTCGTCCATTCATTACTCCACAGGTCTGAGAGGACGACGGTGGCTACGATGGCGAAAGTCAAGCTCAACAGGATCCCAAGCTGTCAGACAAGAAAAGAAAAACCATGTATCACAGACCCTCCGGTTAGATTTTTTTGCACATGAGTGTCGCTCACAGAACCTTGAGATAAAGCAGGGCTACCTTGTGACTCCAATGTAAATGAAGCTTCTGGCCCTCTGTCAGCAAACACACAGCCAGCAGCTGGACAGAGGAATAACAGCCACGTCAGGTCTGATTAGTGATGCTGTCAGGTTTATCATCAGCAGTATTAGCACCACAGACTGGCCTTCACATAGCAACAGGACGAATCCACACAAAACTGACATACTAGGCTTTCCATAGACAAATCACTGTAGAAACATATACACTGCTCAAAAAGATTAAAAGAGCACTTTAACACATCAGAACTAATGAAAATCATGCTGCTCATTTTAGGTCAGGTGAGCGTAGAGGCCAGTCAATGGCAAGCAACATAATGTTCACAGCCAGCCAACCCGACCCCAGTCAAATGCAAAGTTACATAAAAGAGGCCAAAAAAAGATGGAGCGCTGCCCTTTTAGTGTACCCGTTGTTAATGTCATCATCACCAAAACAGCTGACACTGACCTGATCAATATCCAACAAGTTTAAAGGACTTGATACTATACTCTGATTTAATCTTTTTGATCAGTGCGCCTCTAACTGGGTGATAACAACTTAGTGTTGTGTTCGTCTCACCGTCAGCACAGTGGTGTAGGTGAAGAAACCTGCACCGATCACCAGCAGCACCACAGACCAGGGAAACCAGAAACCCAAGTTCCCAAAGTTAAACCTTCACGACCAGAAATGTCAGGCACATGAGTAAGGACAGAAAGACAGTTAGTGAGTAACAGTGGATGGCTGTAGTGAAAATACCAGAAGGCTAGATCCCAGATGTGAAGAAGAATAAAGTTGGTTAATGGCTTAGTAATTATAACATGTGCTAATGTCACACAACCCACCAGTCAAAGTCATTGTAGTCGTTCTTTGCTTCCGACCAGAAGTAGAGAAACACCAGTGTTGCACAGAAAGCCGCCACAAGCAGAGCAAAACTGGCACCTTCCAGCTGTCAGGGAAGAAAAACATGTTATACTTTGAAAACTAACCATTCATGGATTTAGAGCAATTCAAACGGAAACTCTCTTCATGACTTTACTTGGATCGTATTAAGCCACGACACAGCTTCAGGACCACAAGCTCTGGTCTTGATGTGTGCAGTGTTAACGTGTCATTGACTGTTCTGTCATCTAAACAAAACTACTGCATGTAGATTTAAAATTTGGGAAATTGACCCTAGTGAATTTGGGGTAAAACTGTAAAGTCATGCTTTAGTTTTGATTTGAAGCATTTTCCATATTCCTACAGGTAACAGGTTTTTATGGTCATTTTAGAAGAGATGTAGAAGTGGTATTTTGGCCAATTAATCGTCAATTCATTAGCTTAGCTAATCATTTTAGCTTTTTAATTTTGATTAATTAACAATTAATTAATTGATGCTTGGAACAACAATGAAACGGACATATACACTGGATTAGCAGGCTCCCTTACAACAACGTTCTGCCTTGGACCCTCTGAGAGTACCCTTCAGCCAGGATATTAAAAGACTGACCAGCTCTATCCAGTGTTGGTTTCTGACCTTGCTGCAGCAGCAGTCTCCCGGCTGAGCGCAGTTCCTCTCGTAGCGTCTCCACTGGCAGCTGTACAGACCAGCGAGACACGACACTAAAGGCTGGTGCTCATAGCGCTGCAACAGTTTAGCTCGAAGACAGCGCAGCCGGCCGAACTGCAGCTGGGACAGCGTGGACGCCATGGTTCATACACACTCTGATGCAAACCCCATTGTGTTTTCACCTAAAACAGATACAACTTTATCATGAAATCTTCACAATACACTTATTCAGTGTCATGGTGGCTGTGTCATTATGATAATATGACATACTATGAATACACTGTTTAATTTGTTCAGTACAAAAGGCCATAAACAACAAACAACTGTCAATGGAACCAGCATCATCATCATCCCATGATGGGTTGTTTGAAAAATCACACTGAAACTTCCACGTTCATCCTAGTTGTGTGTTCCCCGGGGCGTCAGCACGTGGATGGATACACATGGTTCCATAGGTGTGTGATGGGATTTAGGTCAGGTAAAGGTGAAGGCCAGTCAGTTCTTTCATCATCCAGAAACTGCAGTCAAGGTAATGGTGCCGCTTCTGAGTCGTTGACAGAATACAGCTCTCCTGGTCCAGGTGGCCCCCTGGTATTTGCTCCATGCTCTTGGGACTGTGCTGGAAGTCACAGCAGGCTTTGCAGCTTCATGTGAAATCTCTGAGGTTTAACTGATTTGGTGTTATACTGTAATTTATAGAGTTCCCTTCATTTTTTAAATGTGTCTTGTCCATTGTGTTTTTTAAATAAAAACTACAGTATTTTGACAGTTGTAAACCTATGGCACCTGCATTTTATAAAGCAGGCAGTTTTGTATTATCCTTTCTAGTTATTTTAATTACAGTCATTATTTTTAACTGCAATTCATGTCCCTGTCGGCGCTCAGTGATATCTTGTATGAAATGTATGGATATAACATTAAAGATTATTATTATTGATAGGGAGGCTGAAGTCTATGGATTTATGCTTTTTGTGTTTTACGTCGTCTAACCTGTCTTGCTTGTGTGAAAGTTAAAGCGAACACATACAGAGGAAACACGATTAGTAAGACTGTTTCTTATAAGATTGTTATCGTTTCTGCAGGAAGTTCATTTCTTTGCCGTTTTGTTTTTCAGTCACTTCACAGTTTTCAGATATGACAACTGCTCATTGTCATCCATCATTTTTCTCTGTAGTTGGCACATGTTGTATACACACTTGGCCTCAGAAAAATAGCCTACATAATATGGGCTGACAATGTAGTCCTTGTAGTCTGGCATCTGGAAACGTAAGAACAACAAATGCAGAATTTGCACTTCGTCCTTATGTTTAGGCCGAATTGCAGAATAGACCCTGACAATTTATTAACGCCAATATCCAAGCATGAGCCTCGGTCACAGAACATGATCACTTTAAAATCACACATTTGTTCAACGCAGTTTGGCGAAACTCAGCGCGCACAGCAGAATGAACGGAGCATGATGGCGGGGCTATAACGGAGGGTGAAGCTGAGCACCACTGATAACGAGCAGTTTGCCAGTGTTTATCATTTTACTGTCAGGGTGTTGTTCTACCTCCAGGTCGGTCCAGCCTCCCGCTGCACGGCGGAGATGAAGCCGCAATGCGAAAGTCTGCCGTTCGTCGAGGACTGTCCACGGCACGGTGGCCTGGAAGGCTCCTGTGTCAAGCTAACCAGAATTCTTTACAGGAAATGAATACAAATAAAAGCACAATATTTATAGTGGAGCTACTGTGATGTCAGGTGGTGACCACAGCAGCATTTTAGATTAGATTTCCTGTGACACACTGTGCCAAATAAATACACGACTTAATGTTGGAGAGTTTCATTCCTATTTTTATTAATTTCTATTTACAAAGTGAAACAAAAATACGCGCATTATCTTAGACATAGCGGAAATAGGGGTTTTATACAATATTTTCCTTTTTACACTTGTTTGTGTTGATGCCCTCTGTCTCACTGTCTGCCACCTGTTGGTACAGTGATGCAAATAGGTGAAGATAAATTTCTTATTTTTATCCTAAATGATTTAGTCAAAGTCACGTAAAGTAAGGTGTAGTCTATAAACTGTAATCAGGCAAATAAACAGTAATAAAGTGCTGTTCATGAGTCTGCACGCTGCAGCAGCGCAGACTATTCAATGAACCAATAGATTCTGAGGAACATACACAAAATGTGTTCTGTCTTACTGAAACTGAACCAGATTTTCTGGTAGTAATGTCTGATCCACAAAACGATGTTTACAGAGACACCTATAAGGCAGAAAAACTAACAACTGTATGTACACACAAAGGGTAAACTGTTGTTGGTTTGGTACACACTCCTAAGGGAAAAAAAACGATCCTGAGCTGATAAGCAATCTCTCCCAGCTTGTTTGTGCTGCTAAAGGGAACTTGCCAAATCTTTGTAAATGGTATCCATGTTTCCCCAAACAGTGGGAAAGACAGGTTTTGGATGTTAGTGGATAATTACAGCTTGAACGTTCACAACTGAAACTGACAGACCTGCAAATACGTGAAGTTTGTGTTTTTCAAACATTTTGCCTCATTAAGTCATCTTCAAACACTAGTGATCTACTGTAATGAAGGGGAAGAAAGTGGACATTTCACTACCTGGATAAAATAGATTAGAGAAATCAAATATGCACAATGACAAATTATGCTGATAGATCACAGCTTTCCTAAAAGACATTTCAACAGAGCCCACATACAGACACTTAACCTGGCCTGTGCTTCAGTTGTTGCATGTTTCTGGGACTTTTTGCCGGTAGTGTAAACTTTCCCCAGTGGAACACATATCCACTGTATGGACTCAGAAATTATGTCTATTTGTGTGTTTTTGGATTACAGTTCCCCAAAAGATACCGGAAGGTCGCATATCACGCGCTCTGCTGGGCTCACATCCTTAAAAGGTTATTACTATAGGAATTTCCTGGTTGAACCTTTCAGCCCGTCACCGTACCCCAAGCAAGCATGAAGTAATTCAATATAAATACTTCAATTTCCTGTTCCGATTTCCAAAATAAAACCTGCATTGACTTGTTCGCAAACGAGATTTTGGTTTTATGTTCTCATTAAGTCTGCAGTCTTTAAGATGGATCTTCCCATTAACGAGTGTTCTGTACACCTTGCTATAATATTTTAGGATATACACATCAGATTAGGTAAAAGGTAAACTGAATTTCTTTTTCTGTTATGAATAAATTACAACTGAAGCACTGTTGCCATTAATAAATCGAACTGGAGTAAATTCATTGGGGACCATTTTAAGCTGGACACTATTACATATTTGGTTGTTACAGTGATCAGCAGCATTAACATATCTGGGGATTCAATCCAAATAAATTTCTGTCCTGTTCCTCACAACAAAGAATTAAACAGAATAAACACTAGCGCTTTTATTTTGAAAGCGAACCCACACGGTTTCCTGTTTTTGCTGCGCGTTTGACGCAGCTGCGGCAGAGCAGCGGCAGCGTGGCTCAACTGGCAAAGAAGTACTTACACTGCGATACTTAAGAAAAGTCTGCAGGCACGGATTGTACCTTAACCTCAAACCGTCGGCCTGATTTGGAGCAGCCGGGGGAATGGACGACCTGTGGGTCTCCTTGGCGGTGTTGGGAGCCTCCGTTCTCCTCAGCGAAGCTATTCGGCGGACGGCGGCGCGGTTTTTCCCCGGAGCGTGTGGGATTTACATGCTGGAAGCGGCGTCTACCTTCCAGCTCTGCTCCTGCACACATGAACTCAAGCTGCTCGGTGACACGGCCCGGCTAGAGCTGCTGGTCAGCCTGACCCTCACCTATACCATAACGGTCATCCACATCTCAACTTTTGGCGGAGCGACGTGTAACCCCAGCGGGGCTCTGGAGAGCGTTTACCGCGGGAGCCGCGCGCTGAAGGTGGCGGTGCTCCTTATCGCCTGTCAGTTCGCAGCCGCGGTCGCCGCGCAGTATTTCGCGTCCACCGTGTGGTCGCTGGCTCTGTCCGACGTTCACCTGCGGCACCAGAGGTTCGGGTTCAGATGTTTCGACCCTCTCGGCGGCACCGTATTAGAGGCCGCGGCTGTGGAGCTGGCCTGCGCCTTCACAGTCCAGGCTGCGTTCCTGCACATCCACAAAGTGGATCCGAAAGTCCAGTGTCACTGCATCGCTGCTCTGATCACCGCTCTGGTTTTCACAGGTGTGTTACTCACCTGGTCTCAATTACATACAAGTATGGATAGATTTTTTTATCAGGCAGACAGTAAAAGAAATATGTGAGAAATAAGTGTTAATTTTTCCCCGAGCGACAAAATATTTAATGCATTATGACGAAGTCAGACTTTTCTTAAACTAATAATTGTTCATTAAAAAACAACTTTCATGAATCATTAAAACGGCAGAAGATGTAAGTAAAGGTTGGGACATGTAAATATCAGTATCGTGAGCATATTAACTCACACACTTTCCCCTTTCAGTTTCTTTAGTATCAGAGTATCATTAAAATATGAATTGTTATTATGACCCCTTCATGGCCCACTCGCGTGTCCGTATTAGAGATAAACAGTGGAGAGATATTGAATGATGACAAGCGCTTTACATCCACCCTTAAGCTCTTTAATGACTTACTTAATTAAAATGATGTAATCACATGAGACTCACAGGCAGAACTGGGCGATGATCAGTGACCATATCGACCTCAACCAATTCGATCTGGTTATGGTTAGTCTGGTCGAAATGGTAATCTTTAACCACTCTGAGAAAGAGAGATTGCTCTGGGGCCAGGGTTCTTCTCATTTGTTTGGTTTGTGGTCATTTAAACTAGTTGCCACATAGTCAGCAGGAAGTAAAGCTGCTGTAAGGAAAGTCCCGTAACCCAGAGGTCATGTTGTGGGACCTATAAAAAGTCAAGTTTTAATAACCTTTATCATTATTGTGATGACATGGTGCATGTCAGTGTTGGTCATGGTCAGTGTTTACTGTAAATATCAAAAACTAGCTGTGGGCAGTTTGTTTGTTCACAGGCTGTAGGTACAACACAATGAACTGCTGTAAAAGCCGCATAAACACTGTACACAAGGCTTTTTTGGGGCAGAGGCATCTCTACTAATTTGTTTAAAATGTCATCTAATTAAGGCCTTATAAACAATAAAAATAATATTGTGTGTAACTTAAACTCTTCATGTGACAAGTGCCAAGAGAAAATAAATGAAACCAATAGTGCTGCTTCTCTCCCTCTGTGCAGGTGGAAGTATTTCAGGAGCTGTTTTTAACCCCGTCCTGGCCTTCTCTGTGCAGTTCCCCTGCAGCGGACACACATACCTAGAGTACTGCTTTGTTTACTGGCTCGGGCCAGTTCTAGGTAAGGAGCTGAAGAGGCATCTATCACAATAATTAATAATAATGTATGTGCCACATTGTGTGCTACGTTGTTGAAATGTCAATTAAGTCCTTAGACAAGTTGGAGCAGTCGTGTTAACATGTTTAGTTTTTGATCTGTGGAGGTTCAGCCACAGGTTTTTATAGTAATTTACACCAAAGACTAAGATGTCAGAAACTTTGTGTTGAGTGGTTATTGTTGGTGTTGCCGTAAAGCCAAAACCACTTTTTATAAGACTAACTCTACTTCACATGAGACCACATGCATGTTGTATACAGTACATGTACATGCACCACACTAACATGCAGTGTCCACCACTTGTCCCCAGGCGTGGTGAGCTGCATTCTGCTGTTTGAGAAGATCATCCCTTTCCTCTGTGGAAAAAACACCACGGGGCTGGGTGTCCCTCCTGCACAGAAACAGAAGATGCAGTAGAAGATGTTGGGACAGGTCAGGTCATCCACCTATTAGTTTGTAGGTATTTTTATACAGTTTATTCCATGAGTCTGGGTAAACTACACCAGTATAATTATCTTTGCCAGCTTTTGCCATTTAGTATTAACAGAGCACACGAGGTCCAGTTCTGATTTGCACATTTGCCACAAACTTGATGATAAATCTTAACTGACTGTGAAGAGTCGATGATGTGTAAAGTTTATCGCATCACCGATAAACACAGCAAATACAAATACAGTAGAGGAAATGTCTTACTTGCTTACATACTTACTAAATGTTTTTACTTGAACTTTGCCAAATGTCTGTATGAACACTATTAATGGCACAAAAAGGTGGTAATGAAAGTGTAACTATTAAAATGATAAGCTGTTTGTTCTGAGACTGTAGCTCTCTGCTACCATCACCAGTTTCTGTAAAACCCAATTGAAAACATTATAGACTACATTACAATTTACCAGTTTAAAATTCAAAGTTCAATACAGTTACATTGGTAAAATTTGAAGAGGTCTGATACCACTGTAACTGCACAGTGAGACAGAACTACGCTGTCAAGTCTTGCAATCATTCTGAATCAAATTAAAATAAAGATAACAGTGCAAAGGATTTAACATTTGTTATATCTTCTTATGTTTTACCTGTCCTTTGCACAGATGTCAAAATGTTCACTGTTGTAATATTTTTTTTAAGTTTTCCTTTTTGTATATCTATGATATAAACATGAGGTAAAAAAGTAGATTTAGCTTTTTACAAACTCTGGTGCTAATTAATCTAATATACACATAATAGTATAATATTGCATTGTTGTTTGAGGTTAATTACCTTATTATCTGCTGCCAAATCTGCAGTCTTCTCTGTGAATGAAAAGATGGACATGACTATTTCTGTCTTTTTCCACTAGAGTATTGATGATAACTCGTTTCTAGAGTAACATTATATATGTATCTTATATATGTATATAAACATACTTTTTTTAAACCTCTAAGCCTGTATCACAATGTACAGAATGTTTTCAGGTAATTTGTGAGTAAAACATAATTTTGGTAAAGGTACACGTGTTTGTCATATCTTGTTTACATGTTGGTGTGTTGCTCAGACAGTAGAGTCAGAGTCAATAAAGGAGGAGCCACATAGGTCACATTGTGTAATACATACCATGCAGGCCAAAGTACCAGGTGCTCAGGGGTAAACAGGATTTTCTTCTTTTTGGGACTATATAAATGTGACTATTTTAACCGTCATTTTGTGCATGATTTATTTTTTTCTGATAAAATGTGTAATAATCAGCAACATTTTCATGAGGAACTAGGACAAAAACATAAAGAATGGCAACTAAATAAATATGTTTTCCTGTTCATACTAACAATGAATTAATGAATTCATCACACACTCACGCAGTAAGTTATTTTGACTAAATGCCGGAAGCCCTTTTGTTCCAAATACTAACTTAAGCACCAAATAAGTTTAAATTCACTGCTTAATATTGTGTCAATGGATGCATTAGTTCTGGTCTTTTAACGAGAGAAATTTAAAACAATCATTACCTTGCTATTCACTACCTTTCCTAATCATTGGACTCATCACTCTTTTTAGGCTCATAATGGCTCTGTGGGTAGAGCAGTCATCTTCCAACCCAAGGACGTGGGCGCTGAGAATCGAACAGCTGAACAGCTTATCCCTTTTCTGACTCAGACAATAATCTTGATTACCTTTGGTAACATTTGTTAGTTTATTCAGTTGCTGTGGATATCTGAACAACTAATTTTTCTCCAGTAATAATATAACATACTAAATATCAAGTAGCATTGGTCTCTCCATTGTTTTTTTTAAAAATCTAGAAGAGAGTTTAAAATTCTTCTGTAGTATCTCAGTTTTCACGGTAACCGAATGGTAATTGCTGGTGTCTTCTCCTTGTAAGTCGCTTTGGATCTGCCAAAGTAAAATAAAGTAATAAAAGTTAAAAACCACTTTAATACTGCTAAACAATCCACCATGTATCCATCCATAAAGAAATCTCCCTCTATATAAACAGTTTAACATAATTCTTGTACTAAAATATTTGTTAAATGTATTAATGTTTAAAAATGGGACAAAGTGTTCATATCATGTAGACATGAGGATTAAAACCCATTTTATTATGACAAATGTACAAGATCAGATTCATAAGAAATAACAGTGAAGTTAACAAAAATGTAAGGAACAGACAAAACACCAACGACCAGTCTACTAGGATCTATACACAGTGGACAGGGGGACTTTCCTCTCTGATTCATCATGAGGTAAATAGGAAACTCTTAACACTTCAGTCATTGGCACCAACATCCTCTCTTAAGCCCATCACAGCCTTTATTTCACTACCTGTTCCTTTGTGGGTCTTGCTACTGGTTATTTCATAACCGCGAGATACATATTAATACATTCTCCTCATCTCTGTGGAGAATATAAAACAAGGTTAAATACAACACATCCACATTCCTGTACTCTGACTCAACCCACCAGAACATACACTTCTATTACATATGTAGAATTTCTATATTCTGTCCAACTAATCTAAAAGCTAAATATTTTGTATAGAAGCCTATGTTGTGTGCACTTCAAGTAGCACATACAGGTTTTGTCTTGGAAGTTTTGGCCTTAGCCGGTATCAAAACAGTATGATAAATAGAGTGGGTTATCCTCTGTGAAGACCATGCTGAGACTAATTTACAAAATATCTTACAAACAGGCTTTATTTCCTCTCTTTAATCAAATACAATTGTCCTATATTATTTCCTACAATAACGTCCCATTTCCTCCAGAGCTTCCATAACATCGTCATTAGTAGGTGAGCACATGCTTACCTAAACTGTTTTACTGCAAATGACGAGATATCCCGTGGCATCAAGCTCACAAATCCTTCAGCACTAATGCAATGCAAGTCAGGAGATGATGTCCTCAAAACATGCCAAGATTTTCTGGTTTGGTTACAAAAAAAATGTTGTGCCAATATTACCTTACTACAAAAGAAAACTATTAGAAACTCATGCAATCCCAAAAGAATTGCCCAATATATTTTTTCATGATTAAAAAATGCCTCTAAATATATTACAGCAAAAACTACAGATATACACAGACTGGTTCCAGCAGAGGTCAGTGAAGTCATTGGTTTGTTTTACTTTTTCCATCCATTTCTCCCTCATCTAAAACTGCATACTGACACTTGAAAACAAAATATTCAAAAAGGTTTGCTTTTCATAATCTGTGATGATCTGTGTTGAGGTCTTAAGGGTTGGTAGTTTATTGCAACCTGGACCTGAACGTCAAGATTATGGAAATAGAGGATCAGAATTAAAACCATTTTTTTTATCCAGAAAGATCCAGGGAAGTAAAATAAAATTGAAAACAAAAGATTTTTTTCAGAGCTGAGTGAGTGTTATTGTGTCTTAAAAAAAAACAAACAAAACAAAAACAAAAACCAAAAACTTGGATCTGCAGGTTTTTGAACGTTCTATGGGCAGTGGACAAGGACAATGTACAAAGAAAATAAGACACTTTACATTGCGCTCAAAGAGACAACACGTTTCGATATACAAAAAAATACAGAATTATTTAAAAATAAAATCAAAAAAAGGTAATATAAGTGTTATATGAGGCAGCTAGACTAAATCTCATGAATAGGTGGGACAAGCAAGTTTTACTTCAGAATTTGGTTCCACAAACAAATTCTAAAAAATGAATTGTCCATACTGATGGCAGAAAATGTAGTTAAAATAATTATATGTATACAATGTACAAAAAGCATCTATCAATAAACAAAAGTTTAAGGGGAAGGGCTGACAAATCAAGGCTGTTCGACTACTTGATCACATATATACATTCTAGGAGTTGAACCTATATGTGTGACATTAACATTTAGGACATAAAATGCACCAGCATTGTTCCAGCTGGGGTCTGTGAAGTGTTAGCTTATCAAATATGCAACTCAAATGTACCTGATCAACTACCCTCCCCCCAAAATAGAATAAATAGCCTCACCTAAGTTTACCATATAAAAGACAATAAAGTACAAGTTCAGCGATTTGGGAAACAAGTTTTTCGGCACAGTTATTGATGTCATGATGAGGTCTATCTGTGAAGTAAAAGGTTTAAACTAGCAGCTTGTTAGCTTAGCATAAACTGATAAACATCTCCAAAGCACATTAATTTATATCTCATCTGTTAAATCTGTAAAATGACCTCACAAAAAAGTGTATTTAACAGATGTTATGGGTCTGAACGTGGACACTTTCACACTTCACACAAAGATATAACAATAATGTGAGACATAAATGTGCCGTTTGTTTACTAAGCTAGTAACACGCCAAGGTCTTTTTACCATTTCCTTTACATTTTCATGGTGGCCAAAATAATATCATGGCTATCGGTATTCAGGCAGTGCTAACGTATAGTAAAATTAACATGTTAAACAAAAAAGTATTGAAACCCAATGAGCAGAGTAGTTTAAGTTGAAAACAGTTGGCTTGAAATTACTGTGCGCTGTGGCTCTGCGAGACCAGCTCTTAGCTTGGCTCAGTGTTGTCTATCATTTAACAGGGGATCAGTCTTTATGCTAAGCTAAGAAGTTTTTGGTAGCTACACACTTAACGGATGGACATGAAAGTTGCATCAGTCTTCTCATCCACCTCTGAAATTAAATCAAAAGTTATGTTTGCCAAAATGCTAAAGAATTTATTTGATGGATTAAATTTTTTTTTGATGCACCATACTTCAATTAATTATGATCCTGATAATGAAGAATTCAATAAATGATTTCAGTGCCTATTTTCCCTCCACGTAGATGGGTACCAAAACAAAACTTGATTTCAAAAGATTAAAAACAAACAGTGCAACAGGAATATGACACATTTTTAGAAAAAGAGGTGGGTTGGCAGTGGAGCTGGATGACATGGACGGACTGCAGGTAAAATGATTGATTGATGATTACCAAAAAATGAGACTTGTGTAAGTTGGTGCCCTTATTCGGTATTGTACAAGTCTATAAGGACATCAACAGATTGGTGACAGAAATCCAGTTCTTACTGTAGCGGAGACTGTTCAAAGTCAAGCTCCTGATGACACAAGTAACAATTATGACAAAAGTGTTGGTGGGGGAGGAAATAATAAAGTTAAGCAATATAAAAATACAATACAACAAAAAAAGTACACCTTTTTTTTTTTTTTACAATTGTTCATTATTGCAGACGTAGTCCACTAGGTCTGTGACTCCTAACAGGTCGTCTTCGTCATCATCCTGTGCTGCCATTTCCTGGCCCACCAGACCATTTGGTGCTATGGCGGCAACTGGTGTGGCTGTGATGCTTTTAGGTGGCTCCAGATGTGGAATGAGGACTGGCGCAGTGGGCGCAGTGGCCACAGGGGCCACAGGGCCACGCGTGTTGAGGCCCTCGAGGCTCTTCATTGGGCTCTGTCCATTGGTGGGCGGCACCTCCACCAGATTGCAGTCCAACAGGTTTGTTCCCTTTGACTCCTCCTCTGCTTTCTTCTCCTTGGGTTTCTCCTCCTCCTTCTCATCATCATCGTCGTCGTCCGAGTCTATGCGGTTCACCCTTTTACGGATTGGACGATCCTCTTCCGATGATGACTTGTCTGAGTCATCATCAGAGTCGTCGTCATCTTCAGATGCTCTTCTGCGCTTTACGATAAGATATCTTCGCCGCTGCCGCGAGTCTTCCGCTGACAAATCAGCTCTCTGCTTTATCCTCTTTGTCGTGGAGTCCTCTTCAGAGTCACACGAGAAACTCTCTGGAAAAAGAAAACATGAGACAGCTTCAGCTTCATGTACCGTAGTTCTGTGGTCCCAATACTATGCATCAAACTGAAATGCACCTGTCCTACAACATCTACAGTCCCACTCCCATAACAAATAATGGCATTACTGGGAAGTGTGAATGCTCACCGACATTTACGTGCTGGCCACACTTGCCTTGACCAGTTTAAATTAAAGAATTACAGAATCTCTGCGGTGCATTGCTCTGCTAAAAGACGGCATGGATCATTCATATGCAGCAAAGTGAGCACGCTAGAGAAGTACACTTCAACTAGAGGCACCGTCCCTTTATTAAGTTTTTTTACTTTTTTTATATTGTTTGAAAACTTCTTGCTGTTAAGTTTGCCATTGTGTTTTCCAGTGCACCGCTGTGGATTGTGGTTTCCTCAAAGTACCTCCTTGCAATGAGACAATGAGACATCACTTCCAAGACTCTGCATCACACATTATTAGGCTACACTGGTGAAGGTGTAGTTCTAGGGATGAGCTGTTTTGAGGATATATGTTTACAACAAGTCTTTCTTTTTACTGTCGCAGTTATATTTAGCAATATGTTAAACACATGTAGTAAACACCAGGAGAGAGTGATCAGCTTTACGCATATTTTTTCAAAATAAATGTCAAAAAGTAAACTTAATCTCTAATTGTTTCAGTCTCTTCTGGAATCAAGAGGATGCTGACTTACTCTGGCCCAGCTGTTGCTGAACTGTATAATCATCAAAAACGTAAAGTCAGTAAGTCAGTTCAAAAATTGTGTTGCCTACTGAAGCCGACTGAGAGACTATTTAAAGGTTGAGACTATGACTCTACAACATAGATCCTTCTCACAATACTCTAATTTTCTG
>JAUMHF010000006.1:10927455-10939443 GCA_032359275.1 Microctenopoma steveboyesi | reverse complement strand
GCCGACTGAGAGACTATTTAAAGGTTGAGACTATGACTCTACAACATAGATCCTTCTCACAATACTCTAATTTTCTGAATTGATGAATTTTGGGTTTTCAATTGTTTGAAATATATGCGTCTGCGTGTAATGAATTATTATGATTATTTTGATGATATTCTAATTTACTGTACTACTTCAAGGATTATTTTTTCACTTTCATCAGAAACGGGCTCATTTTAGAAAATAGCTAAATGGTACCAATATTATCAGTACGTAGATCAGGATCATTTGGCCACAAGCTGTGGACCAGTGTACTCTGTGTTTCTGACTGACCGTCACTCTCCGAGCGATGTCTGGGTTTCATTTTGGCTCGGTTGGTTTCTGCCTGAGAGCCATCAGACTCCGATGTCTCGCAGTAGTTCACCTTCTTCTTTTGACTGCGTCGAGACCTTCTTCGGCTCATGTCAAGATCGCTGTCGCTGAACTCACTGGAGCCTTCAGTTACTGGACACACATTAGGGATATTTTGTCATTTAATGGGATTATTAATGGGCTTCCCACGGTAGAAATTACATGTTAACTTCTTGTTTCTTTTCATCAGTTTGTGTTTTTAACCTTTAAAGGAGCCATGTTTGGCTAAAACAGGGACGATACAAAGACTAATACAATCTATATACCTATCACATCTTCTTCATCTTCCTCATCCGTCTCTTCTTCTTCATCATCTGAGTATCCTCTTGGTCGTCGCCGCTTTCTGGTGCTTCGCCGTTGTTGTAGTGGCTTCTTGGCCTTTGGTGAAGCTCGATGCCTACCACTGCCGTTGCTGCCGAAATCGCTGTTGTTGGATTCTGCCTCCGTTTCAGCCTCCAAGTCGTTGTCCGACACGGCAAACTCTTCCTCTGAGCTGCAGACATGGAAAAACAAATATATAATAGTTAAATAAATAGTCTGAACTTAGTCTATAGTACTGTCAAGTATAGTGTCTAATTAACCTTTCACTGAGGCAGAACTCTTCTTCGCTTTCCTCCTCATCCACAGTGCTGTCGCTGTCCAGGTCGTTGAGTCGTCTGCGCTTTTTCCTGCGTTGACAAGCACTGGGTCGTGGAGGGCGGCCATTCTCCTTCCCCTCCTCAGCTTGAAGGATGGTGGATATATCCTTTCCTCTGTGGCCTGTGATGTTGGCCATGTCTTTACCTCGACCAGCTCCTGAAGACATTAACGTTGCGTTCAACATTTTTGGAAATATGCCATCTATGTTCTTGCGACGAGTTATCCAATTTCCATATGCTGAATATATATCATCCCCACAGTTTGCAGATTTTGTCATCAAGCTTACAAGTAAATTTGCTTTAAATATTTAGATATTGTGCACCAGCGGAACTTGTCTTCTTACCTCCACCCTCTGCTTCTTTGACATCTTCCTCAATTGCCTCCTCGATCGCCTCATCAAATTCATCAAATCTGCAACATTAACAGCACGCATTTTACATCTACAGTAGAGTTCCTCCTGCAAATAGAATTTGAAGCTTGCTCAATTTCTGTCACCTGCATCATAACCTGACCAAAAGAAACTCAGCCAACAGTAAGTGTAACAGCTGAATTGCTTCCAAATGAAAATAAGGCATAACACTCTTGACAGACACTGGATACCAACACATTTCATTAACTAGAACAGAAGGAAGGAATGTATCATCTCATCAAACTTCCTGATGCACAAACCTATAGCTGATAGTTTTCTTCGCTCTGGTTGACCTTCGACCCCAGCTCTTACTCCGCTTGACTTCTTTCTTCTCTTTGATTATGATCTCGGGTGGCTTCTCTTCCTCTACCTCCACCTGTATGGAAGGAGCGACAGTTGGTCATTTACACAAAACTGGTGACTCAAGCATGTACAAGGATGCGTCGTACTTACAGTGGGTGCGATGATGTTTTCGACACTGATGCCAACGTATATAAGACGCTCTTTCCTGAAGAACACAAGAACATGAGGTTAAGTCATCATAATATTTTTAGGTACAAGCAGGTCTGATATATCAGTTGCTGCTTGGCTATCACTGTTAGAGTTTCGTCTATAATGCCATCGCTGGTAAACACATAAAATCTCACCTTCTCTCTGCCCGCTCCCTTTTTTTCAGAGCAGCATCAATGTTTTGGAGCTGCTCTTCTAGTTTGTCACACAGCTGCTTCTACATAGGGGAATAATTAAATATCGAAGGCAGTATGTTCAGTATTTTATTTACTTTTTCATATCTTTAAATGTTGGTCCTCTGAATGGTACGTACGTGTTGACAGGGTGGACAGAACCATTCTCCATCAGGGATGATCATGAGAGGTGGCCGCAGGCAGGCTGTGTGATAGCCACTGTCACATGAATCACACAGTAAGATCTACAAAGACGTGAGCAGATGTTAACTCAAGCTCTGGAAATTATGACTTTTGTTTCTTTACTTATTACAGAGCTCTTAAGTCATCTACATTTAACTTCGTTGTGAAGTTAGAGAAGTCGTCAGTTTAGTGCTGCTGGCAGTTGAAAAGTCCAATTACATATGTTACATTTGTGAGCAAAACATTGCTTTATAGTTGTTTTTTCCACAATGGTAGCTCAATGGGTTAAGCGTCAGACTGGAGTGTAGAAGGTCGCAGGTTCGAATCCCCGTCTGACTCCTAATCCATCCCCTACCAGGTGTGTCCCTGAGCCAGACACCCAGCGCTAGCTCCTTGTAAGTCGCTTTGGATAAAAGCGTCTGCCAAGCAAAGTAAAGTAAAGCATGAAGCATGAACTCTGCAGGGACAGACTGATGCAAAAGCAGCGCCTCCGCCGACCTCAAGTCTATTTCAGTGAGCTAGTGTCTGAAATCACAATATAATTCAATTAGAGCTGTGTCGATTCAGGTAAGCTAATACAGTTTCTCCTGGTAGGTAAATACAGTTAAGCTCAGTGAGCTACAACAACATCATTAAATTAACAGTATTTGCTAGGTGTGCGTCTTACGGCATACAAAACGATCTTCAGGATTTTTTATGCAAATCAAGCCCAGATCGGAAGATCGACTTTATCGACACTGCTCTAAATTCAATACAGCCGGTCAAATTGCAACAGAAGAGGTGCCAATCACGAAAATCGACCAATGCAACAAAGCAAATATTTTGATTGGCCGTGCATGTAAACGCTCAAAGTCATGTAGTCATATAACATGGTCCAGTGTACCCACCAGCTCAGGGTGATTTGGAAGACCACAATGTTTGCAGGGGTCATCATTTGGAGGTAGGTCATCGTCTGAAGATGTCGAGGAGTCTGAGCTTCGTCTCTCTCGGTTCCGATTCCGCCTTTTTCTGCTCCGCTCAACCTTGTAGTCTTCGTCACTGTCGTCCTCTTCCTCACTCTCCTCCTCGTCACTGGACTCCTCGCCGCTGTTGCCGTCCTCGTCTTCGGAGCCTTTCTTTTTACGACGTGTCCGAGTGTTAGACCACCGAACCCTCCGTCTTTTCCTCCCCTTAAACTGAGCAGAATCATTCAACAACCAAATCAGTGCTCAACTCACTGACTGACAATAAATGTGTCAGTGTGTTTACTTAATTGACTATATTTCGATGGGTCAAGGACTTTTGTGGACTGACAGTTTGACTTTGTGAATCCAGGAAGCTAAGAAATGGCTGCAATTTTGGTAAATGCGACTGATTTGTGGTCTGAGTAGATTTTGGGGGCTACAAATTCACTCACAAAGAATGCTTAAAGAAAAAAGAACAGGCCTGTGGTCATCCAGTTAGCAGACTCACCTTGGGTTTGGGCTGGCCCTCTTGGTCTGGCTTTTTCTCTCTTGGCTTCTTTTGAACAGCCTTCACAACCACCTCCTCCTCCTCCTCATCGTCGTCATCCTTCTCATCTTTGTCCTTATCTTGCTTCTCAGCCGGTGGTTTCTCCGTCTTCCTGTCATGGATCTCTACTGCCTTTGGTGTGGGTCTAGAGATTCTTGGTGATCTTCGAAGAGATCTCCCCGTGTTGGAATCAGACTCTGAATCCCCTTGCTTCTCCTCTCTTTGAAGAGCAGCTTTCCTTCGGTGGGCTGGGGGCTTGATTTTCCGATAACCACCCACCACCTGAACAACTGCTGGGGCTTCAACACCGTTTGCCACCTCTGTTATTGTTGCTGAATCCTGTTCACCGTTTTTGCTCTTACTTCCCTCGTCAGTGCTTTTATCACTCTCTTTATCAGCTTCTTTGCATGGGTAGCCAGTTTTTTCCGTTTCACTTGGGGATTTGGCATCTGGTTCTTCGCTCACAGTCTTTTGACCAGATTCCTCATTTACGGTGGGAGTTTTGTTCTTTAAATGTTTCTCTTCCTTTGTTTGATCAGTTATTGAGGGTTGATCTGTTGTGGAATCCTCGTGGCTCTCTTTCTCTTGACATAGATGTTCCTCGTCGTCTTTTGTACATTTTTCACCGCCTGTGTCTTTTTTACTTACCGTGTCAGGTTGTTTAATTTCCAATGAGTGATGATCCGTCTCGGTTTTCCCATGCTGCTCTTCAGAGACATTTTCTGCTTCTTTGTTGGATTCTTTATCAGTTTCTTTAGAGACTTCAGTCTTCTCAACAAGACTGGAAGGTTTATCTTTCCTTTCAGATGTTTCCTCTGTTGTCTTATGTTCAACTGAGTTCATTTCAATTTTGTCATCCTCTTGCTGCTTTGTCAGATCCCGTTTAACGGCCACTGCTTCTACCTCCATTGGTTCGGGCGTGGAGTCACTTATCGTAGTAACATCAAGTATTGTGTTGTCTTCACAGATGACAGGTTTCTTTGTGTGTTCAGGCTTTTCTGTCCCCTCTGTATTTGCCATATTTTCCGTATTAGCCTCAGAGGCTGCAGTGTTTTCCGTTGGAATCATTTCTGAGTTGTGTTGTTTCTCAGCAGGCTTAAATGATTCCGATGTATTTACCTTTTCAACAGAAAGCTTCACAGGTTCCTTAGTGTTTGAAGTTTCATTTGATTCATTGCTCTCTATATTATCACCCTCTGCTAGTATTTCTGTCGTTTTAGTGGAAGATTGCGATACACTGTTTTCACAGTCATCCATTTTCTTTGCAGGATCTTTTTCTGCGGATTGTGTTTCTGTTGTGTTGATGCCCACTGGCTTCTCTTCTGATTCGGAGTCATTTGATTTCTCTACGTTCATCTCAGATATTGCCGTATCTTTAACATCTGTGTCACACACTTCCCCTTGCTTTATGACTGAAACATTTTCTGACGCCTTAGTTTCTTCCATCTGATTTGACTCTGATGTATCCATGTCTACAAAGCTAGTTTTTTCCTCTGAGTCCTTTGATTCAGTCTCTTTGGGTATAACAGCATCATTTAAAGATAAATCATCTGACTGCTTAGTCGGTTCTTTGTCTCCACCACATGATTCTTGTGCATCTGCTGGTTTCTCTGTCACTTTTTCATGATTAGAGGACTCCTCAAGTGCATTATTTACATCTTTAAGTAAAGGCGTGGACTCTGCTTTTGAAAATAGGGGCGAATGCTGGTCTTCCCTCTTTTCTGTTGCTGCACTGGCTCCCTTTTCTTGCATATCTAGATCTCTCTTGTCTGAGTCTGCCGGGTGCAATGAGACCATCTCTGTGATCTTCTCTGTGCTGCAATCTTTGTCTATTTTATCTTGCATGTCCTCGCCTGTAGATGGCAATTCTGTTTCTTCGACTGCTGCAGATTTACCCTTGTGCGTTTCAATCTTCTGCTCTTTGTAGAGGCCAGTGTCTTTTAGCGGTTCACTCAAACGACTCTGAAGAGCTTCCTCTGATGCAGGCTGAACTTCACCGTTAACATGATCATTTAGTGTATTGTTTGTTTGTTCAGAAGCTATGTCAGATTTAGAAATGTCCTTAACCTGGGAAGCAGATGGATTTTGCACGATAATGCCACAGTTTTTTTCAAAATCTTCACTAAACTTCATTCCTCTTTTTTTCAAAGGAATCTTGGCCTGCTGGTCGTTCTTCAGTGTCTGCTGGATCTCTTCTGCACTGTTCCTCTTGACCTCCTCTACATTTTCTGACTTCACTGATAAGCATAGTGACTCAGAGGAGGGTTCACTTGTTGTTGTGTTTGCTTTTGTGTCCGACTCCTCCACTGGCTCTTTTTTAATGTTAAGCGCTTTTGTACTGATATTTTCTGAATGGAGTTCTGTTCCGGTTTTGCCATCGTCAATAATGCCATTCAGTGATGTTTCTGATTTCAAGTTGTCTTTCTGCGCTTCTTTTTCGCTGTTCTCCGTCTTTGGTGAGAGCGTGCAGGTATCCTTGTGCGAGTCTCTGCTGTCTTCGTCCGATGTGTCGTCCATCTTTTTGACTTCACCTATAATATAATTTTAAACACATTAAATAGCTGCTCATAAAGAATCTTGATTCTTACTGTGCCAACGAAAACGTCTAACCTTTATCAACTTCACCGTCAGGCTTGTTTAGCTGTTTTTGTTCTTCCCTTTTCAACAGCTCGGGGTCAATTTGTGTCTTCAACAGCGCCACAACCTCAGCCAAGTCGTTACGATTTCTATGGGGGAGAAATGTGTCACAATTACAATAAAGTAAAAAATACAGTGTCCCTGCTTAGATACAGATGATCAGCATGCAAATTTCATTTCCCAGGGCCTGCAGCATATTCTTCCATTAACACTTGTTTGTTTACCTGACGACACATTTCCACGACGATCCATCTAAATCATCCTGCTCCTCCAGATAAACACGCACATTGCTGTCTTGGTCCAGCTGAAACCAATACATCTGACCATCCTTGTCTCGGCCAATGGGTTGCAGCCGCATTTTATCTGGGTCCTCCTCGTTGATGGCATTCTTGAACTTGACATTTTCATCAAACTGACATTCGCACAAATACTGGAAATAGAAGAAAAGCACAGAACATTTCACACCACTAAAAAGTCAAAAAAAGCCAAAAGACCCCAACATGTCCTGCACATAACACTGAATAATGCTCTATATTCAACTATTAATTCAATAGGGAGCACTAAACAGAGATTTTGGACACAATGTTATTTTGATGGCAATATAGTCCATAAGTGTTCATAAACTCAGATATTAAATTAAATAGACTACTAAACTAGTACATACTGTATACCAAGTTATAATGCTTGAAAACTACCTATAATGTTGATGCCAGACTTCTATGATCACAACAAAAAACTGTGTTCTTACTTTAAGTATGTCTGTCTTGCACTCCAACGTCATATCCTTGTATCCTTTTTGCTCGAGTTCCCACGCCCATGTTGTGTTGAAATCTTGGCATACCTGCAAAGTTAATAACAAATAAAACATGTCATCGCCAAATAAATGAATTCAGTACAAAATAATTTCTTTGTTTTTCATGCAGTGTTGGTGCATATTATGTACAGATGGACACATTTACTGTGGTTAGGTTTCAGCATATACACTGCCATCCTTGCCGTCGTTTGAAGATTATTTAAAGTGAAATCCTGATAGCAAAGCACTTATAAGCTGCAGATAAATTGAGATCTTTATTTATAAAAGCTGATGAATAAAGCAAAGCAGAAAGATGCTTGAACTATTTTATTACCAGTGTCACTATTACAGTGACAGGTCTGCTTGCTGCATTAAGTTCTGAGCCTTTCTGTGCCATTTTCATTTCATTAATTTCATGTTTTTCACAACTGTTGAAACGTAAAGTATAACGCAACATTTATAATTTTGTACATGAATGAGTAAATCAACAACAATTGTTTCCTCCCCAACACTCGATCACAGAGAGTTGCCCTAAAACACATGATGTGGTTCAGCTGTTGCTAAATTCATAACAGAAAAAAACCTTTGTAGTGCTCAGCACTACAAACAGCAAAGGTTACAGACAAATTAACTTTGTAGAGCATTCAGCAGCTATTTTAACAACAGTGATATAGCAATGTGAGAACATTGTCCTAAAGATAAATCTTGCTTAGATGACTCATGATTTTTAGAGTAGCAACAATCAATTGGAAAACTTCATCTGCAACTACTTTAACGAAGTGTCAATTTTTAAGCAAAAAAAGTCTTGTTCTTTCTAACTTCTGGAAATGAAAATGTGCAAAATCTTACCAATAAACAATTAAACAGCATCAATAAAAACAACATAGGCTAAATCCAAGTTATAATGGGTTGCAACAGTGTAATGAAAGTTACCTTCACTAAATATTTCTCCCATCTGTCTGCTGACACTGACTTGCCGATCTTCCTCAGCAACTTGATGTGAAGATCAACCAGCAGCTTTGGGACTGTGGAAAGAGTAGATAGACAAAATAGTTTCTAAAACCAACTTCGTCTAAGTATAAATTTGCATCTGTCAAGCAGAGAGATATATATATACAGGAAGCAACGCTGTCTGAGATCAGATTTAGTAGCTGTGAAAGCTGATTAAATGTGCAGGTTCTCTAAGGTTCGTCTCATCTTAAGCTCCATTTTTAACCATGAATTGAAGCACAAGCAGATTGTACAGTTATTTGGCCTCTTGTGGGGAAATTCCATATTTTGATAAACTTTTTATTTCATCTGCCCAAACCATGTGTTTCAGAAAAGACTCTGGCTTATCCAAATTCTGCACGCCATACTCCTGACATAGTGATGGGAAAGCAGCAGCCAAGCATTCCCTCCCATAAATGTGTAGACTGCATCAGTGCTGCACAGTGCAACAGGGCACCAGCTCTCCAGCACTTTTATGCAGTTCCGCTTGAAGTCATATGGAGGTTATATTTTGCTTTTCTGCAGATGAAGATACCGTTTCAATTCCCACTTCAACCATATTAATACTGAGTTGGTGCCTAAATAAATTACAGTTTTAGGTTATTTGACTTGCTGTAGATTTTTGGACATATGTTAATATTATACAATGAAGAGAATCTGATGCTTCACAGCATTAAAACAGTATTTAATATGCAGATAAAACTGGCTCAAGTGACATAAATCTGAACTTTGTCCTAGATGGCCAAAGATGAAGGAGACTACCCTCATATGTTAATGTCAATATGACCCTAACCACCTGTAAACACATGATTTAAGCTTATGACTCAAGCAAACCTAAACTGTTAATAAGATCTAAATAATAAAACTTTAGTCCAGCAAAATAAAAAAGTAAAAAGATGTTATTTTAAACTCAACACACATAAAAAAGCTTTAAAAGAAGACTTAATTTATTTTTTAATGTTGTACATTTAGATTTGTGTGAATTAAAACAATTAATAAATACATAAAATAAATGCTGTTTTCAATAAGTAATCAATAAAGGACCCATTATAGCTCTCCATATTTAAAACCCAAATTTGTCAGGTCCGGATCACATTGGACCACAAAAAGCTAAAGGTGGTGAAAAACACGGACATTGGGCACTAACTTCAGCAACGTTAGTTAATCTGAACGGAGCAGATGTGAGCATGAGGTGAAAATTGTTGACACTCGGCTGCGTGAACTGCGTGAGGCAACGCAACTGACTAATAACTGTCAAGTCACCCACAATAAGGAGCACAAACGGAAGTTCAGGCGCTATGACAGAACTGACACTTAAATTAAAATTAGCCACGGAGTTATATATTTTAACAAATGCGTGAAAATTAACGCATTTATATTTAAAAAAGTAACACAGTAACACCGGAACCATACATGTATATTAATCATCAGCAGAGTAGTAGTTTAATTAGCAATGTCATTTATTTTGAAATCTTGGAGCGGATGTCCTTGTTGTTACTGACGTGACTTGACGATGGCTGAGGGACACTAGATGACAAAATATTTTAACTGTAAATAAAAGTGCACACTTTCGTGTCTGTCTCGCGCTACGACACCTTCACCAACAACTCACCAAAGTCTACGATATGTTGCATGAACTATTATTATATTCAGTGCATCACACACGTTAATATTGCCGCACATATGTGTCTGTGTTGTGTTACAAGTAACATTACAGCGGCAGATAAAGGCAGCTTGGAAAAAATTAAGCCCAATTCAAAAGCTAAAAAGTAAGAAAAGCCTCGACTAATTCGGCAAGTTTACACTTGGATATTCACAAAATGATGCACATGTACATTTTCCACTTCGAACAACAGCTCGAAGATGCCGTAAACTTGTGTTTAAGTAAACAAGACGGTTAGAAAACCACACAATAACACACAACTAGCTAACATAGCTGCTAGCCTGTTAGCACGGTACCATTATCATTAATGCAACGGTGAAGTCTCTCCTCCCCATAAAGACCTGGGTGTTTTACTGCCCTACCTGAGGATGTGTCCTGCAAATATCTCTCCAGCTGAGGAAAGGTGAGCTCCGGCAAGTCCAACAATGCCCCGTACCGCTCCAGGAAGGAGCAAATCACGGCGTAATTTGGACACAAACCAGGGGAAGAACTCGCCGTTGCCGCCGAAGCAGCCATCTTTTCCACACCAGTGTCAAGCCAGTCGGAATCAAATTAACTACTTCCGGTGCTACCAAAATAAGACAGGGACGGAAATAATCTATTCAATCCTCAGGTACCAGCAATGCTAATTGATTTGATGCAGTGGTAGGTGAAAGAAGTAGTCTCAGAGTGTGTTTATCAAACTGGACCCAAGGATAATTTTAAAAAACTTATTGTAGTATACTGCTGCAAAGACATTTAATCTTGTGATTCATGTAAATTAGTATTGTTTTTTGTTATTGGCATACTTCCTACTATTTAAGACTGCTGACTTGCTGACATAATAAAACACACAATGCAGTATAAACACTATCCACATTAAATCATCTTTGTTTTCTATATACAATTCAAATGTGCAGGTTTAATATTTCATAGTGACGTTGTACACTGTACAATGACAATAAAGGCTATTCTATTCTATATATATATATATCTATAGATATATATATCTATATAGATATATAGATACGTAAATATCATCACAACTAGCAACAACTGGTCATTTGATACACTTATAAAACTCTAACATGATAATTTAATGTCGCCCAGGTCATAGTTATCCCACAATTGTTGTTTAGTGGAAACAGTTTAAAGTCCACAAAAAAGGCTACATTTTGTTATGAATTTAAGTCTTCAAAACCAAAAAAACAGGAGTAAAATAAAGTTTCAATCGTGTCATAATTAAAATGAGGTCTTGTTAGTTTCATGTAAGCTATCTTTATTTCACATTTATTTATACACAATAAATACAGTTAAAACATCTGATGGTGTGTAAATATAATGCTCTACAGCCACTGCAGACCTTACATTGTAAAATATGGGCAGTTTGTGACCGAGTTTCATATGCAGTCTTAATGTGAAACCAGTAGCAAGTTAAAAACTTTGTTGGGAAACTTCAGTTGGATGATTATCTTTCTTTTTTTAATACAACAGGGTAAATGCAAACTTCAAAAATAAGTTTGAGGTCATTCAGATCTCAAGGAGATCAACAAGAACACAGCAACATGGCTGACAGACACCTCTTTTCTTCTGATAGATTGGAACTACAGTTTAATATGTTTTTATCCTAATTCTAAAAAACAAAACATAAGAAAAAAAACTGTGCTATCATTTGTACAGATATTTATCTCCATGCTCTCTGTAAACTATCTTTCAAAAACAATAAAAATATTATTTCTTAACCTCGATCAAAGACACTACAATGGCTATTTAAGGCTAAATAACACAAGAGGCGATAAAAGTATTCATACCAATATAGCTGGTAAACAAAACATCAAACAAGAAATATTGAACAATGTAGCATCCACAATACTGAAAAGTAATAAGAAGACATCAAAAAGTGCTTCACTATGACAGTATGGATATTAAATTGGACAGCTAGCAGCTCAGGATGGTTTCCTCCTTAAAAATAAAGGCATGGTTAAATGCACCATACCTCAGTGTAAACTGTCACCCACTGCAAGCTTCTCTACAAATCACTGCTTTCACCCGCAACAAACATTTCTGGTATCATTAGTGTCATAATAACATTTCTAGATCTTTACAACACAAGAGAAAAAAGTTAATC
>JAUMHF010000006.1:10889743-10920250 GCA_032359275.1 Microctenopoma steveboyesi | reverse complement strand
AGACAGCCTAGAAACCTTAGTGATTTAGAGATGATCTGCAAAGAGGCGTGGACGAATTCCTCCTAAAATGTTCGCAACCGTGGTCATAACTTACAAGAAACGCTTGACCTCTGTGCTTGCAAACAGGGGTTTTGCCACCAAGTCATTTTTGTTACAGGGTTCTATAATAATACTTATTTCATTTAGAAACTGATTTGCATTTCACCATCTTTTATTTAGAGTTATTTTTACTATTTCTCTTTTGATGTGCTATCTGTCACTGTTAAAATAAACCTACCATTAAAATGATGCTGTTCTGAGAATTTTCATTTTTTTACAAACCTACAAACAAAATCAGAGGGGTCAAATAATAATATTTCCTCCACTGTATACCTAGATTATAATAATCTGTAATCTCATAGCTACAACCACCTTTAGTTAGTTTTATGACTAACTAGCATGCTGGTTCTTCACAGTTTATGCACAGTATAATGTTATTTCTGTAAACTGGTGTCTTACAGAGAGTGAAGGATCGTGGGTACTGAGGTTGTTCCAGCGTTCATTCTCCAGCTCCTCCATCACCTGGTTCATGGCACTCTTGAGCCATGTTTCAACAGCAACTCCTGCCTGTCTCAGCAAATCCAGACGGGCCTCTGCTTTCACCTTCACTGTCTGTCATTAAAAATAAATAAACAATGTTTACTGATGGTAATTATAAATAATGCAGCTCTACACTATATGAACACAACAATGACCAATACAGTTAGTAACAGTTAGACCCCAAGTTCTCACTTCAACTATTTAACCAGTAGGTGGAGTAGTGGGAACACTTTAAGTCAGGGGTGTCCAAACTCGGTCCTCGAGGGCCGCAGCCCTGCTGGTTTTCCAAGCATCCATGCATTTGTGACTTCTGATTGGCTGAACACACCTGATCACCTTGATCAACTCTTATCCCATCTCTTATCCCATCTTGCAGTATCATGTTTTCCTTCACACATAAGGATTGTTAGTGGTGATAAAATCATTTTATGATCCTGAGGTTTATTATTACACACCTGATCACCTTGATCAGGTGTGTTCAGCCAATCAGAAGTCACAAATGCATGATTGCTTGGAAAACCAGCAGGGCTGCGGCCCTCGAGGACCGAGTTTGGACACCCCTGTTTTAAGTAAAAGGAAACAGAATGAGAAAGTGAATAAACGTCTTCCTCCATAAACACAAATATAAACAAAAACATAAACAACCTCTGCCCTGCGAAGACTATGTCTGGCCACCTCCATCTTGGTTTCTAGCTCACTGTTGTTTTGTTCTGACAGCTCCTGGGTTCCATATTCTTCCAGAGCCTAAAAACAAAGAGAGGGGAAATAACCCTACTTCCGCTTGCTAACAATTACAAATATGACTCAAAATTTGAAGAAAAAAAAAAACAACAATCACTGACAGGAATTTGTTAAACAATAAATCCCCTAATAAAATACATTTGATTGAGCATCAGTGGAGAAACAGTGACTCATTTCCTGTTTTCTGGAAACAAACTGTTCTGCAATAATGTAAAAACGTAACTTTAATGTTGTTAAACTCTTATCCCATCTTGCAGTATCATGTTTTCCTTCACACAAGGATTGTTAGTGGTGATAAAATCATTTTATGATCCTGAGGTTTATTATCAAACTGTCTTCACACATTGCTTAAAATTAAAGGTCAAATTCCAGATTAGTGCAAAGATATTTGTTCTTCAATACAGGTAGCGTGGCGTTCTAGTAATATGATGACACATCACTGTATTTTTTTTCTTTAGCCTTCTATAGGTGACTGCATACTAAGAGAGATGAGGGCAGGAGCCACATTTTGCTTAAAACATTTTGCATGTAGAGTGTATTTGGTATGTTTGTCAATTTTGTATATTAAAAACAGGACTTTTTGGTTTCTGCGCTTCGGTGATGCATGTGAAAATGTGCTCTGGACCAATAAATAATCCAATAATGAAAACATAAGTACAGTAAAGAAGAAGAAGACTGTTAACTGTATCCCCCCTGACACCCCTCTATGACATCTCTTCATCCATTTGGTTTCTCACCCTCTGTGTGTGGATGATACTCTTGTACTCTCTGGCAACACGGCTTGCCCATTTCCTCGCCTCCTTATCCAGGCTGTGCTCCTCCACGGTTCCACTCTCTCGCTGCAGCTGTATTACCTACAAACAGCCAGATAGAAGATGCTGATTCAATGCAAACAAATTTAACATCTTTACTATATTAAAAGAGACAATATAAGCAATATAATGAGCAATTCTCAGTCGAAGAAATAGACAACCTTTACTGTAAATTAATTCAAAACAGAAAGAATCCTCTCTGAGAAGAAATCCAAAATATATTTTTCTTTGTCAATGCTACGACTCATCAAAAGGCCCTCATAGGTTCCCACATGGGAAACCGCGTAAGTTGCACTTATCATTTCTGTAAACATTTATGTGGAAACTTTCTCTTTACAAATTACATGGGACAAGCATAAAGGTGCATCAATATATGAAAGACATTATGAAGCATCAGCACCATTGAAAATATTTTAATATTTAGACAAATAAGCTTTTCAGGAACTAACACAAACAGCCTCACTCAAGTGGAGTCTGTACCTGTTCCTGTTTTTGTGTAGCAGCTAAAAACAGGAACATGCGAAGGTTGAAAGATTTTCCCAGAGACCATCTATGCAATCTTAAAATCTGTATTAATGTTTTCAGCTTAATATGGTGTCTGAAAATTATTTTCTACACTTTGAAGAAACATGCAGAAATGTTTAACTGGAGTTGTGCTTCCAACCAAATAAATACTACGTCTAAATGAGTTAAGAGGTTTCCACATGACAACAGCTGTGTGTGTATTTGTGTCTGTGTATATGGAGGGAAAGGCTGGGGTGGGGAGGGTCAGTGCACTCTGATGAGGCCCACTTACAATGCCTCCTTTTCACAGATGGGCCGTTCACAGGCCCTGGCCTAACTTCTGCCCCTCCCTCCCAGTTCAGCTCTATTCCTTACCGGATCCCTCTGTCTGGTGCAAGTGGTATGGGAGGGGGAGGGAGGTTCTGGGGGGGACGAGGGGAGGCTAGGCTCTCCACCATCAATGTTTCTTTAGGAACAGGCTGCTGCTTGTTTGACTTCCAATGAAAACAACACCAGCATTTTCAGTTTGAACAAATTGCTCAGTGTTGTCCAGTGGAGCAGTGCCCAAGAGAAAAGGACCTGTAGATTTGGGCAATGGAATTATGGCTTAGAAAGATGTATGTCTGACACAGATTTATTTATTTAGATATTAGATATATTCTATCTAAGAAGAGGAGACAGCAATAAATCTCTGGCAGATATAAATACCAGGGGAGTCTTCAAAGCTAATGATAAAATATTTTTGGACTTGAGTTGACATTTGTGCTGCTTTTTAATGTTTAGTTTATAGAGAGGAAGTAATTCAGTGAATTACTGCAATAAATCCATGGAAATAGATTTCATTACACAGTGAGACGCTAAAAGCAAACTCGTGTTTGAGGCAAAACACCACTGCATTTAGAAGACCAAAAAAATGAGGCTGACTTAATGCTTCAGGTGCTGAAAACAGAAACAATAATATCCAACCTAGATGTGTAGTGGAGCCACAAATCTAAAGACTCAATTATTCAAACCTTTTATAATACAATGTATAAGGATTTCCTAACTCCGAATCCTTTAATTTGTGCGAATGTGAGTTGAAGCGATAACCTCACTGTGCTAAAGCAGCGCTATATTGGTCTGGATGTGGCTCGACTGTTTATGAGCCACAAATAATAATATAATGTAGTCAACTCTTCCAGAAAACGATTCAAGTAAGAGCAAATACTGCATGTTTGCACACTGGTCAAAGTTCAATCTTGCTGTGCATGATGTCATTACTTTGAGATTCTTGTGATGCTGCCTGTTCAATGGTCTCTATGCTGAGACCGACTGCGAGTCTAGATAACGCTTAACCACAAACAAGGCGGTATATTCACCCTAAAACTATTATTTAATATTTTAGATTCTTAAAATTAGCTGTTTGCCATGATGACAGTTTTAACAGTATTGGTAATATTGTGGAAATTGAAAAGGCATCCACTCAAAGTGTAACTGGGAGAATTTCTGCATTGTTGCTGAGACCAGGAGGGCAAAGTAATGTTGGTTCATAGTTTGGTATGTCACCTAAATGAAGCAAATAAAGAAGTTGAAAATGTTAGATTTCTGTGGACACAGATGTGCAGTGTGTTGTCTTTAGTGTTGATTTTAAGCAGACCAGCTATGATGACCATTAACTTCAAGTGAATCTACATCCAACAAAAGGAACACAATAGGAGAAAGCAAGACAAACGGAGCAAGAGTATTGTTCACATGTGAAAACATACAGTACCCAAATTTGTGATTTACCGTATCTGAGTCAATGGGCTGGTACAGGAAGTCTGGAGCTTGCTGAAATACCGGGTTCTTATGTACGAACAGCTGCTGGTGAAACTCCTGCAGCACCTACATGCGTTTTAAGAGAGATGAAGCAAAACATTTTAGTAAATCAAGGTGTAAATGTGTCCCCATGCAACATGTGGCTTTATTGCATCATGTTGCTCAGTGTTTCTACAGTTTCCTCTTCACTATTTCAAGGCCTCGTGGTTTCATGGTGAAGTAGTATGACTAACAGTAATCAGTGCAAAGTCAACAACCCTGAAAAGATGGGATTACTTAAAAATAATGATTTATATGGGCACATCAATGAAACTTTATCTGTAGAACGTCTGTTGAACAGTAAACCTTCAGCATCCAGACAAAAAAATATCCACAGAAAGCCATGACCACAATAACATGCCTTTATGTGAGATTTGTCATTGACCATGCCCAATATATTTACTGAAGGTAGCAGCAGATGTATTTCATTATTCAGCAGGGTTACGTGTGAAATGAAAGCAGTATGCAGCTAGGAAACACAAACAAGTAAAGGAAAAACAGATTTAGCACAAAACATAACTGAATGGTAGGATTTCACCACACTGTATATTAGAATTTTAGACACAATATATTGTATTATATTATTCTAAACATTATTTTAAATGACTTAATTACTCATCTAAAGGCACTAGCAAGGTTTAGGACTTTGGAAAACATAAGTATATATACAGAACTATATAGAAAACTCAACAGTCCCACTTAAACAAGCACTAGCGACAGTGGAGAGTAAAATCTCCCCTTAATAGAAGACTATCATCACGTACCAAATGCTTCCATCTACAATGATTTGTTCATATTCTGGCCTGAGCAGAAACAAAATCCATCTCCAGTGGAAGGCAAGATGACCTGAACAAACTAGACTGAAAGAGGACAACAGAGGTTTTAAAGGTTTTAAAAGCAGGTAACTGAGGAGCACTGAGGTAACTCAAACCATTCTAATTAATTAGCTGCAGGTGATGCTGTAGAATCTATCTCCTCTAACATTCATAAAAACACTGATGGATCAACCCAAACCCACAGTAAGGGTCAATGTTGCCTCGGGCATATTCTAATATTATTATTCTATATTCTTCTTTTTCTTACAATCTACACTGGAGAGGAACCACTGTGTCGAGACTGCACACTTTGTATGAGGACAAAAGGGCTGAGAGGTCCAGCAAGTAAGGAACGCCGCTCTCACAGGTGACCACTGGACTTTGGTGAACAACAATAACTACTAAGGTTTCACAGCACATTTTATTGATAACGACTGGACTCCACAATCGTTTGCACTAACAGTGAGTAAAACAAAAGAGCGGCACTACGCTGAGGCATGTTGCAAACAAATGGAAAACCAAGGACAAGTTAACCACGCTTGGCACTGACAGTGCTCTTAACATGACTGCAGCCATCAGACTACTTCCATATGAACACCTGCCCTGCACGGCCCACATACTGCAAAGAACGGTCAGAGTTTCTACGAATGACACTGGATTTGAAAGTGTTTGGGCCAAATGTCACAAGATTGTTAGACATTTTAAGCATAGTCCAGCAAATGCTCAGGAATTAAAGGACCTTGAAGGTCCCCTGTATTTCACAGGGGAGAAAGATTTTGAAACGATTGAAGAAAACTATTAAAATTCTGTTTGAATTTAAGCATACATTCTTTGTATTTATTCTGCATTTAGTTCATTATATTAATTAAATGTCTGTTACAAGCATATATACAAAACTGAAAATATTTAATTGCAGCCAGGTTATCGATGAAGAAATTGAGATTAATCACAATTAATTACAGAAAACTTTGCGATTAATTAGTTTTGGGTTTTTTAATTGATTGACAGCCTTATAAAATTATGCAATTTCTTTAATGTATTTTGATGGGTTTTGTCCTTCTCAGATTGCTAGTGCCACAGAGCTGTTTTACCTGATTACTTGCCTCTTGAGTGTGGACATTTTGCTACATAAGAGTAATAATGTGTAAAAAAAAAAGTTAAATTAACTCCAGTCTGAATGATTGAAAACTGGCACCTACCCAGATGAGTAAAATACAGGTATCTATTATCAGATATGTCAAACAACAGTGTACCAAACAATAAGGTAGCAGCTTTAGGTAGATTAGCAGGTCATGTCATTTCTCACTTTAAATTCTTTTCTCCATCAATTTCTCCTTTTGACATAAACTGCTTGATTGTCCAACCAACCATTTTTTGCCCAAACATATTTATTTCACAATGACATACATTGGGGGAAGCTAGCAAATCCTTCCCAAGAGGTAAGTTGCAACAAGAAAAAGATTTAGCATTCTGTGTGATTTGGACAAATAATAAGTAAACAAAACAGGTGACTCGTGAGTGTTGCCGGTGAGTTAGTGGTGGTCCAGTAGGTTTTGTAGACTTACCTTGTTTGAGTTGTTCAAGAGCTGGTTGAAGGTATTGTGGACAGCCTCATAGGTTTCCAGCTCAGTCTGACACAGTGAGACCAGGTAATCTTTAACCTGCTCATAGATTCTGCCATCTAAACACTGCAAATACAGACAAAATAATGTTTTTATGTTTCCTGTACATATCTTTTTCCCACCATTCACCAAACCATTCAGATATAGCTTCTCACCTTGATGCAGTCCATGAGGTCTGTGGTATAGTAGCGCTGCTGATGAGCATTAGCGGCTGCTAGTGTGAGAAGGTAGTCGTTTCTGGCATGGGTGGCTTTGGAGTTACATTCACTCCTCTTGGCTTTAAGCTAAAATGCAAATGTTCAGACTGCTGATTACCTGTGGCACCAGAATGTCACTAAATCTAGAGCAGGTTTTGGGATATAAAAAGCTCATACCTTTACACTTGCTCTCTGAAGACTGGATCTGGACTGAAACAGACTTAGCTTAAACCTGAACAGGAGAGAAGATCATTTTAATAATTTTGTAAATATGACTCTTGCGAGGACATTTTGGTCTTGTGAGGACATTTGAGTTGGTCCAAGGTTAGGATTGCGTTTTATAAGTTAGATTTTGGTTAGGATTAAGATGAAGTTTAGAGTTAAGCATTTGCAATGGTTAGGATAAGACGCTAAGGAATGCATTATGTCAATGAGTGTCTCACAAGTATAGTTAGACAAATGTGTGCATGTTTGTGAGGAACAAAGTATTTGTAGTATTGGAATAAGCCAATACTCGATCCAGACAGCAAAGCTAAAAGCAAAACTTCACTAAGTAATGTCTTGGCTGTATAATAATCTTTTCCTGATTTTCAGAAAAATGTCTGCAATGTGTTGAGTTTAAGTGCCAGCTGTTCATGTTGTGCAAGTGTTGAGAGAAAGAGAGAGAAAAAAGACGCACAAACAACAAGAGTCAAGTTTGTTATTTCCTGACTGTGACTAATGACTATTTTCACTGTTAATTAGTCTGCTGAATATTTCCAAAAGCCCCAGTTAATCTAAGTTTAAGATGTACTTACAAGAAGAACAGAAACTTACAAGGTCGATTTGTGACATCCCAACTACCTTTATGAAAAATAATTATACATTCATTAATTTATTAAGGGTAGTTGGGATATCACAAAAAATGGAAAAATGTATACTAAGTACACTACGCGTACCTTGCCAATATACTTACTACTAAATGAATTACACTTGGGTAGTATACTTGAGCTGCAAGTATTTCTCAAGTACTTAAAGAAATAAACTGTTAGTATACTTCTGTGTGTGTGGAAGCCTAAAGTTTCTTTTATTAGTGCAGGAGAAAAGATGTTACCAGCACTTACAATTATTTAAAAGAAAAGCATTTGCGTGCTTACAGACATTTTTCTGTAATGAAGGAGTACATAGTACCACTGAAATTACTTAAAAAACTAAAAAACAGGACTCATTACAATTTAAGTTCATGTTTTACATGCCTAAACATAACTGGGTGAATCTACACCTAATTTCAGAAGAAATAATTTCTGATAAAGAGAAACAACAGAAGAAACTGTTGGTTTTTCAGCTTGAAAATAATTGAAATCTAAAATAGCTTTGAGTAGGTTTTTGGAATACTGGAATTACTAATTCAGTTTAACTTATTTGCAGAATGCTTTTGTTCCTTGGTACCAATATGTCAACAGCAGGCAGCAAAGATCAACATCAAATATTCTAGCTTTTTTAAATAATCAATATCAAGTGAAACCTCTCAAGTAACATTTCATTTATTCGGAAACAAGAACAATTGGTTCATACTTGGCATCCAGTTCTGCCTTGTCTCTGACAGCCTGTGCCATCGCCTCAGCTTCCTGGTACTTCTTTCTGCTCTTGGACAGCTCCTTCACCGACTCCTGTAGTTCAGCTTGAACTACAGTCAGCTGTTCAATACACTAACAGTAATGTGGAGACACAAAGTTACAATACATCTCAATAAACGATTCATGAAGAAGATGCAAACATCAAACATGCATTGCAATTTTTCAAATACCTCTTTGAGGTATACCTCTATATTTTTCCAAATATATTTCTGTCGCCTTATTTTAAACATTTCAGATAAAGCTATTAGCTTTGAATTGTTTGACATTTTCTATGTAGTACAAGCATACCTGCGACCTTCTACATCTCAGTCTGACGCTTGACCCATTGAGCTACCAGGCTGCTAAAGTTTATAAACAGCTCTAGTACAGAAAATGTCAGCATTATGTTTTACAACCCATCTTACTGAGATTCAGATAAATTTCAATTTAAAAACTTTAATAAAGCATAACAAGCTAACGGTTTGTGTGAGAAAATGACTAAAACCTGAGCACAGTTGTAGGATTGACCTACATTACCTTTCTCAGCTGCTGCTCCTTCTGCACTCTGGCTATTTTGGCGGGTTCAGCTACCTGGACTTTGTAGTTATCACATGCACTGATTCTGGATTGAGTGACCTTAACTGTTCCCTCCAAATAGGCCCTCCATACACAATACATATTCCTAAACCAAACATAAAGAGAAAAATATGACATTTTAACACTGAAATTAGTTCACTGCAATACTGCGCAGCCACAAGAAGTAAGTAAAATTCAATGATTCAATGGTAAAGTGACAAAAATAATAATATTACACTCAATTAATGCAGCTGACAGCTCAAGTTTATGTCACAATTATTCTCTCGAGGTTTCATTAAAAGGTGGATCCCATATCAAAGAAAACCCTTCTTATTTCTCACAAAGCCATGTAAAAAGAGAATACAGTGTCAACCCACATAACACATTGTGCAATAAGCTGCAACTAATGATTATTTTTATAATTATTATTTACTTGATTAATTATTTGGTAGAAACTGTGAAAAGAATAGAGGTCGGGTTTAATGACCAACAATCTAAATGACAAAAATATCCAATTAACTATGATGTTAAAAGAAATAAGTAACTTTAAATTACATACATTTTGTTTTAAAATAAATTAATTAATTCATTGACAATCCAAACAACTCTTAACATAATTAGATTATTTTATTTAAATATACAATTTTAGAGGACAAACCTAATAAACATGTACCTACGCAAACAGAGAAGCAGAATAATCGTCCTTTCGTGAAATAACTTTACCTGTGGTCTGTTTGCTCTTCTGTCAGGCTCTCAGGCCATTCCCTCTTTAGATACTGATTTGCCAACTTCTGAAGGGCCTGGAATAGTAGACACAAAAGAGATAATGAACTTGTGGTTCATCTTCACATGGGCAAACTTGGGTCCCAAACCTTGTCCTTTAAACCAGAGTCAGAGCCCACATAGGACAATTTTAATTATTTCCCATTTAACACAATGATATAACAGCATTTATAGTCACATACACTGCTAAAAGAATTCAACACTGTATGGACTTGTTCAGCAGTTCAGCCTCTGGCTAACCAGTAGGTGTTCTTTGAACGATAACACAGGCCAGGTTACTGCAGAAAAATGTAATAGCTATATTAGCTATATTATCACCACATCAGGCGACAGTAAGGTTGATGAAGATCCATAATAAGTGAAAAGAAAATTTTGTGTCTCTTTACAGTGATCTGTAGGAAGCCTAATTAATGGCTTAAAAGGCAGACAGCCTTGACTGCTGTTGGGGTTTTAATTAACATTACCAAATGAGGTTTACATGTGAGCTAGGGCGTTGGATGCAAAACTATCAAACTTTCTCAAAGGTTACTTTCCTGAAATACTGAAATAATCGTGTTGCATTTTCCTTTTTAATTACCAGGTACTACAGATATTTGATTAGGAGTTTCCAAAAAAATCTCTAAAATGCCAGATTCCATAAAATGGAAAACTAAATGATATTTCCTTTTACAGCGGATTTTACAGTGGACAGCTATTGTGCAATAAATATAAGCTTTTGAGAAGAGCAGCCATGTATGCCGGACGTTGAGAAAAGCTCATTCTCATTCAGAAATTATAAATTAGAAATATAATCAAATCACAGTTCTGCTTTTGTGAAAACCAATTAGGTAACAATGAAAACTGAACACAGGTCAGGTGCTGGTCCATGTGTAGCACTTTTTATGTATTTTGTCAGATAGCTCTAGTGATTTGTTCTTTAGCCTCTAACAAACACCCATTAAGGAAATTGGTCCATCTATCCTTCCTCTGTCCACTGTGAAAAGACAAGCCTGGTATGCAGTGCCGAGGAAAGCTAGGCCATGGCTCATTGGTCTTGGTGCCAAAGTTTCAAAGCTGCTACAAACCCGTCCATTGTAGGATTTCTGATAGAAAGAGAATCAAACTGAGCTAGCCTAGTGGACAGGCCTGAATAGTGTGATGGGAACAAGGAGGAGGGATACTAGGACAGCAGAGGAAGAGTAGCACAGAGGAGGACATTTTATTACACCATGTGATTTGAATAGCAATCGGCTAGCGGCTAAAGGAGCCGCAGGTGTAAGAGACTCCAAAAAAGCGCACAGAGAGGAGATTTTTAAAAAAAGAAAAAGAGCAGCGTGGAACCAAAAGCAATGAAGTCTTCTAGAGAAACTCTGACCCACTTTGATTCAACCATTGGCAGCAGGCGTCTAACTGATCATTTAACAAGCAGGCAGCAAAACCCTGACACACAGCACCTTTCAAAATAACATGGCAAGCAATGAAAACCATTTTATTTTAACACTAGTTTCCCACTTTTGTCACATAGGCAAATGTTTTCTATATTTCTACAAATAAATTTGTATAAGTATATTTCAGAAAATATACTTATCATTAACAAGTAATTTATGGCGATTTATAAATGTCATTGTGTAATTGTCTGTATTAGATTTGCTCTGTTTGATAAACACATGCTTATTAGTAGCACAATGGTTTTGAAACTAAAACCATAAACATTATCCGTTCTAAGATGTTTTTGAGACCAGGTCAGTTCAGCATCATCACACACAACAGTGCTGTAGTCAAGACTGGAACAAAATGTTTTTTCAAGTTCCTTTTTGATAGTTCCTCTTGACTGCAGCACTGTAAACCTGAGACATTTTGCAGTTCATGGAACATTTTGAAATGGGCTGCAATTAATGTGTACATAGATGTCACAATTTTCACCATGAACTAGGCAGGTTCAGAATGAAATGAAATCATCATCTAAAAACTGCATTTTGTATTTACTGTTGTTATCCGTGTGTAATACTATCCTATTTATCCTGCTTATAATACATCAGAACTCCTATATATGGTTTTCAGTATTAATCAGCAATACTAAATTTAACTGGTCATATTTACCTCATAGTTGAAACAGACTAAACCTGGTTCGGTTTGTTCGACTAATTCAACATTGACATTTCACAACAGGCCCTGCTTTTTTTTATACCCTCCTTTATGAAACACCCCTCAGGACCAGAAGCAAATGGGCAAACAGATGTTAGCTGAATAACTACAGACATGCCTCCTCTTTTCGCAGTGGTGGTGAACATTCCTCATAGGACTGCAAAACCTGAACAAAGTCTGAATACAGAGAGAAGAGATTTTCAGACAGCTGACTGACATCTCTAGGAAGCTGTGGGGGGACCAGCCAGTGGATCACTTGTAACAGCAATTGCTCACTGTTGCAGTCTTTTTGTGGCTGGCTATCATTCATGGGGTCTTAGTGTACAAAAAACTGTATTTTTAGCTAAACAAATGACGAAGAAAGAGCAGTGATAATGTAAATAGGCATAGGTGGCAATGTTGAGAGAAATGATAGAAAAAAAATTCAGATTTACTTACCTGAGCATAATCCCTCTCTACAGCTGCCCTCTTTTGGCTAAAGCTCCTAAAGAGGAGAAGAGTGAATATAAATGATAGCATATCTTAGAGTCACATGATTGGTAGGTACAGTTACAGGTCAACAACAGACTATGTGCAGACTACGTTCCCATTCAGCAATTCAGCAATTCACACGCGACTGCCTGCCCTAGTCCTGGAGAAAGGGATTACCCCCAAAGATAAAATGACTACAGCCCTGATGTTAGTTACAGTTTGACATTGTACTGTGGTCTGTTCCACCAAGTGGAAATAAGTTGATCAATAATGCCATGATTATGTTATCATATATATTCAGTCTTGCCATTCACATCAAGCAATCCCAAAACAAAAACTTTAATGAGTCAGCAAAAAAAGTACAAGAGATGTCTTTCTGAACTAATGATTAGGTGCCTGCCATATAAAAAGAATGGGAGTCAATGTCATCGACTCCCATTCATTTTAATGGAGGCACCTACTATTCTCCACCTCTAAACTGGTCTCTTTATTAGTATTAGAGATGTTGTATTTTCTAATGATTATGTTCACATTGGGCAGAATGTATCAAAGTGAGAATCATTCTCAAAGCTAATACACTTTAAAGTTAACCGAGGTTGATTTTCCTAATGCATTTGGTTTTCTGTTTGTTTTACTATTGCTACCGTGGCTAGTGTACTTCTTTTAAGGATATCCATCTGCATGTTCTCAGTTGTAAATATTGTATTTTTAGAGACTTTCTGCTTGTTACAAACAAACATTAGTGCAAATATATCTAGTTTGTAAAATAACATTTTAAAAGAAATGTGGGATATGTTGGCAAATCTAGCTTTTCGCGCGTATGTCCAACTGTCACAAGGTTAATTCATTACAAGAAAAAGCTTGATTGCATGATTTCAGGCAAAAGCCTAATTAGAGAGGTCAGTGACTTAGGAAAAAACTTTACTAGGGTGAAATTAAATGTAAATTATCATTAAGTCATTAAACATGTTGAGACTTGACAGCCAAGCTCCACTCTGACTAAACAATCTGGTATACTTCCTGGGAGCTTTCCTCTCCGCCTTTTCTCCCTTCTTTGTCTTCCTTTATTTAAAGACTCCCTCTCTTCTACTGCCCCCCTACCCTTTTCACTTCCTTTGTTTTTACATAAGCGTTTTTGCTCACAACCAGATGCAAATTTCAGTTTGCTGAATAATTTCTACTCTGAGGCCAAGATCGACCTTTGTGAATTCTTTACCAGTTCATTTTCACATTGTCTGGTGGAGTAATGTTAACTGAGCCTCCCACAGTTAGCGATTAAGGGCAGTCAGAACATCTGGCAGTTCTCTCTGACTTTAACTTCCAGCTGTTTGGAGGTTCAGAGCTCTGAAACCAACCACAGACAGGAAATGGGGAGGCAGTAGGCTGTCAACTCAACACGACACTAAGACTGACACACAACCACAACCTTTGGCTTTGTAACCTTTGTAATGCCTAAACATCTGAAGACAGTGCTAAAGCTGCCTGTGTATCTTGTTTACTTTTCCTTGATGCTCAAATTTTTAAGACTAATCCACTCTCATTTAGGTGACTGAGACAAGTAAAAAACCATCTTTAGAAACTGGAGACACTGTGCCAACTGAATCATATTCCAGGTGTATAATACAGTCTGCAATATAATTAGCTGTATGAATAAACCAAGTAATTAATAGTTCTAATTTAAACACACAGGGCAGAATTAGCATACTGAAGTAGTTTTTCTATACATCAAACCCCAATGAGTGGCTATATATAGCTAAAAAAAATGTAAACCTTATTTCTCCTCACACCAAAAAGTGGAACTGGGAAATAACTCTATAATATCAGGTGCACTGGACTGCAGGTAGACAAAGCAGCACTTGGCAGTGCTTACTTAATATTTTCACACCACTTTCAATCACCACAGGCATTTTATAACTGCTTCAAATTTTCACGATTCATGACTCATTCATGAACGATGCAGAATCAGCTGAAATTCTGCTGATACAGGTCTGAATTTGATAGCAGCATAGACCAACATATGACAGGCCTCCAAATTATGATGTGTTTTTGCATAGACGGAAGTCGCAAAGTCATTGAGCTGATTCATCTACTCCAACTGACCAAAGTAGAATTCACACCTCTGGCTTCGTCTCTCCTAATTATATTCCTCTTCAGCATTCACAATCTGAAAACAGACCAGTGTGTTCAGTGTGTCCTCTAACAGACTGAATTTAAGATAATATCCCTATATGAAAGCCAAAAACAGCAAGCCTTCTGCATTCAAAGTAGTCATGTAACCTGCAGCAAATGTGCAAATAGTGCATCTATTTACATGATACACTACAGAACTGTAAGGACTCAAGACAGCAAATGTAGCTGATACATTTGCATTCCATTGAAAGGGTCGTGTTTTTAGGTAACTGTGGTAATCTGCAATTGACCTTGTCTATTTTACTAAAGCTTGACCTTTAACTACTCACCTCAAGTCTTCAAAGAGGTCACATTCTGTTTGGTGTTTAATGTGTAATCTGCTCATCTGCTCCGCATGAGTTTGTTTTAGTCCCTGGGTGACCCGAACCTGAAGGAGGAAAAGGAATTGCTGTAATTTTTTGCCTTACGCTGATACAGAAGAGAAGAGTTCTTCTCTTAAAAAAACACAAAGGTGATGACAAAATATTTCCCAACGGTGTACTAAACGCTCAAGGGCAATGTTAAGTAAGTTGAGCTGCCAGTTGGTATAAGTGAAAATAATCTCCACTCAATATCACACAGTAGCTCTGGTCGGGTGAGAGTCAATCTCTCTGGGTTTCTAATTGGTCAATAAATTATGAAGTGCAGTGAACAGGTCTCATTACTGACAACAGGAAAAAATATGTTCTTCCCCAATTTTATCTGAGCCAACAAGTTCAATAATCGCAACTTAAAGAAAGATACACACTGTAATCATCACAATAGCTTAATTGAAATCATAACTTTTTTTTTTTTTTACAAAAAACAAAAATACATTAGTCGGTCTCACAAGACTAGATTTTCTACCTTAACTCCCTTTGATTTTTACAAAGATGTACATTTTAAAAAACTAATCACAAATATGTTTTATAATAAGTTTTTTTCCGATCATATCCTAGAATAACTGGTCACTGTAACTTTAAGCAAATGACGATGAAATTACTAAATACTACATTTGTTGGAAGTTTATTTTCAGCCACGGATTAATACACAATTAATGGTGCTCTAGTGGCTATTTATAGGTGCGCAATGGTCTATGTGGAATTGATTGTGAGTTCGACCCAAAGTGAACTACAGTGTGCTTGTGTTTCATAATGATGAATGCACATTAGCCAGTGGTCTCTAAATCTAGTGTGTTACTCAATTTTTGTATGAACTGAAAAATAATAATAAATAATTATTTACGTAGGAGTGCCCTGGTAGTGGAAAGGTTAAGGTACACTGCAGCATCTTGAGTTCGTTAAGATTAAGATTTGGCACAGTTTATTTGCGACCAAGTGATAAGTTCTGCTCTTTTCACAGAAACCCAGTGGTGTCTAATATCAAACAATTCCCAGTGTAAAATGCTAGCAGGAAGCAGCAAATAAACTATTTACTATCTGAATCAACATCAGAAAGTATAGCAACCACAAAAATAAATTGTATACATTATATGTTGACCTATAAAATTGGGATAACTTTACTAATCACCCAACAGTTCATTCATACCATTTTGTGGATTATTTCAGCATACGTGTTTTGTAGTACAGTATAATATTTATAAATTTAAAATTCAGAGCTTAGTGAAATCAGCTCCACTCATTAAAAAGCTAAAACCTCCAGCCAGCTGTCAGTCAATCCCTCTGGGTTTCTAATTCACTGCGAGATAAATTATGAAGTACAGTGACCAGGTCTTATTTTCTTCCTTATTTCTTTTATGAGCCAGTTTAGAGTTTGATAAGGTCAGAGTTCAATATTCACAGCTAACATGAAAATAAAAAAATTAGCAAAAGCAGTGAAGTTAAAAGTTAAGTTTGCTATGCAGTGTGGCAAACATGATCACATTGAATGGTCACAAGTAAAGATTGAATACCAGAACGTCATAATTTTAGCCATGATAATGATATGAGGATTACAGTTGGACACCTGCTACTGTAAAATGTCACCTATTAGCCAGGTTAGAGGCCACTCCTCTGTGATTCATATATATTTTTCATATTGTACTGTAATCCTAGGCAGCCCCGAGGCCTGCTGCTGTAATCATGTAACAAAATGATAACAGACTGGAGAGCCTGTTTTAACTTTATATGACCATTAGAAAAATCTGGTTTCTTAGTAGTTCCTTCGTCATAAGAAGCAAGTGAAACAAACAAAATAACCTTTAGGTAGTTCACATAGCTTTTGACATTTAACCAAGTCAAACAAAACCACCTACCTCTATTTCACTGCAGTTTGCAAAACTCTGTTAGCAACAGATACTTTGGGGTAAAAACGGTCAGTTCATCATCACGCAAGTTAAATCTATACATACGGAGGTAATTTAGTAAACTGTAAATAACATTTTAACTAAACATACGTGTTTGTCTGTCTCTCCCTATGACTCTGCGTTAAAAAATTGTACACGAAGAACAACATGCACAAACAAAATGGGTTAATTTGGTGTTTTGTAGATAATGTAATGACAGATGGACTTAATTTGATGCTTATATACCAAATGACAATCCCTTCTTAAAATCGGCATAGGCAAAAAGAGCAAACTGCATATTCTTTGTAACAAAGCGCATGGTTAACATTTTTCTGTTTACCTCCTAATTTCCGTTTAGATCTAGTTGGACCGCGTAGGCACCAACATTAGAACCAGTGTGAACCAAAGTGATTTTTAGCAACTTGAGCTTGAGTGAATCATTTGTGTTAAACAACACCGCGGTAACTCCGTTTCCTAAAATATATGAGAAGCTGCTTCTTCTAAACTGTATGCCCTTTTTTATCGTTGTAGCAAAGTGTTCGTACTGTCACGTTTTGTCATATTATTTGGTAAGATCGTCTTTCTGTTCGAGAGGGAACGGGGGACATTAACAGGGCTATTCTCCCAAAAAAAACTGTAGCACGAGACTTTTTTTTAAGCTTTCTTCATTGGTGTTATTTAAAGAAACTGCTAAATGTAATTAAAGTTCTAAGATATAAAAGAAGTTCATATCTGCAGAAAAAAAGGCTGGTTTGTCGTTTCAAGCAGCCGACTGGCAACAAAGCGTACATTTTCAACCATTAAATATGCACCAGTTCTTCGAGAACGTTTTCAGCCAAGCAACGTTAGCTTAGGAAGCTACAACGGGAAAACTTACCTTTCTCGGTGGGGGTTGCATCCTTATTTCTTGACATAAAAACTAGACAAAAGAAGTGAGTTTATCGGAAAAAGTTTTGCATATGTCTCGAAGAGATAATACCATGAGAGTGAATATTTCAGACTGAGTCAAGCCGCCATGGCGAGTCCAGCAATTTTAGTAAGTTGAGTTCCGTTGAAAACACTGTGGCCCCAGGGAACAGAAAACACAACGCTGAGAGTCAAAGGACCGCAATGATGCGCACGTCCGGTCAGCTTTTCAAAATAAACGCCAAAGGAAACGAGACAATAAAATAAACCCTCCGTACACAGTATTCAAAATAACAGCCCAGTATAGCCTTAAAATAAAATGTATCAACAGTAAACCCAAACTTCACAATTTTAAGAATATCATAATGAAAAAAGGAAAAATTTGGATGTGGAGAAGTGTACTCCTCATTCATCCTCTATAAAGGGAAGTGAGGAGGACTGCAAGTATACATAAATCTTTTTGTATTTATTTGTTCTAATCAAGTTTTTCTTTAGTGAATTCTGCTATTTGGGCAGGTACATTGAGTATTTTGTGTTGATGCTGATTTTTTTGTCTGTGGTTGTTTTTGAGTTTTTTTCACTTTGAACTATGAGCAGGGTAATCTCTCTGAAATTGAGAGTTTTATCAATATAACTTAATTTAATTAAATTGAATATCATTCATAGTCAATAATCATTCGTACATATAAGTAATTGCCATAGTTATACCAACTCAGTCCTAAAGAAAACCCCATCATTACAGCAGCCATTTCACGAAACACAAATTAAAATAAATAAATACAACCATAAAGTAGAGAGATGGTACAATAACGGGGTATTTCTATTTTTCTTTCATTCAAGTATTCCATTACTTGAGTATTGAGTTTGTGTACTTTATACATAATACCTTAAAGGCAAAATCTAGAAGCTATATAAACTCCTCAAAAAACCTATGAATTGATAGAATACCTTGCCATAGAGTTTAGAGCCTAATGTACAGACAATATTAGGCCTAATGCACACTTTATAATGTTGGTAGGAACTGCTGTCCTCTTGTAAAACTGGCTTTACATCTTGGCTTATAAATCAACCAAATTACTTTTGTTATGCCAAACTTCCTCCCTCCCTGCATGTTATTGTACTGGTACACTGGACTCACAAAGACATATTAGAGGATTAACCAGGATCCATTACAGGTGCAAGTTTAGCTAAAAGCCCTGTTAAACTTGATCTACAGACAACCCCCTACAGTCTCCCGTAGTCTAGAGTTGCACTGTGCTTTAAACACCATGGTATTTTATGTGGAGCTCATATTTGAATGCAGTGCCACAAATCAGAAAGGCAAATTAGGAGAATGACAGAAAACAATGCGGTGACCAGTTCTGCTTCAAAAATTATGAATATTCTAATCATTTTCATTATGAAATATTATGATCTATATATTTTTTGGTTAATTGTATGTATGTTGGTATATAGCTGAAATCTAATAAGTCTGGCTTATTATGCTACTGGGTAGCAGTTTCATATATAGATGAGATAGACTAGTCAAATGGCGGCAGCAGGTGGCAGTAATAAAAAACTGCAACGCCTTAGATCTACCTTAGGAATGGATGATGTTGACCTACTCCACCTAGTCGAGGCTGCCAGTAGGTAGAGTAGGTACCTACTGACCAATTCATATGGTCTTAATAACTGATAATAGCCATAGAATCGCGTGATAACATCCGAAGCACCTGCTTCAGTCCATTTGCTAATAAATAGTTTTAAGACAAACCTTTTCAGTTTGCACACCGTCTGCGGAAATGAATTTGTATATGGTTAATTTATATTTTTTTACACGAATACGCAGATGCCCAAAAATAACAGACCAATATTTATTTATATTTGCCATTACCAATAAATGCTTCTACCTCCCTTTTCTTTTTTAATTACCATATGAAGTGTAAAACTATTTTTTGTTCCACTCTGATTGGTCCTACATGGTCACATGATGAGCCACGGACTCTGTTCTTAACCAGCGTCAAGTTCATGTGAATGAGATCAATGGTCTCTGGGTAGTCTTCAAAATAAAAATACAATTCTACGTACAAGTTTGACAGATTCAGTAGTCAGGTTGACTGTGCTCAGTAAGTCAGAATTTACTTTGATTTCCCTTACCCCATACTAATATGTTATTCCCCAGCTTCCGATTGACAAGCACAGCTGAGAAACAAGCAGGGCAAGGGGCTTGATGACTTCCCAAACCAGTCTATATATTTACAAAACAATCTATTTACATCATTACAAAATTATGTCGGCTCACTGTGACAATGGGTCAGGGAAAATTGTTAATCCACCCATGCTTATTAGTTTATTCGGAAGATTTAACTAAATTGACTAACTAATTAATCTGGGCCATTGTAATTGAAATAACCCAATGATCCAAGTACTCAATAATAAAAATTATGTAACAATGAAATAAATAGTTTGATTTAAAAATCCTAATTCATGCACATTCTCATACTCAATTTGTGATTTATATGTTAATTAACCTGTCCACAAAGACAATGACAGAAGTATGTATCCATATTTAAATCTGTGCTTTTATTGTGAAAGTCACACTGTGCTACCGGTTGCACACCGCCTGTTTCTGTTCGCTTTGATGAAGATTATATGGTGACCTCGCTTGCAAATTACATAGTTGGCTGCTGCACCTTTTTTTTTTAAATAGAAGGAATGCATATACGCTAACCCTGTTGTGTTTTTTTCACGGAACTGTTTTCCTCTTTAACTAGCTGACTAGCTAGTTAGTTAGCCCAGCAATGTCAGCGTGGCGAAGGCTGCACACAAAGCTGAGGACGACTCGTGGATTTCTTACCTCCAGATGGGCAACTGAACAGCACACATGGCCGGGTGGACATTTAACCTTGTGTCAGAGCCTGAGTACAGGCAGACCCCTCCAAAATGACTTCTTTAAAGGTGAGAGGCAATGAAAAGTGTGGGAAGCGCCGCTTACTGCTAAGAAGAACACATCGAAATTACGTTCAGAATTCCCATTACTTTTCACGATTTGTTTAGCCACAAACGTTTCCAACTTATGTATGTCATAGCTGAGACTCTTTAACGGTTTGTTTTAGAGGTTCCTATAATTCGGCATACATATAATTCTCCAAAAAGCCAATGTTTTTTACAAAATGTAAACTTTCTTCCTGCTACTCCTTACGCTAACATTTGGCGGATTGCAAATCAAAGTTAGTGCCTTTGAGTGAACACCTGTAAAATAATGATGAAGAACATTAAAATGCACGCTTCTCTGCCTCAGATCTGGAGGCCCAGCTGGCTGCCATGCGGAAGAAGGCGGCGGACGCTCTGCCAGGGAGCAGCTGGACGCCCTTTGAGATCAACCCCAACCTGCCGCCGGAGAGGGCTGACATTGTGATCGTTGGTGGCGGTGTGATGGGCTGGTCCATCGCATACTGGCTCAAGCAGAAGGAGAGGGTCCGGGGAGGGGTGAAAGTTGTTGTGGTGGAGAAGGACCTAACGGTGAGGGACCCAGAATTATAATATGAAGTTATGTAGTAGGGTTTATCATCTATAAACATTTTGAAGGAGGACAGCTGAGCATAGACTCCATCTATTCATTCATTCAGATACTTTTTATTTCTGTTTTAACTTCCTCCTGCATGTGATTCTCTGTAGTACTCCCGGGCATCCACGGTGCTCTCTGCAGGGGGGATCCGACAGCAGTTCTCCCTGCCTGAGAACATCCACCTCTCCCTGACCTCTGCAGAGTTCATGAGGAACATTAATGTAGGTCCCGCTGAAGTTGCTGGTTGTCTCGCTTCTTTCTGTGAAGCCTCTCTCAGCTTACTGCTCTCTGGCTTTGAAGGACATTAGATGTGACAGCAAACGCCATGCTCATATCATATGTCTTGTTATTGTTTGATTAGGGCAGCACAACACAGTCATGTTACATGACGTGTTATCTTCCTTTTTAGTTTGTTAGTATAAACTGATTGCAAAGTGACTGTTACACTGCTGCATCTTGACAGGAACACCTTGGCGTGCTGAATGAAGACCCAGTGGACCTGCAGTTCAACCACTCAGGATACCTCTTCCTGGCCAGTGAAGATGTTGCTCACATCATGGAGGAGAACTATAACACACAGAGGTTTGTTCTTCTTCAATCTAAAACGGGGAAAATGTCACTTCAGGGAACTCGTTATATATCAACCTGTTATTTTATCATGTGATTGCAGGTGTGCTGGAGCCAAAGTGTCACTTCTCTCTCCTACACAGCTGAAGGAGAGATTCCCGTGGGTAAACGCAGATGGCGTAGTGCTCGCTTCATATGGTGAGTGCAGGTATAACATAACCTGCACAAATGTTCTACATGTTTTTGCACCACAGCCCTCCTTGTTTGTGCTTCAGTATGTTTTCATCATCGTTACAGAGACGGAACATTTTTACCAGATTTGATTTAATCTGCTTTTTGTTAACATGTTTTGCAATCTATGGTGCAATCCACTGTCACCATTTAGGAGAGAGCTGCACCTCGCAAACTGCAGCTCTGATTTTATGTTTGTTCTCATTATTCATTCATTGTACCGGATGAAATTAACTGCTCATTTACATTTAGATTTTTTTTAATATGAATTTTCTGATCATCGTAATAACTTATTTATACTGTCGCACTGATAAACATCTGCCTCCCAGGTTTGGAGAATGAGGGCTGGTTTGACCCTTGGTCTCTGTTGAACGCTTTCAGGAGAAAGGCCATGTCGATGGGAGTCATTCAGTGCTGTGGAGAAGTTACAGGTTAGTTATAAACTCTTGCAAATAAAGTTTAACTCTGCTTGTTTTGTTTTTTTTTGTTTAAAAAAAAAAGTTAAACACCTGTTGTCACAGTTAAGTCGACATGTTATTGCAACACAAGAACACCAATACTAGACCTGTCTGTGTTTACTAATGATACGTGTTGTATGTTAACTTCTGTAACTTCTGTGTTCATGTCATGTTGTGTTTAGTGTAGAAACAGAAATCCTTCAGGTATTTGTTGCACGAATCACGTTAGGATTCATATTCACCATGGTTGTTGATAGTTTGAACAGCCACTCCAAAACACGTGTTTTAGAAGTCATGTGTCATCTGAGAAAGCAACTTCATCATGAAGCAATGTAATCAGGTTTACATAAGGAATGGAGGGATGTGTAAAAAGATATATGTTATATACGCCACTGGACATACATTGAGTATTTTACCATGTGAGATTTTCCATTTTTTTGTTTAGTGTTGTGTATTTGAACAGCTACTAGTTGGTTAATGATGTTACTCTTTCACAGATTTTAAATACACCATAAACATGGTAACTACATCTGACGGCAGCCCTGTGGATTGTAGAAGAATAAAATCTGTCAAAGTAAGTAAATTTAAGTATTTGTTTACAGATTGTTGTAAATGTAGTATACCATATATATGTAACAGAGTCAGGTTTTAGTTTTTAAATTTTTTAATCAATATATAACAGGGCTGAAGCAACACCTCACTGACATTAGTCAATTACTTTAGTATTGACTGACTGATTTACTTACGAAAGTGAGACATCCACTAACATGTTCATAGAGCCCTGGATCTTAACTAGCACTGAACAGTCAATTGCTTTTCTGATAATATCCTAATATTATTAAATGAGATTATCCAACCACCACTGGTCACGTGACATGAGTGAGCAGATCTCTCAGCAGATCAACTCGGTCCACGACACTGTACCCTGACCTGTTGTACATTAGCCTCTAGCTGGACATTCACATTTTTAACGTTGTTAAACACAGAGCAGCGGAAGACTTTATGTGAATATCGAGTACGTTTATCACAGTAACACACGTTGTAAACAGGCGACAGACAACAAGTTTAGTCTGGGATGATTTAGCAGAATAATGTTGAAAATCTTAACCAGAATTGTAACTTGATAATAAATAACAGGCCACTCTGAGTCTGTGTGAAAGATTAGTCACAGTACAGAGTTTTATTACAGGAAAGAGTTCTGTGAGGTTGTGAGGCAATAACAGAATTTATAGCAAAGGATATGATGCCGTTAAGTACGGAGAGCAAGGTTTATGGCTTTGATTTATGATTTGTTACTGACTTTTGTATTAATCTTTACACCAGGCTCATGTATCAGTGTGTCCCTATGTTGTCATTTTTACATTCTTTTAACAAATATAAATATGCTACTGTGATGATTGAAGCTTAATATAAATGATCAGTTCCCACATAACACAAACATCACAACATTCAGGCCTGGTCTACAGGAAAGAGGTTTATTTTTAATCTGTCTAATGTCATGTATCAGGAAGGAGTAGATGGGGAGGCCAAAACACGTCTTAATGTAATTCACTCCAGTAACTCCATCCCCCACTGTGGCCTCGGTATAAACATACAGTAGAGTCATCATCCTTCTGTCAGTTTCAACAAAACCTTAATAAAGTGAGATTCAAGGCAGAGCTTCTATATCGAACTGTAGTTGATCGTGCAGGTGTACCTAATAAAGTGGCCCATCAGTCCATAGTCTTTTTGAATGTGCTTTGAAATGCTGTCAGTTTTGGTGGAGTTAAGAGGAGGAATTAACTATGAGCATTGTAGCCTTGTACTTGATGGGATTATGGTTTGTGTGGAGCAGGTGCAGATGCCGAACAGCCCGCAGTACCAGCTAGTGGAATGTGCCATTGTGGTGAATGCAGCAGGAGCCTTTTCTGCTAAACTGACTGAGATGCTGGGAATTGGCTCCGGCCTGAAAGACACCCTCACTGAAATTCCTCTGCCTGTTGAGCCCCGGAAAAGGTGGGTCCTTGATGGCATATTTTTCCTTTAAAAGAACAACCCGGGTTCTCCATTTCCTTGAAAGGGGGCGACAGGGACCCATACAGTGCAGTTAATTAATATTTTGACACTTTCATACTTTCATAGTTTGATCTCCAAGATTATGGGACACCATGACTAGCTTTTTGAATAAAAATGACCACAGAGGAAGAGGATACACCTTAGGAACTAACTGGAGTTTGTTAAATACATGTTGACAATGCTTCGGGCAGAATGTTCTTTCAAAGATGAAAAGCTGAAGATTAGTAAATCGATATCTACCACATCTCGGGTACATATAAAAATTCAGTATCTCTGTTCTCAGAGGTTGTTTGTCCTTATTGTGCTTCTCTGTGAAATCACTAAATCCATTGTCACGGTCCCTCGTAAAGCTCCACGATCTAAATGTTAGCATGAAATACATTATCAGATGCTTTGAGGGCTGGAAAGTAAAAGAACCAGTTTATACAGGACTATACGAATATTTGTATGGAAGAAATAGAGAATGTTACTTTAAAACGGATTTCTCTTTTTCAGATATGTGTATGTGGTCCACTGTCCTGATGGTCCAGGTCTGGACAGTCCTTTCCTGATTGATTACTCTGGAGTTTACTTTAGAAGAGAGGGGTTAGGAGGAAACTACATCACTGGGAAATCACCGGAGGAGGTTCAATATATTTTTATGTTGGGGTTAGTTCTGTGTGAACAGTGGACAGATTCTAACTTTGATTTTTTTTCTGTCCTCAGGCACAGGAGCCAGATACAAATGATTTAGAGGTGGACCACCAGTTTTTTGAAGATAAGGTTTGGCCCAGCTTGGCCCATCGCGTTCCAGCTTTTGAGAAACTTAAGGTAATGTTTGCTTTACCTTGCTTGTTATATATACGATTTTTAAAGTTTATTCCATTTAGAAAGAATTCTCTGTACTGTAGTCAAATGACTTATTATCCCCAGCACCTGTATGCACACAATAAATCAACACATGAAGTGCTCCATGGCGCTGCGATAGGTCGAACACATCACAAGTAGTCTGAAAATTACTACTTTATATGTCATGCATAGTCTGACAGCAGATTTACAACAAGGAGGCTCCTGTTTTTTACAACTTGCCTTAGCTCTTGTTGTGTTGTTGCTCCCCTTAGGTGACCAGTGCATGGGCTGGTTTCTACGACTACAACACCTTCGACCAGAACGGCATCATTGGCACGCACCCTCTTATCAACAACATGTACTTTGCCACCGGCTTCAGCGGCCATGGACTGCAGCAGTCTCCCGCTGTAGGTCGTGCTGTAGCAGAACTGATCCTGGATGGGGGGTTTAAAACACTGGATTTGCACGGGCTCGACTTCAGGCGGCTCCTGAGTCAGGAGCCCATGCTGGAGAGGAACATCGTGTAGAGGAGCTGAAACCTAGACTTGCATCATTTCCACTAAAGCCAGTGGAGACTGTGCTCTTGTCCTTGTCCATCGCTGTGCACACACACACATAGCTTACGGAGACATTTGCAGATGTGGATTTTCTTTTGTTGCTCTGATACAGTATGAACTGTAAAACTGATTTGACACAGCTTTATATTTCATCATACAGACTGAATAAGAAAAAGAGCTGTTTTTTCCTTATTCAGCTGTATTTCTTGCTTAAGTTTGACTCAGGTTCATAAGTTTTTATGTAAAGCATCCTGACACTATGCATCTTCCGCAGGCATGTGATGCCAGTGCTGTGTAGAGGAATCTACTCAGTATGACTGTAAACGTTGCAAGACACTGACTGATGTTTACAGAACCTCTGCCTTATCAAAAATCCTTTTGATTGGTTTGCTCACTTGCTACTGCTTGAAACAAAGAAAGTTGTGGTTGAACTCCAGGCCCTGCCTTCATCTTGTCATTGGGCACCCAGAGGCAAACGTAACATCCTTTACACACTACTGTTTGCCGTAAAATGTTAAGAGACAGGATGGGGGTCGAAGGGTAATTGGGGTTATTTTTTGATATTTGATTCACTTTTTTGTAAATTATATTTACATTTCATGCATATTTTCTGAGACATTGGTCTTTTTTTTATTTCTGCAATACCCCGCGCAGTTTTATCCAAATGATGGTATGTGTTGTATGTTTGTGTAAATACCTTCTGCAAATTTCACCCTATATTTTAATAAACTGATACTTAATCTAGTTCATTAAGATTTTTCTAAGAACTGAAAAATGTACAATATTATAGGATATAGGATAGGATGAGGTGCTGTATAGAGACTGTGCACCAGATGGAGCCATTTGTGTAGTGATTTGTTTGTTTATTGAGATATGACCAGCACTGAGCATTAAGCTCCTTGATACATTTAAGTGTATCAAGCAAAATCTATCCAAGCTATTAACAGTCTTACTTAAACAACATGAGAATGAACTTGTTTATTCTAAACATATGCAGATATAAACCTTTTAAACTGGAATATGACGATACTGCAGATCTTATAAGTGAAAGATGGTGACTGTGAGCCTAGATAATAACATTAGATATAATAAATACAATTTGGAAAACATCAGCATCAAATTTAAGACCTGATACCCTTACATTAATAATGCTTTTTTACGTGCAGGATCAATGAGGTGCAAGCATACGCATAAGGCTGTGGTGCTAGCGGATTTTAATATGAACATTCATTTATATTCGCCTTGACCAGCTAAGCTGATGTGGCTGTCTGTCGTAACACTGTGAGTCCTCATGTGTGGAGTTATACCTGAACATAAAATTCAACGTCATAAAATTTAGAGTTTAGAAGTATTACATAGATAATATGCTGTACTAATTATAACATATTAATAAAAGAATAACCTTGTTAGTGTTGAGTTGAATATAATGTCGTAGAATGTTAAATAAAACTTCGGATATTTTGAGATTCTGCTCAATTAAACCATTTACTACGGTTGGCCACTTGAATGACACAACCTGGTGCAGGTTTCTCCTGCAGATAAACGTAAGCGTTGCCCCTTATGCAGAGCAGGGATAGTTAGTACATGCTCCTCCACAGCTTAACTTCCTGCAGCAATATGCAATGCACCACCAAAAACCAAAAAAGCAAGAGCGAAACATGCAACAGTCACTGGCAAAACCACAAGCAAGACTTTTTACTAGAAGAAAGGTAAATGTGAAAGTAGAGCAGTAAAAAACCCCTCTAACAAAGGTAAATGAAGACTGAGGATACATTATCAATCTAAATACTAAAATGACACTCAACAGCAGGACATGTGTTCTAACATAAAGGCAATAAATAATAAATAATATTATTTATTATTATTATTATTATATATAATTATTATTATAAAGGATAGAAACAACCCGAGCTGCAACAATAAAGCTTACGCTCAACTGTTGCCTTAAACATTGTAGAAGAAGAACCATCTTTATGGTCATTGATACATTTTGACATGTTCCAACGACATTTGTCTTCTGCATTTTACCCATCCCCCCTTGGGGGGAGCATTGAGCAGCCACAGGGGAGCTAGTGCTGAGTGTCTTGCTCAGGGGCACACCTGGTATGGGGAAAGGGCTGGAAATCTGTGCTGGGATTTGATCCTGCCACCTTTTGCCTCCCAGTCTTATGCTTATCCCATTGAGCTACCAGGCGGCCCGTACAGTTTCTTTACATTACTTTTTCATATTACTATAAAATATATATTGAGTATCACATTCGTAACTCTCAACATGCCATTCCCTTTAATGATAATATGTCATGACCTGAAGTTACTACAGTAGCAGATCAGTGTGAGATTTTTGCAGGGCTCCTGAATCAATAAAGCAGGGACACAATGAGCATTTTCAGGCCATCTTTCCATCAGCTAATGGCGTCTGTGTCATTGCTGGGGGCCATCTTATCACTTTAAGACCTCTCTCTTATATTATATCGTGGAAATATGCTTCACAAATATGGAAATGGCCCTTTTGCAGCCAATGGAATGTGGCAAAGACATGTTGTCCCCGCAGCTCTTCATTTTGATGCAAATGTGAGGCAGCCTTGCAGGTTTGAAGAGGGGGAGGGGGGACCAGGAGAAATGCAGTTGAGGGATTTCTTTGTGAGGCCCAACTCAAATCTCAAATGTTCTCAGGGTTGAAAACAAAACCAGCATGGGTGCTGCACCACCTAAATCGGCCCCTTCACTAGATGCACCTTCTGCCACACAAAAGGGGCTTCCTCTGCTTCAAGCTTATGCCCCCTTCTCACGCTGGTCGGAAATGCAGCCATCACAAATCCAGCTCTGGAGAAGTCACTGGTTATATGATTCTTAGAGTAGTGATGAAGGGAGCCTCTCTGTCAGCTCACAGAGAACTGACGGCCACCGGGAACTCTCGTGTTGGCTCCTCTGTCTGTGTAAAGCCAGTGTACATGGTGGCATGTGGCTGGGATTAGGAAATTTCACTGTGGATTAAAATCTTTCCAACGCCTCCATGGCCACTCGGTTAACGAAAGGAGTTTGAAACTGCACAAGAGATCCAGTGAGCAGCCGGGGCCCATGGTCTCACTGAGCAGGTATGTTTAAACACAACTTTTCTCTGCTTATACAGAACCAAAAGGACAAAGTTTTACTTATTACAGTGTGAGAGTACATCAGGAATTTTGATTCTCTCTAATGCTATTCATTTCTATCAGACTGTAGTAACACACAATAAACAGTATGTGTTTTCATTTAAAGATACAGTTGCTGAGAAGTAAGCTGCTTGAATTTTAATAATTTAGATATTGCAAAGAAAGTGTTCCCATTGTTCTGTCTAGTAGAATATGCAATAGTGGTTTTGAGAATTATGTAACAGAGAAACACAAAGAAAGGAATGAAATGGTAACAGTACTTTTATTAACCACAGTTAAGACTCGAACTGAGCAACAGTTCAAAACAGGCTCAAATATCTGTTTAAGTATAGTAAATATGTACAAATGTCTTTGTATTTGATAACATTTAGTCAACATTTATGTCTCTATTTATTCCACTTTTATTCAAATCAAGCCACTTGATTGCCTTAAAGTGCCTGCAGCAAAACACGTGGTACATTTTGTACCACTTCACTAAAGTGAAAGATTATTACATCTGTGCCCATATTGGACAAATGTTAATTTACATGCTCATACATACAACAATATTAGGTTTTTCTTTGTGAACAGATGTCATCTGTGGTTATTAATACTGTAAACTTTTATTAAACTTGGCAAATGTTCACAATTGTTAGAACTACAATTATTTTCTATATTTCCAGGTGTGGTTAGTGAGTATTTTCAGGTGCAGATGGGTGTGTGGTGGAGCTCTGTGTCACAGGGCAGGACATTACATTATAAATATGATCATTTGGTTCCAGTATTAAACTCTCATTAAAACCAGAATGTGAGGATGGGGGAGACTTGGGGGTGATGACTGACTTCACTTAACTACTACTGTGAAGTCAGTTCATGCTCTGATCGACACAGTAAAAAAACAAGTGTCAATTTATCACTTGGAGAGTTGATTTTAACTCAGATAACATTTGGTCCCACTCAAAATAAGAGTAAAATTGACTCTATGGTCAGTATTAACTTTTCAGTGTTAATTCTACCTAATTAAGTGTCAAAATTAGAAACGACATGTGAGCTCTGAGACTGTGCACACCTGCAGACTGGTCCTGATCAACACTGTGTGGAGTTAAACCTTTACACTGACTTTTAACTCTGCTGTTAGAG
>JAUMHF010000006.1:10858412-10874422 GCA_032359275.1 Microctenopoma steveboyesi | reverse complement strand
TGTCTCTTTTTCTTTCTGTCCCCATTTTATCAGCTTGTCAGATTTGTCAACTTTGTCTTTGCTTATCTTTGTGTCTCTTCAACTTTTTTTTTGTCACGTTCTTTTCATCAGCTCATCATCTTTGTCTTTGGTCATCTTTGTCTGTATTTCTTTCTGTCCCCTTTTTATCAGCTCGTCATCTTTGTCAACTTTGTCTTTGCTCATCTTTGTGTCTTGTCAACTTTGCCTTTTTGTCACCTTCTTTTCATCAGCTTATCATCTTTGTCAAATTTGTCTTTGCTCATCATTGTCTCTTTTCAACTTTTTCTTTTTCTCACCTCCTTTTTATCAGTCTGTCATCTTTGTCACTTTGTCTGTGCTCATCTTTGTGTCTTGTCAACTTTTTCTTTATGTCACCTTCTTTTCATCTGCTCATCATCTTTGTCAACTTTATCGTTGCTCAACTTTTAATCTTACTTAACTTTTGGTCTTTGTCCACTTTTTGACGTTAACAAATTCAACTTTTTATCTTTATCATTTTTTTGTCTTTGTCAACTTTGATTCAACTTTTTGTCTTTGTCAATTTTGTCAACTTAAATTAACTTGCCGAAAAGACTCCGACCGGCGTCTTTCGGCGACAGTCATGCTCCCCCACGCGATTTCTTCTGAAATTGCTAAGTCTAGTTGCAGTTAAAATTTGATATGGACTAAACAAGCCAGTTATTGCAATACAATAATATGTGATGCTAAGATAAGCTGAGCAGCTGCTGACTTTGACATTTAACAGACATGAGATTTCTGACCTTACTCTTGGCCATATGTCTTTACTACTCCTATAAAGTGAGGTAATAGGTTACGATCCCTTGTCACAGTAAAACCTCAGCAATCATCTCAGGAGTGCAAAAATCAAACTGGAAATTTGATATTCTAAAGAAGGGAAATAACAACATAACATAACAACATTGCTATTTTTGCGTGGTATGCCTTCGTCCTGTGACATCTGAGATTTCCCCTGTGAGCCACAGCAGGATACAATACTCTAAAACTTTCCCCTAGTGTTCTGCCTCCTTCAGAAAAGAGTCACTTAGACCAAAAAATAATTCAAGTCCTGTCTTTGCCATCAAGCAGCACAGCAAATGAATTTACTCTAGTAAATTAACATTTAATAGAAATATAGTACACGGGAAAGGGAAGCTGAATTCATTTGATGTTTAGATGCTAAATCCTTAAAGGAAGAATGAACAGGTTTCTACAGCGGGTGCTGTGGTGGGTGCAGTGTCTCTCTGACGTTGGTGGACTACTCATTATATGTTACTGCCTCGTGTCTTTAAAGATCAGATTGCACTGAAGTGGGTGGGCTGGCAGCTACACTACAGGCTGCTCAGGAATCAGGAGTACCGCGATGCCAACATGATGCCTCTTTGTGTATTTTACCTCTGAATGCTCCTCAGCACGTGCCACCTCTTCCTGCAGGAGGTTCTGCGCCATCTGCAGGCTGTGCCTCTGGACATGAGCCTCTGCAATCACAAAGAAACATCACTGATGTATTCACAGGGAGGAAGATTAGGTATGACTTAGCTGGAGACGGAGTAAAAAACTAAGAAACCACAGCAGAGAAAATAATTTTCCAAATCACAAAGAGCTTCGGGGTATGTCCTGACGAGGAGATGGTGGCGATGGGGTGGACAGTTGTTGGCTAGAAAAAAGGGAAAACGGGCTTTAAATATTCAACAGAGCTATTTTTGGGAAGCTGGTCTTGGTTTGGTTTGACCACTAAACTGAAATCCATCCCATTTTTGCCATCTCCTTATTCATATGCCTTTAGTTCACCCTTTAGGTTTTCTCTTTCTGTCTGCACGCAGCTCATAAATCAATAAAACATCAGCGAACAAAGAATTATAGATAAACATGGCTACGTTATTTTAGATACAATTCTATGACAATGTACCTCAACGAGAAGGTCTGAGAGGTTTGTGTTTACGCACATTTGGATTTGTGGGCCGAAAACAAAAAAGGGGCTGAAAGAAGCAGCAGCTTACAAAACCACGAAATCTAATTTTCTCTGTCACAGAGCACTCAAACCAGCTCATATCACCATTATGCCATGAACACGCACGCTGCAGCTTTGTGACTGACAACGAATGGTTCTGTCATTGTGAAACTGACAAGAGACGGTGATGAATACTGAATATAGTGAGGGACGACTGGAACTAGGTCTTATTTTGCAGCTAGTAAAACATGCAGGCGAGTCCTGAAGCTTTATGATTTGACAAAATAAGACTAAACACAATAATGTTTCTACAGTGAATCTACACAGAGTCAATCCCATCATCAAATGGGCACATGCTGCCTGATAAATATGTTTGTAGCACAATGCTCAGCATGTGTTCGCCTCCTGGGGGCGGCGGTCAGTCATCATCATGAACAGACTTGACCCGGCTGACTGCAAAGTGTGTCTTGTCCCTGCAAGAGCTTCAGTGACAGCTACGCTAACTTCCACAAGTCAGCCTGGGTTCAGTAGAGACTGACGGGCAAATAAAGGTCACTGTAATGACTCTAATAACTCCAAGCCCCTGGGGGAGGCTCTACCCCCCCATCCCCCACCCCCACCTCAACAGACAGAGAGAGAATGAACAATGTGTGCAGACAGTTGCATTTTCAGGCAGGATATTCTGTTTAAATGTTCCCTGCTTGTCACTGATGTGCAATGTCATTTGGCAGCCAGAACGTTCACCTGGATCTTTATATAAATTTAATTTAAAAGAAAATAGGGGGGTTTCAGGTGAGGAAACATTATGACTGGAACAAATCTCTTCCTTGAGCCTGCATCTCCAGTATGCCCTCACCTCAGCATTAATAATCCACTGCTCCATGTTACGTTTCCGTGTTCTGGCCGTCATTGTGTGCACACCGCCTATGCCGTAGTAAAACGCGATCATGGATTGAGTAATGTCCTGATTCTGGACTCTACGCTGCAGATGCTGGGAGATGGGGGGTGTAATGAGAGGTGACAGCCAGGCAAACAAATACTTCTGGAGCAGCTGTGTGTGACCTACATTTAGGAGGTGGACCTGTAGGCCAATGCTACGTTCATGCTGCACTAACGCATGAACGGTGTCAGTGATGGACTAACACACTTTGTCTGGGAGCAGATATGAGACGATGAGAAGCCGAGATAGCCGCCAAGATAGATACATATACATACATATATAAAACTAAAAGATTAAAGCAACTTTGCTTTGAAGAAATTCCTTCCTCTTGCCCTTTGAGCTGAACTTCCATCACTGATATCATATTTCTCTCATACTTTGTCACATGCTCCCAACAAAAACAAGAATATCAATGATAAAACAACGTTGCTCAAATTTGAAAGGTCTGTGGTCTTTGGAAGGTGAAGAGTCTGTTCCCATGACAAAAGCATCAGATCAGCCATCAAGCACCAATTCCCATCAACCCCGGTGTGTCAAGATGTTCTGTCTAGTCGTGTTTAGAGTCATAATCTCGCGCGTAGATGACTCGGGCTGTCGCAAACACTTATCAGTGTGAATGCACCATGCTGAGCGGCAGCCTCGCGGCAAACAGCTGATCTCAGCATGTTAATGGAGCACGCCAAGGGTATTACAGTCCTCCAGCAAATACTGAGGCGTCGTACAGGAGAACATCGGCGCTATGTTAATAGTGACATTAGAGGTTCTCTCTGAACTGGCTCCACCATACAATGAGGTATGAGACTGAACAGGTAAAGAAAAGAGGAAATCCACAGGAAAGATGTTGTGGTTTATATTTCTGCTGGTAATTAGTACATATACTGGTGTGATACAAAATAGAATGAGATATAAAACTCGAAAAATAAACCAAAAAGTCAGAAAGGAGGATGTGGTGAACAGGATTAATAACCTGCTGTAACGCGAGTTATAACTAACCAGTCATACGTACGTGTGAACAGCTGTATGGTTATTTTAGAGCGGCTTGAAGTCGAATGCGTCTGATGGTAAACACAACAGAGCAGCTTGTGTAGTCAGCATTGAAATGCTACATTTCCACGTGGTATTTTAAACATATACCTCAGTTTTAAAAACCACAAAGCCATAACTTAAACAGATAAATGCAATGGAAATGCTGCATTCAGAAAGTAGCTTAATAAACATTCTACTAAAGACATACATTTAAAATCAAATCCAACCGCATCAGGTGGCGGAAATGTGCAGAAAAGTCAGTCGAATTTAAGTGAAGCACGACTTTTCTTTTATCAGCTGCTGATTATACACAAACAGGTCACGGTATTTCAGATGGGACCGTTGTCCAAAGCTTGAAAATGAGCCAACGAGTCAGCAGCGGATAATACCCCCGCAGCAAAGCTCATGTTTGTCCTCTCTGACACAATGTCAGAGCCTGGCAACCTCAGAGCCTTTATGTTATATCCAGGAGCTGAAGCGGGCAGAAGCCCACCGGAGCTGAACTGCATGTTCTGACATTCAAAGGGCAACCGGCGAAGCTCAGCTGTGTTTTTCTTTCCAGTACCACAGCGCTTACTTACACGCTTACACCTTCCAGACTACGTCTACATTGATCTACATTAACTACTTGTTGCTGAAGAAACATCCCTTTAAAACCAGCCGAGCGTGTGGTCTGTAGAGCCTCAGCCTCATTAGACGATAATTCTCCTCAAGTCCAAAAACTTTTGGCTTTATCCCAAGTGTGATAACAGCTTCTTGGGATGTGTTTGTGAAACTAAGAGCATGAATGCATTCAGAGTTTTACTATGTGTGAAAAAACACAGCATTCCTCATCCATTTAAATGTGTGTGTGTGTGTGTGTGTGTGTGTTAAGACGCAGCAGGGACTGGCACCACGGGGCTCTGGCAAAACGTAGCAGCGTCGCGGAGAATGAGATATTTGGGCGAGGTTCAATTTTTTGTGCAATTTTCACACAATGAAACTATGAATCAAAGTCTGAATGTGGCCTTTTCAGTTCTTGAGTTCATTCAGCAACCTCAGGCTGCCACAGAAACGGCATCTGAAACAGCCATCAACTCATCCGTTTTTCCACCGTTTCTTCACGTACTTGTGGCTGTGGCCAATCTGTTAAATCAAGCAGTGTGATCAGCACCCAGACATTTCTCCTTAGACTTTTCTTTCACTTTTGTGGGTCGATAACGTTTCCTCAGTCTGTTCACTCAAGGTCACTACAGCTCACTGGTTCAATAGATGTCAGAACCCATATCTTTGGTTTTATATAACATCTCTATAGGATTTTCCCAGTTTAAAATACATCCTTTCTGGTGTTGTATCACAGGCCCCTCCTTTAGGAAACTGGGGTTATGTTTGGAAGGCTAAAGCTCTTATTTCAACACGGAGATCAGGTGGAGCAATATCAGATACACACAACACTAAAGGACTTAAATTGGAGCCAAAATTGGAACATATCTAGTAAAATCAAACAGTGTTGTTAGTTAGGGTTAGGGTTAGCCCAGTGTCTGTCTTTTTCCAGCACAGGAACAAAATAAGGACCAATGATTCAAGTAACATCGTTAAGGATAAGTCTAACATTAGCAGGTTGACTGGGAACAGGAGACTTGGTATCATGACCACCACCATTGTTAAAAAACCCTTTCCACTGCTGTTCAGTGTACAATCGAGTTCCTAGAATATGTATCGTACAATGAGCTAAATAGATTCACACGTCGTAATAGCAACGTTCCTCATAAATGTCAAAATCTACAGCTTGCAGTTCCCACACTGAGATCACACACTGAGAAATATAGTGAAATATTCCAATATTTTATAACCTTAAAAGCCACAAGTGGCATGTTGACTTTGAGAGCAAGGGCGTAATCTGTTTGTTCAAATATGAATATGGAAAGTCCCTGGCGAAAAAAAGCGTAGTTATAGACACCATATGCACTTTGTTCTCTGGCTTCAGAGGTGCCAGATAGAAACAATCCCAGAGGAAGTGAACACAAAAAAACTTGTCTCACAGATCTCATTCACTTAGATCTGTTATATTGGCAGCAGACAAACCCATAATCCCATATTTATGGCCACACCCGACATCACAAAACAAGGCAAGCACAGTCCTGCAGCGGGATGTTCAGAGGCTGACCCCAGTTGGTGCCGATCTCGTGGGTGTGAAGAATAATTACTGTGTGGCCAGATTTGGCACGGCTGCACGATTTCTGCACTTTCGTGTTGATCTGATGCGACATATAGATTGGCACGTAGATTACAGGAGATTAAAGGATGAATGTAACACGCAAAAGACGCAACCTAACGCTTGTCGGGAAACAAGCGGCTGAAAACACTCAATAAGAGCATATGATCCACCTACAAATGTTTGAAGAAGTTGTTGCCAGAAGACAAATACGAGGCTGTCCAGAGCTGACAAATGAGGTTGTAATCTTGGGTTATTGCCGTCTCCATTAAGAGAAAAGTGTTGGTGTCTCTCTGTGAAATTGAATCTGCTTTGAAATCCATCTCCTGATAGCACACACACATATAAATAACGGCTTCATATTAGTGGTTCTTATAGAGTCGGAGCACTGTGGGATTGCTGGGGACAATGTTCTTCTGGATATTCCAGGGTTTTAAAACATCCAATAACAACCTGTCAGAACAGCAGAGTGACTGTCAGACGTGAACTGAGGGGGTTAATTTTGTCAAGGAACAGTATCAGATTATTCTAGTCGATGTTTGTGTTTCCACCAGGTGTGCCACAGCATGTTTGAGAGGCATCTCAGAAGCGGCTCTCTGCTCTGCTAAAGATAGGCACCGCGGGTCTAATTTTGACAGAAGTTGCTTCTGCTGCAGTTCTGAAAAAGTGAGCCAGCCAAGCGAGCTCGGGCAGCAGAACAAAGTACGAAATAACAATGAACACAATTAAAACAGACAAAAGAAACTATTTCACTGCATAGCCTGCTTCATCGTTGTATAACTCAAAACAAAAAATGAGTAAAACAACAACAACGACGAGCTCCTCTGCTTCTAAAACCTTCCCGGTGGGCAACATTTGAAGGCGAGCAGAGAACAGAACAAACCCATGTTGCAGATGCAACGTGACAGATCAGCGTCCACTGGAATTTTCTTATTTTCACACATTTAGAGGTGAAGCAACACAACATTACCCAAATATTACAAAGAAGTAAAACTATTCAGTGGCTGCTCTGTCAAATCCATTTCAGAATTTGAGAGACAGGTAAACAGTATTCATGTGCATTTAGCCTCCTGCCTATATGAGCGTGTAAACACAGCAAACCGGCCTCTTGTAATGTGAACACAGATGCTCAAAGTCAAAACTAGTTACAGGTTCCGTGGGCTGTGGCTGCAGTGCATTCTGGTCAGATGACAGTCACAATAAATATCATGTCCCACAGTTTAGTCATGCATGTTAAATTGAATGATCTGGGAGGGAGACTCAGCTCTTCTATTAAAATAACATCCCTGTGTAATCTGAAAGTGACCTGATGCTGTCAGGATTTGGCGTCCGTTAAAATATGCAACTTCTGCCTCAAGATAAAAATCTGAAGTATTTTTATTACAACAGTTTCTTCCCTTTAATCAACTATCAAAAAGAGAAATATGTTTAGATGACATAATGTGACCTGAACTATGTTTTTTAAGGAACATTTTTAATGACAATATTTGCAAAGTTGCAAAATGTTCACACACATCAGATCTTTTCTGATCCTTCATGGTTATATTTAGGGCACTCAAAGCTTACAGTGGCTTACAGTGAATAGAAGATCACAGTTGTGCTTGAATGCAAAAACAAAAATCAGCAGTGACTTCATTTTGAAAAAGTACATATATTGTGCGTTATGTCATATAATGTCTTGCTAAAGCTCCTTTCAGACATGCACCGTAACCCTGAACATATCTACAAATCAGCTGGGTGAGCTGCGAATGTTCAAGTCATGTCCCGTTTATTACCCGGCGTGTCCCATTAACGCCAGAATAAGATCTCCACTGTGTCGCTCCCCATGTGAGGAAGCGTCTGACTCAGACAGTCTCCCGCCGTGTCCAACATGTGCAAGAGCAGAACGCTGCACACGGTTTGGGTCTGATTTTTCCGACACAGTGGCCCGAACATACCCAGCTGGACCAGCACCATCCCTCAGCAGCAACTGAACCAAAAATCCTGCTGTATATTGGGGCAGGTTTTGAAAACCGTTGTCCATTAAGTGCTGTGAATAGATAAAAAACACGACTCAAAGCTGCTGCCCTTTAACTATATCCGTTGTTATTTTACGGTTTTGTCTTTAGAAAAATAAACAAAGTAAATTTTCATTCACAGCCAAAAAAAAAACTTCCTGCAAGACATAACATTCTCTGCATGAACGCTTCATATGGCGCTGGAGGAACCAGACTCGGAGCTGGGGGCTTTGGGCGTCTGAACGTGTCTAACATGGGCTACTTCACAAAAGTGTATATGCAACGTCAGAAAAGCATAACATGACCCCTCTAACGGCTAGAAAGGAGGTTCTTTTATGAAGACTTCACCAAAACCACAATATTTTCCCAAGCTTAACCGAAGCTTTTGTTTCACAAACATAACCACATGCTTCACTCAGTCTCCGATCTGTCCACCACAAAAAAATGAACCTCCCTTAGCTGCAAAAAATATCCCCCATTATAATCTAATAATGCACAGGTTGGTAAATTGGATTTTGTAATTAAAAGCTCATATCAGTTTACAGGCTTTTTTAAACAACCACTAATAGTGATTGAGTATGAGAATCTGTATTTGGCAAACGAAAGGTGGAGCGGTACACTCCCGTCTCAAAGTGGTGATGATCACCTTGGATAACTCGCATATCTACAGAATGACTGTCCAACATCAGGATGCATTTAACCGTACAGCTGTTTGCCCTGATCCACTCCACCGTTTGTCTTTGCTACAATGAGCTGCTTAAAGAAAACCCTCCTCGTTCCTTTTTTTGTCCTTACTCTTGTTGCGCCAAATGAGAATCAGATGTTGTGTAGAGGAAGGATGGACCCCCGCCCATCCTGCTCTGCTGGGGAGGTGGGATAGCATCTGCGCAAAGCGCGCACATTAACAGGAAGTTTAACATTCCTCCCAACTTCCATCACTGGCCGGCAGCTGAGGCAGAAATCCGGCAATGTCTTTTCATGAGGCAAACCATGCACCGCGCCTGCTCCAATAAAGCTTACACTGTAATAAATAAGCAGCAGTTGACATTACCTCTGGAGATTTGTGTTATCACCTGCTCCTGCCTTGGCTCTTACAATTGGAGGGATTTCTGAAGTTCGCCCTTGAGGCTTAAAAATTTAGGGCGGGAGCCTAGAAGACATCTTCTGGTGCTGCCCTGTAGCCGCCCCGTCAAAAGCATGACTCGCGTAAACAAAGACAAGGCCCCTTTTCACCCTGCAAATTCCTTGACAACTGCTGCAAGCTTCCTGCTGGCATTTGATATGCTCATTTTGTTCCCACGACCAAACTCCAGTCATGCCGAGGCTTTAACTGAGCAGTTGAAGGCTCGTCTCGCTGACAGTCTGAAGCTCCTTCTTATGTGAAACTTCCCTCGTTTTCTGCACTAGTGAGTGTCACAGCGAGTTGAATTTATTTTTGCTTTCTATGTCTCCAAGTGCGGCGGAGAGGCCGTGACTCTCGCTGCAATCACAGGGGAAGACAATGAGGAGCCACAGTGGGACGTCGTGTATAATTAGTTTTAACCTTAACGGTTAGGACGCAACCTTTTCTTTGGCTTCCTGTGATTTCTTCTTTAGGTTTTCACTCAATTAAACATGCAACCCTATGAAAGCTGAAGATACAGTCATAGTCAGAGAGAAGAGCTAAAATCACAAATCCACATTGTTCCTTTCAGTTCTAAAAATCAGAGCAGTGACCTCCCAACCACGCTCCTGTGATTGCTCATTTCAATTCAGCATATGGTTGAACTCACCAAGATGATTTCGTTTTTCCCAGCATTTCTTTGCCAGACTGGACAGGTCTTGGTATTTCTCCGCCAGTTGTAGTTTGCCGTTATTGAGGCGGGGTTGTCTGGCGAGGCTTTCCTCCGCCAAGCTCCGGTTGGAGGTCAACAGCATCTCCCTGTCCACTTGAAGGTCCTGCAACTGAGAAAGAAAGTCTGATTAATGGTATTTGTTTCCAAAAGCATGAATATTGACAGATTGTCCACGTGTGTGGTGCCTCTGTGTGTGGTGTTCTTAGAAACTGCAGAAGTAGTCAGAGACCTTTATTTTGGAGGGTTGTTAAATGATAAACTAAAATGACTCTGGGAAGTGTGTCATGATGTATCTTCTATACCACGTAAAATCGTAAATATTTAATTATTTATTCTATGGCATCTATCTATGGGGAAGGGGGGTGGGAATGTCACACTGTCTAGACACAATACAATAACTGTAAATTATTAAAGGGAATGCCACTCCCTTTACGGTTTGCCATGCACTGCTGAAAGGTTTGCTCCAAAGAAAGGGCTGGCGTCTCAAACAGTGACACAATGCCACTTTGTGTGCTTCAAAACCAGAATTCTCTTTGACTACTCCATCGGCCCCAGCATTCCTGCGATTCTGCCCAGTCGGATACTTTTCTTGCTCAATTGCTTTCATTCAACAGTTAGTCACACTGGGTCTGAAGGCTATTTGATTGAGTCCAGTGTTGTACGGCGCATCTGTCTCACATTTTACGGGTCATCAAAAAGGATGTATGAGCCCCAAGTTCACAAAAATGTGCAGAATGTGCCCTCGAGTCAAATGAAGACAGAGTCACTACAGATCTGCACTTCATTCAGAAGAACAGAAGGCAACAGTTTCAGACTTAAAGCAGCATCATCCAGCCTGTTTTTCTTAAAGAGGAATCAAAGCCAACACTCCATTCTCCCCTTTGGCTCAAAAAACAACTGCTGCAGTCTTTTGGGAGCAATTTTTTGTATTTTGATGCACGGCTCTGACAGTGTTTACCATTCCTGACAAATGACACTTAAGAGACTGTATCTCTGCACCGGAGAAGACAGTGAGCAGCACTGTTGTCTTCCGTGGTTCGACATGTCTGACCACATGATATGCAGTAAATAGGTGTTTCTCTTTCATCTCAGAGGAGGCTCAAACCCAACGAGGCTCCTGCAGACCGAGGCAGTCAGTCTGGGAATAGACTGACAGGCTGCAAAGGTTTTTCCATGAAAGAGCGTAACACCAGAACTGCTCTCAGACGAAGGGATGTGTACAGCAGGTGTCACGTGGAGGACTATCTGTGTAATCCTGTATTTGCACTGTTCAGGTTTATTTTTAAAATGGCTATCTAGATGGTTTTTAAATCTGCAGCTCTACTGTAGTGCGCGTTATCGCAGCTCTCAAAGTGCCAGTCAACTATTTACCTAGGGTCCAGTCCACCATCCAGGACATCGGCCACAGTTCAGCTCTGGCCTTAGCAGACAGAAGCACACGCACAAAGGCAAGTAATAGGTCATCTTACAGCAAAAAGCATCAGAATTCCCAGATCCTGTATCACATTTGTGGGCACCAGGAAGTAACAATATATGGGAGACTGCACCACAGGAGAGCTGGGATGTCTCCAATAGCTCGGGCGAGGAGGTGGGGCTCAGTGGGCCGGTGCTTTGTGGTTTCAGTTTCAGAACCATTACACCCCTATTATTTACAGCTGAAGAAGCTGTTATAAGGTAATCACGCAGCAGACACAGTTAAAAACCTACTGGTGAACATACAGAGAGAGGATGGCTAAAAGAACGGTGAATGTAGGACAGACGGACGTGACCGTGCTCCAAAATGAATGATAATGTTGCTCAGTATTTACTGTCTCCTAATGTGTCAGTCATATCAATTTCTTAAGGTGATAATACACAAGTGTTGTGCTTACAGCTTCCAAGGGACCAAAATGGCAGCAACTCTCATTTTTTACTTAAAATCATCACTCGACAAGCTGTTGTATGGTCTAATAAGGTAAAACGTATATAAGTAAGTTATGTCTGCTGCTGCTTATCAAAACAATGCACCGTGTGTTGCTCAAACATCATAGATTATGGGATGTGGATCTTTGGTATGAGCCCCTTCACACCATACAACGTTATGCTGGGAGTTTATTATTAACTGGCCAACAGGTTAATTGTTCTGCCAACTCACTAATTAAATTAATTAAACCGTTCAGTTCTAGCTAATTCCAATTGCAACAGTTCTGTCAGGCAGCAAACCCAGAAAACATGTTTGGAGATCATCGGAGAGCCCTTACAGCCTGAACACGGTTTCTTCCAGCGCCTGTGCTCTGTCAGACATCACAGACCTCTGTTTGCCAAAACTGACAGACACCAGAACAGCTTCTCTCCACTCATTAACAACTCGACACCTTCAGCTGATGAGGCGCTGCTATTCCCACCACACTGCAGCTACTCATTCTCTAAATGCTGGACAAATACCGAACAAACACCTAAATGCTGTTACCTTACATGCACACCACACCTTACACGTACAAATGGATGTTTTTTTGTATTTTTTATGTCTTGCCTACATCTGTCTGTTTCTTGTTTACTGTTGAACACATTCTGTACTGTCCTCAACATTTAACAACTGTGTAAGAACATTTTTGTATGAATTAACATACTAAAATTAACAATAAAAGAGGAAAAGCTCTTAAAAGTTGCCCAGAGACACGACGTTATGTAACAGCTGGCTGATCAGAGAAGTAAAGACTATGAAGACTCAATGTCAGCTTGGAGCACTTGACAGCTTTTGATATAAGGTGCTGCAGGCACTTATAGGCCTGTACTAAAAATATTTTGAGTTCTACTGTACGATCATGCAGCACTGACAGTTAAGCCTGGTGTTACTCGATCACTACACTTGCAGATTATTCAGATTAACCCCACGTGTGTGAACAGATATCATGAGAACAACAGGCCCCAGAGACGGTTGCAGCATCTATGACTATGAATCTAGATGCAGGGGTTATTGTTAATTAATCATTAACATGAGGTTAAGGAAGCATTCTGCTGCTGGAGCCCACATGGAGAGAAGAGAGTGAACTCATCACTCTGTACAGACACAGACCAGTCACCTATGACAACACGTGTATCCTGTGCTGCGATATTAATTATTTACCAAGCAACTGGACCTCTGGTTAACACTCACTGAGACACCCCCAGGCTCTCTGTTGTGTCTATTGTGGCTCGAGTGCCTCTGTTCAACTTCCAGCGGAGACTTGTGTGACCTGTATGGTGGGGTTAAACCACTTTGGCTCAATGTCCCGATCAAATAGAGAGAGAGAGAGTAGATAAGTAGAAGCTCTCCTAATAAAATCAGATGACAATTAGTGTTTTTCTATCTGGAAAACTCAATGAAGAAGAACAACGAAGAACAATGCAAAGGGCCGGTTATTCGGCTTACCGCAGTGTCTGGTTGGCAGAGCACTCACCCATTAACACCAGAATTGGTGGAGAGGTGAACAAAACACTAAAACGCAGACCCTCTGGGCTTTAAACGCAGCTGACCACAACAGTATCCCCAAAGGAACGATTTATAAGCATTATTATTATTTCAACAACAGCTGAAATTCCTACTGATCACCTTCCATGATGCATGATCACAGTGAGGACATACATGATGGTGAGCAGCCCACCCAGGTTATGTTTCATTGTTGGTGTTGTCACCCCACCCACGACTGTGGAGAAGCCATGCAATTCCACAGCCTGTTGGATCCCGACTGAGTGAGTTTTTCCCGTTTTTAATCAGCCCTGAAGAATCGGTTCAAAATGAGGCCAGTGAGTTCGGGAACCCTGCATGTGCGCGAGTGACATAAAGTGGAGTATTGTGGCGGATTTCACGACGCTCTTCGGCTCCCTGTGAGGACTAGTTCCAAAAGTTGAAATTTCTTTCAAATATGTGATGCTGTACATGTTGAAGTAACGCCGAGTTCAACAGCGGGTCCTAAAAATGTGAATGACTCCTCAAGTCATCTTATCGGTGTTGTACAGGACCCCAGCTGGATGAAGAAACCTTATATTGCCAGTTACTCATACGGAGTTCGGTGTAGAGAAACAGACCACGGAACGGCGCGTTTTGGGGGGCTTCAAAACAACAATAAAACGCCTTCTGCACAACAAGGATGCGTGTAGCATAAAACTACTACACGAGGAAAAGACACAAATAAACCCACTGATGTTTACCTTTGCTTCAGTAACTAATAATTACCCGCAAATATTAGGAGACCGAGATTTGTGGGGACTCGACCACTCGCCACGCAGACAATCGATGAGCCGTGTAACGCGTATTTTCGTTACACACTGCGCATTAAATGTGATGAACAAAAACACTTAAACGCTGGTTTTCAGACGGGAAAAAGCGCACAGACTGAATATAATTACTAATATGAGAGGAGATTCACCAAAACGTTCACCAAGTGCAAATTGCCCGCGGCACTTTGGGGGACAGAAGATCCCTTACCTTCTCATTGAGGCGAACGATTTGGTCCATTTTGTCGTCGTTTTGTAAAAGCTCCCGCAGCTCACTTGTGCTCAAAGCCCTGTAGCCGTCAGGACAAGTACCGGACTCCTTCAAGTTGGACATATTTTACCTTCAAATTGCGACTGAAGACGGGTTGGAAGCATAAAGTCCACACAGCGGTTACATCTCGCTCACATCGGAATGCGATACAATCTGCCCGCATGCAGCGCCAAGACAGACTCATTTAGCTGTAACACATCCGCCCACGACTTTCAAAATAAAACAATTCTCTTTGCCCCCCCTGCTTCGCTCGCGTATCTCTGCTTCTCAACATTATAAAATAACACCTTTTTGTAAAAGAGTACATTGTCATTTTTGATTAAATACATAGATTATTATTAAATACCAAATGCTGGTGCTGTTCTAGTTGAACCTACATAGTATGTCAGCCTGATTGGTGGATTTGTTCACTGGCACTGAATTGCATAGAGAATTTGTTTCCTTATGTTATTCTAAACAATAACTGAACCTAAACAATATTTATTTACTGCAGCATTTTAGTTGTTGAATTCATTTTTACACCTAACTAAATATTGATTGTCAGGTTAAACTAAATCACAGCCATCAAATTCATTGTTATAACATTCATGCAGAACCTTACATTTATCGAATCTAGTCTTTCTTGCCACACATTGGTCCAAAATGCAGCGGCATGAACATTTACAGGACTTAAACAGTATAAACACAAAATACCTCCTGTTCTCACTTAACTGACTGCTGTCAGATCACCTGCACCTTATCACAACTCCAGTATCTGAAACTTCTGAAAGTTTAGATTTGATATAAACATGTTGTATACGTGCTGCATAAGTGTAACATGCATGTTATGTAAAATAGCAGTGTCCTTTAATATCATGTGGGGTGTTCAAAGTAGGAATACAAATACAACCAAACTACCAGCAACAATAGCAATTATTATTACCATAAGCACTTTCCCCAATGTCCTTTTATGTTATGACAATATTAAGAGGTCAAATGTAGGCTTTGTTTTTGCCACAGGAAATTCTCCAGTGGCTGTTACGATTATTTATTATTTATTTCTTTTTCTTTGCCTTAATGGTGTCTCCCATAACATCCTTTGAAGTATTTGAGCAATTATTGTGATTATTCCCAAACAAAGCATCTAAAAATATTGATGCATTATGTGTATGGGCCTTCAGGTTTCATACTACACTTTCAGCTTCTATGACAGCCCCACCAGAGCTGTGAATAATCTGCATTTAAAATGGGAACCTCGCTGTGGGAATTGCATGTTTTAATTCAAGATTCAAAGATAATTTACTAATTCTTGACACAGTATTAAAAGCTGAAATATGTATGAATATTTGGTATATTCAAGGTATAATCATGAGGTAACTGTTGGGTCTTAGAATAATGCATGTGAAGCATTTACACTAAATGGGTAAAGACATGTGTTTGTTTTTCATTATTAAAACTAAATGGCTACAAAGATGTTTTTTCTTTATTTGCTTTTTTAAAAGTAACTGTGGTAGATTTTGCTTTTCCTTCGCCAAGTTAACAACTTTAATTTTAGCTTAACTT
>JAUMHF010000006.1:10833508-10858312 GCA_032359275.1 Microctenopoma steveboyesi | reverse complement strand
TTTGCTTTTTTAAAAGTAACTGTGGTAGATTTTGCTTTTCCTTCGCCAAGTTAACAACTTTAATTTTAGCTTAACTTCCTTTACAGGGTTTTTCAACATTAAAGTCCTCAGGAGTCACAATTTTTTATGGCAGCTTCAGGGGCTGAAAAACTAATTAATAGCAACACATAAAAATATGATTTAACCCACCTGTTGTCTTCACTCTTACTATACACCGCTCATCCCCTGATTCACAATGACGTGCCTTCACTAATAAAATAAATTAAAGTAATTGCCTGTCATTTTAAAGGCCAAATCTATTTAGCATAAATAAACTATTTTTCATTTATCAGAAACTGAGTAAATGTCAGAGGCTGCTGTAGAAAGCGATAATAAATTAAAATGAGTTAGAATTGCATAAAATATGTCTTCACTAGAGCAGGTCTTATTGTGGACATGTTAAAAATGTCCATTATTAAACATAATGTAACAAAAATATAACGTAGTTCAATGGCCTCTTTAATGCACAGGGAAGGTAATAAACTGTATGAGTCTTCACTCTAAAAACTCTTCATTCTTTAAAGCAGCAACGTCACTTAAGCCTAGTCCCCTCTCTCTCTCTCTCTCTCTCTCTCTCTGTCTCTCTCTCTCTCTCTCATGAAGCATCAGAATCAGCTTTATTCGCTAAGTATGTTGCACATACAAGGAATTTGTTGGACAGGACCGAATCAAATACATGAAAAACAATAAATTAAAGACAAATTACAGACAGTGTCTGTGTGTGTGTGTGTGTGTGTGTGTGTGCAGTGTGCTGAGTTCAGTGCAGTTTCTGTGTGATTTATAATACTAAAATAACATCTAAGAAAAAAAATCTAACACTGCCTAACTTTCCAAAGACAACTATGGGGATATGATACCATTATTCAAAAATAATAATCGCGTTATTTTATGTGATTCCTATCTTCTTCTTCTTCATGTGACACTGGCGGGGCAGCGCCCCCTATTGACGAGCTGCAACTGTTTTTTTTCAGCCTCTTGCTGGAATAACTTTTGTGTAGGCATGGATTTTCCAAGACTTTCACCTATTTATATGTATTTTTATGCCTCTGGAGAGCCCTGGTTCCCTAAACCTTGAACTGTGACAGAGTCCCTGCATCCAAACCCACTCGTCGCTGCTTCATTTAAACGTAAATGAAGCAGCGACTGATGACTGACAAGGTATTATTATGTGGTCTCTGTGAGAGATTATCGAATGTATGTGGGTCACCAAACTATTGGCTTAAAGTATTTTTTTCATGAAGTGTTTTCCAGTGATTTATAGATTTTCCCATACTAGTTTTCTAAGGTAGAAATGGGGTTTGGGTGATTGAGAGGTATCTACAGCCACCAGGGGGTCCTCCAAACCAACCAGTGTGAAACAGAAAGTGAAAATAGTTGAAGGTGTTCAGATTAAATGAACTCAAATAGGTTTTAAACTTGAGGATTAAATTCTTGAATAACTCTCAGAAACATCAAATAAGACTTTGTATATGTATATTGTGGTCCGTACAACAGTTTATTGTATGCAGTGGTTTACTTAAGTTCTGTTTTAAGCACAATGTTAAACTACTTGTACTTAATGGCATTTATTTGCTTGATTTTAGATTGAGGCACATGAAGCGACAGGAATCTTTTCTCTGCTGTCATTCCTCAGCCATCCGCCAGATGCCCTCAGACTTCTCTACCGTCCAGGTAATTTGACCTTCCACCCCCACTCACACACTTAACTGTTCCACCTGCTCCCCTCGCAGTTGTTGTGTGGATTCCTTTTCATCTGTCTGTTACCTGTTTTGTTCTTGTTCCTGTTCCTTCCTGTCTGTTTTGCTCTAATCTTTGATGGTTGCTGTTTTATTGAAGCCTCATCAGCTGCCTTCCTGTCTGGGTCCCCCCTGCCTGTGCTCTGTACGCCCTCTGTGAAACATTTCTCATCTAAATCTCTCTGATGGTTTCATTTCATTCAATTCAACGGTCTAACTAATAAATGATTTATTATTCACAAAATAAGTTCCAAATCAATGCATTTTGTTATTAGTAGGGTTTTATCTTACCTCACTCTTTATGGATATTAATAAAATGTTTATTAATGGATGAAGCAGTTTGTTGTTTTAATGGTTACTGGTCTTTGGGACTGTGTGACCACTTTTCCCCTGGAAAAGAACTGGATCCTTTATAAAAGACGCTGTATTGTTCTCTATAGCCCCAGACACAGTGGCTTAATACAATACAGTTTTGCATAAACCATTAACATTTGAAATACAGTTGACCATTTCTCTTCCTGAAGTTGAGCAATGGAAAGGTCTGTATTTCTGCCTTCTTTCCTCCCCATTAACCGTTTCACCACCCTTAGTTCTATTAGGCTGGAAACCACTGCACTGCAAAATATAACTGTAGATACAATAGTTATTGTTATACACCTCATCTTTAGCTAGAAAATCCCCCCATTTACCTTGTGTGTTCTCACTTTGACTGCCGTTGTCTGCATTTTTTTTACTTTTGAGCAGTTGGAAAATTAACTCAGGCTTGGTTTCTGGTTGTATGGCTGGCAGCAGAAGACCCACATCACCACTTTTGCTGACTGTTGCTCCAGCTGTTGCCAAACAGTGGTTATACGCATAAACTCATGGTTTCAGACGGACAAGGAACTCTTTCTTTTTTGTGTGTTGTGGAAATGTGTAGAGGACAATTCGAGCATGAACAGAAAGTTTTCCAAGTCTGACAGAACAATATGTTTTTGCTGTTAAATGTTGCACAAACACCCCTCCTTTCTCAGAATACATGAATCATTGTGTGAAAAAACACACTGACTCTCAAACTCTGGGGCAGACAGTTTAAGGAATCTGTGGGCATTTCTTGGTTCTGAGGTGCTTTATTATTGTCCACACCACCACAGACCCACCATACATCACATGGCTCATTTACCAACTGTATAAACTTTAATGTTTCATAAATATAACACAGGACTTTGTGTGAAGTAGCATTTTGTACCCTTGTGATATTAGCAAAAACTCCAGATAAGAATACCATTTTGCATAATTTAATAGCTTTAATACACAAACGCTCAAGGTTTACTGTAAAGGCCTCTGAGAAGAGGGAAAGAAAATGAAACTAATCAGCTGAGGAATTCTACAGGGGGCTATAGGCTAGAGAACAAGCGTGAAAGCACAACAAAGAAAGTTGACTACATAAGGCAAATTGCACCAAAGGATGTTTCAAGTAGTGTTAGGGTTTTGAAAGTTGCTTTCAAAATGACACTGTGGGGACAGAGTATTTAAAGAAATCTATCAAATCTATAAATAATAATGGGAAGACTGGATTGTTTTGTCAGGATGTGTATGAACAGTGAACACAAAGCTTTGTGGATGTTGTATAAAGCAATAATGTATTTCAGATTTTGCATCTACACTGTTGCACGTTTCCACAGATAACACTTGTTCCTAAGAGCTATTGGTTATTTCAGTCTCAGGAAAAAATATAAAATATGTACAGACTTCAAATTGTTTAAAGTCAATGTAGCTCATGTACTGTACCCTCAAGTCACACAATGATCAAATAACGCAGCTAAAGCTCTTTGCCATGTGACTTTATTCTGAGCAGACTCCACTAATCCAGACTGACAGAACACTATGCCGCTTTACTGCTACAGATTTCGCCCAGTGTCAGCTGGGATAAGCTCCAGCCTCTGAAGGCTAGGCGGTTATAGCTAATGGATGGATAGACATTTCCAAAACTCCTTGCTGTTTCCAAGATTATTTCAGAATAAATTCCAGAGACATTTCACAGTTGCACTTCACCCTACAGGCTCTGCTCGTTACAAAATTATCTTTCCAAAAACAGCACTTTTCGGCATATGAGAAGTGAAATCTCCATTACTTTATTACAGTTGGAAGAGTTGTTGCTGAGTTGACTGAGGGGTCAAGTAGTTTAAATCCATTATTATTCATTCATCTCCATCCATCCATCCATTGTCTTCCGCTTATCCGCAGTTGGGTCGCGGTGGGTGCTGGAGCCTATCCCAGCAGCCTTCCGGCGAGAGGCGGGGTACACCCTGGACGAATCGCCAGTCCATCGCCAGTTCATCTCTACAACACTATAAGAAACGCGGCTAAAAGAAAATGGTTGCCGGTCTTGAACACATCAGATTGCAGTGACCATCCTGGTCTCCCGTGCAAGTTAACCTTCTCAAAGTCAGAATTAAACTTCTGATATTCATGTATCTACAGCAGCACAAACCACAACATTAGTGCCTTCAAACATAATTATGGTAGAATCATCACTTTTGAAAATAAAGTGACAAAACCACCGTCGACTCTCACACTTGATGGTTGCAATCGACAAGCTCACTAAATTTAACACACTGCACCTTTAAAACATGAAAGAATACAATTCAAGGTTATTGTATATGAGCAGAATCAAAACACCTAGTTCTCTTAAAACCCCTTACAGCAATTTCCAACCATGTCACTACAGTCCTTTGTACCTTTCTCTGTTTCACATAAAACACACAGATACATCCGTCTGTAATGTTATTTTTTTTAGCAGTTTCAAATGATTCTGCTGACTTTGCGGTAGGATTCAGATAAGACAGTCATAAATGTCACTCTGGTTCATGTTTCCGCTCTTTCCTATGATTTTATGCCACATCATCGTAATCCTCATCTGGATTTTCCTCTTCCTCGCCAATATCGTCATAGTCCTCTGTGGAGCTATTGTCCTCTGTTGGATCTGGAGCCTCGTATTCTGGGGGAGGGGGAAAGCTTTCCTCTTCAGGCTCCACCTTCACATAGTCAGGCTGCTCATCTGTGGCCTCTTCATAGTCAGGTGCGGCCTCCTCGTAGTCGTGCGAGTCCTCTTCACATTCAGACATTGCCTGCTCATAGTCATTGATGCTCTGTTCGCAGTCAGGCACGGCCTCCTCGTAGTCGTGCGAGTCCTCTTCAGATTTAGGCGGGGTATGCCCAAACTCAGGCGCTTCAGCCAGGTTCTCATAGCTTTGGGCCTCTGAAACAACAAATTTCACACTCAGGCAGAGTTCATTATGTTGTTAAGAGATGATTCTAAAGAGATGTACTAGTTATAAAAACATAAAAAAAACAAAAACAAATGATGTTTTCACGAGATGTACAGTATAAATTACGGGAATTTTGCTCATTTTACAAATAGTTCTCTAGCCAATGTTTACGTCTGAGTTGGTTCCTGTGAAACCTCTGAATCTTCCAAGTTTGTCTTAAAACAATGGTCAGGTGCTTTTATAGACACAGAAAGAGGTTTGCTTGCTTCATTGCTGCTGTTCAGACTGATCAAGAACAGGTGCCTTAAATAACAAAAAGGCTTCTAAATTTTTTAGAGTAAAATGTTTTCTTTGTGTTTGTACACTGTGAACTTTGTACAAAGAAGGCTGTGACTGTGAAAATTGTCTGACTAATGTGGAGTAGTTAGGGTTAGGGTTAAACTCTCACATGATTTTTGGATAAACCTGGGATATTTCAAATAATCTGAAAGTGTCATTTGTGGTTTAGGAAGAAAAGAAAGGGTATTTTGTGAATTCCTTCATATGATTCATTTAGAGAGTCTTGCCTAATGTTAGAAACTGTGTCCGAGGAGGTAGAGGAGGAGTGCCGATGGACTGGTGGTTTACAAGGGTTGTTTCCATGTATTTATTGCTCCTGAAAAGTTGAAATGAGAAACACTGATGTGAATGATCTTTAGTCGATGTCTTAGTTTAGAAGATAGCTTAGAGTATCAGATAGTAACATTTGATCTGATAAATGTTCCTCTAACAGATAAAACAACTAAATAAAGACCGGACCAGCTTGTCTCGGCCTTTCAGTAGTTTCTATAAAATAAACATAGTTATGTCACTGTGACAGTGCTCACATGATAAACATCATGACATATATTAACATTTTTACTCTGCATTTAGGCTTTTACAGCATCTTGATTGCATTCAAAGTCGATCAAATCAGCATAAACAGTGATCTTATCATCAATTATCATGCAAATCTGGTGAAATTTACTTTATAAACATAAAATGAAAAAGATTGGTTAGAAATAACACATATAAAATAGAAACAACTGCAGCTACTGGTGGTTTCTCACTATTTCCTGCCATTTAAGTGATATTCCTGCACTATGAGTCAGGAATTTGGTCACACGGCCGAACATGGCTCGCTTGTTTCACCATCTTTTCTATGAGAAAGATGTCTTCAGCTTTGTTACTATCAGTTTTATCAATGAGACGGTTTCTATAAACAATAGTCATTTGTATATTAACAATGTCTACACTTTATTTGAGATCAGAATCTGATGGTAAAAAAAAAGTAATTTTGGTAGGTGTCCAAACTGTTTACTGGTAGTGTATATGTGTTCTGTATTAATTAACTTTCTGCAGTACAAGGCACTGTCAAAAAGCAGCCTCATCAGCTGTCTCTAACCACATGTTCCTGACCTCAAACTGTGGAATAACTCTTAGCCTTTTGTGTTCTTTTAGATATGAGTGAGTGAACAAAATGCAAACTAATTTAGCTCCATATACAGTACACTTCAATTCAACTTATAATAATTCATAGGATATAAATCTAGTCAATATTCAATTCAGAGAAAATAAATAAACATATTACTCGATACTGAAGACAGATTCTTTCTGAAGTTGTGAGATTCTTTGTTTGCCTGTGGAAAAAAAAAACAAAAGAACATGCAGATAAATAAAAGTCAGGGGAAAATGCGAAATCTTTGAAGAAATTTTAAACTCCTGATGTTAAACATTTGAGCATCATGAAACACCAGAGGGCTCTTATTTTAGTGAGTTCATAAACGACTGAGTAGTAACAGGCCAAGATTATGTTGTATGTAGCAGTAAAATTTAGGGCCACAACTTATATAGCAGATAATGCAGCATTTACAAAGAAAGTATACCTATGTACAATCTGTTTATACAGTATCCCCACACTTGATATTGTTTGTTCCCGTTATCCTCTCTGTGCTTATTCTAGACCATCACTAAGATCCTCTCACTACGGCCGCCCAGTTTCTCCATAGGAAGTATTAAAATTTCATCTAAGCTAATCAACTGCAGAGGGTTCCCCTAATAATAGTAATGCATCCAATTATAGAACAAGAATCCGCTTCATTATCATTGAATGCATGTTTTACATGTTACATTGAAATGTATTCTCTGCATTTGACCCATCCCCCCTTGGGGGGAGCAGTGAGCAGCCACGGGCGGTGCTCGGGGAGCTAGTGCCGGGTGTCTCGCTCAGGGACACACCTGGTATGGGGATGGGCTGGGTGCCGCAGCTGGTAATCAACCCTGCTATCTCTGCATCCCAGCCCTCTGCCTTAACCACTGAGCTACCAGGGTGTTTTCCTTACTTCCTTACTTATGTTTCACACCTACAGTAACAGCCAGTAATGATTTAGTTTCCCTTCCTACTCTGACATGAAGTGTTCATATCATTTTCACAGGTAATTCTAGTAAAATGGAACTACTGCAGCTTACTGTAAAATTTCTATCTTAAGTAGGCGATGATTTGTGACTTTTGCTCTAATATGAGTACCTGTGGTTTTTTGGTGCTGTACTCTACTTAAACTACATTTATTATAATGTACTGATTGAAGTTAGTTTCTAACTGGTGCCCCTTTAAATGTTTCAGATGTCAACTTTATGAGTTGTTTGTGAAATGGACTTAACACCCTCACCCTAAATAAAAAAATATCAGAAAGGTCAAACAAAATGTGCAGCTCAGTCTTGGGATGTGTGGTGTTTTCTTCTCCCAGACCCATCAAATTCATCTTGTGAGTCTTCAGAAGATGATTCAAAAACTCCCCAACTGAACCTAAAGCTGTTGAAGCTAACTCCACCATAACCAGCTACAACCAGAAAATGCTGTTAAAACACACTGTTCCTTCTTCATTTTACTCATAATATTTCCGAACTTAAACGCACACAGGGTATCGACTGCTAGGTTTATTATAGTATTAGTACTTGTACTTAAATAGGAGATCAGATTATATTCATATAATTACTGTGTATAACTAATCAAAATGTCATTTTCTTGTTTTATTGCTGGAAATAGTACCAATGTTCATGTTATCTCTGATTTACTGGTTCCTGTCTTCTTTCATTTTATTCCTGTGTTCTTTGTTGTTATTAGGTGTCCTGTTTGAAGCATGAAGTAGTTGTATCACTATTATTATTCTTATTTGAGCTTAAGACAAGAGAAGCATATCAAATGTGTAGGTTTGTGGTATGTGGTATCTGTCAGAGTAACATGAGCAAGCCTAAAGAGTACATTAATAACTGTAAGTAATATCAGACTTAGTACAGTTTGTAGTAATTATAGCTCTTAGTGAAGGTATTGTGCAGCTGTTTCAAACTGACACTTGCTTTTATTGTCTCTATAAGCACCAAAACTAAATATGCTAATCAAAGAAAGTATCAGACTTAAAGTGAAGTCAGATTTCACGTTTATTTCAATCTCAATCTGCACATTTCATTTTATTGAGTTGCTGACTTGGACTATAGCTTCAGTTTTCTGTTTTAGTTTTTGTTGTTTTTTTACCATGGACACAGTTCCACAAAACACTGGTCACAGCAAGGTCTGTGGATTTTCCAGTGTACTTAAATCATGTGATTGTAAGTCAGGTCATTTTTATTTTTACAACACAAAAAACAAACTAGCTTCAAAAGAAATTAGATTTGAGGAGACAGCACCTCATTAAAGCCTTAATTTAGATAAAGGTTTTCCTTATTTGCTATTAAATAAAGTAAATTTAAATTAACATAGTTTCATTTGAACTTTCATTTGTGTGTCTGTTTATATTACAAAAATATTGAGTAAATATAATCTTATAGTAATATAATCTGATTAGCATGTTAATAGCCTGATTAGCATTAATATTAGCAGGTGATTCAAGTAGTATTTTAATTATGCTGCATATACACTCCAGTGTAGAGTGTAATATTTGATCAAACTGTAATAATGACAGCATTATGTTTAGAGCCATTTTGTCTAGATACAGCTTTGACAATACAAAGTTTATGATCTAAATTTCACCAAAATAAACGCCATCCCTCTCAGATTTTTACACAGTTTTTAATGTTTTTTGCACATTTAGTTTACACTTAAGTTGGTTTAAACAATCTTTTGATGCACTGTATGCGTTGACCATTAGCAAAACATTTTCACTTTGCTTGCTTGCATTCGTATCACACTTAAAGTAAATGAAGAAGAACAGGAAATGTACACGAACAGAAAAAAAGAAGTAAAAAGTTTTGTTGTTACATGCAAATGATTTTACAACCATAAATCCCTGACAGATGTGTTGGAGCTTCAACCTACCATGTTTGCAAATGCACTTGTTGATGAGAATGAAGATGACGCTGATCACCACACTGACAAAAACCGTCCCTAATATCACCCATAGCCACAGGTATTGGCGCAAAATCGCCTGGAGTTCCATTCTCCACACGACAAAAAATGAAACAGAAAAATAACAGAGTCTGTGAATATAAAAGTCACACACAACAAGAAAACATCTGCTGAGACGCTGCTTTTCAGTATACAACACTGCATCGGAAAGGCAACCACTCACCACTTCCCTTTTTCTCTCTTCTCTCTCTTGACTAAGTCCTAAGTTATTTTAGTTCTATATTTACATTAACATTCTGAGTACAAACTAGCGTCTTGTCGGTCCCTAGAGACTTTGTTTCTTGTAAAAAAGAAAGAGACAGCGATAAGAAAATGCCAGGTTTTGGTCTGAGCTGAGCTGTTCAAATTAATAATGACAGCCAGACAGTAGTTTTTATTTATGACTCCTTATCGCTATGAGCAGAGTGAAATATTTATCTTTACGTCCCATATCCACTTTTTGCAATAGTTTCCTGATGTTTTTTTTAGCAAAGAGATACTCAAAAAGGACAAAGACTGCTGATTCAGGCAGCAGCTGGATAATGTGATATTTTTTGTACATATGTGTGCGCATTAAATAAATTATTTTATTTCAAAATGTGACTGAATTAACACACAGAATTAACTTTTTATTTTTGTTAATCTTGTAATACACTTGTATTCAGTTTTACTTAAGTAACAATACAATTGTATCTACTATAAAGAATGTAATGATAGTCATGGTTCTTAAAATCACTCTCCAAATAAGCAAAATGTGCCTTACCTTTTTCAGAAGACAGCTCACAGCTGTGTTAAAGTCTGGAGATGTGAGGTGAGAAAAGTCATCATGTACTGTATTTGCATGATAACTTCTAATTATGTTTGTCAAGGATAGAAACTTGATGGCTAAGGCTGCACTTTCCCCACCCTCTGTCACGCTGCAGTGACTACAGCATGTGGTGTGTTAATGTGTCTGGGTCCGAACATACCATCTATACTGTTTCATAATTTTAGTTCCCGTCATCTTGTAAAGGTTATTACCCTTTTTTTGGTATGTTCTTATTCTCTGGACTGTGTAAAACATAAAACAGATTTCATACATTATTTTAATAAACATTTCACTGTTGCTTCATGTAACTCATTTTTATTTTTTCTGTGAGCAAAAACAAAACTTAAATGCAAATGTGGAACTTGAAGGATTTTATTTTGAAAGTCTGCACCGGATTTATCCAAGACATTTAATTGTAGTATCAATATTAGAAGGAAGAATGCGACTTAACTTCAAAATATTGGTACAAAAAAATTTAAATAGCAAAAATAAGAATACCAGGATGTGTCTAAAAATGTTTCTTAAATGATTATCAGTTTGATTCTAATCTGATTCTTTATATTAAAACTTTGCAAAGCTTCAGCTCTTTTGGCTTGACTCCATTTGAAGAGCCTGCTCTTACTGCTACCAAATAGCTTTTCATTTAGCATCACCCAGAACCTTATATTCTAGTCTAAGTTAGTTATTATGAATGGTTTGTATGTTTGTAGGACATTTCTATTCATTGTTTTTATAAATGCCTTATGTTTTATGCATTTGTTTATATATTACAAAAAAGTGTTACTAATTATCATTTTAATCAAATCTTTAACTGAACAACTAAACACAGAGTCACAGCAAATAAATCAAATAGAGAAAGTTATTGTTACTGTTATTTACAGTAAATGTCTTTACTGATTGATTCCAGAGCACTTGCATTTGTAAATGCAGAGGACACATTTTGTTGAAACATTTAAAAATGTACTAAATGACAACAACGCGGATTCGTCTTCTTTAAGTTTCTCTGTTGTTCTGTGTGACTGGCGTGGACCACTACACTGTCTGCGCCCCTTCCTTTTTTCATATAATGGCATGATCCAAATCTGTCTTTGCATGGGATTGGCCACATAGTCTGCCCATCAAAATAAAGTCCCGCCTCCGTCTGCAAAGATTCTTAGCAGAGCTGTGTTAAGTATAGAGCGTGGAGAGCGACACAATATAGGTACGTCCTATTATATCGTGCCCCTCTCCACGCTCCATAGTTAAGCAGCTGAAGAGTCACCTCTGGTTGACAGGAGTCAGATTTTTTTTGTCTCTTTACAAAGCATTGGTTCTTAAAGCCAGTGTTGTATCAGAAAAGGCATGTACATGTAAAAACATTACAAAATGCAAAAAACATGAACAAACAAAAACAGCAGTGTTAAATTATCATATACATTTAGAATATCTGGGTTGAACACAAACAAATAAACAAAACATAGAGCCACTGTTACATTAGGGGAATCTAGGTCAAATAAACGTGTGATGGTCCTACAGTCAATCAGTGTTGGTACTACAAATGAATTAGCTCCAAAAAATGCACCCCCCTAAAAATACAGTTTCTTTGTGTCCAAGAATTGAATAATTTTGACTGTTTAGTTGTAGGACTACTACTGGTTAGACTCATCACTAATAAACTTATTGTAAAAATTTTATGTCTGCTGTTTTGAATTATTATTTGTCAATTTGTGGGCCACTTCTTGGTGATTTTGAATCTCTTTTGGTGTTTGTGTCACTCTTTGTAATTGTCGTTAAGCTCTTTTGTATATTTTTGTGGTTTGTGTGTTTTTTTTGCATCTGTTGTTATTTACTTAATGTATCATATTTGTCTCTTTAGAGTCACTTTTTATTTGTTGTAAGACACTTTGTAATTGTGTGATTGACTTACCAAAGACAAATATTAACAGGGACTTCACGTAGACCATCTCTCCGACCCCCCTGGTGCTCTTGGATCTGTAGGATTATCCAGTAATCATCCATAAAGGCTGAAAACTGATATTTCCAAAGCGACAACTATGAGGACTTTATTTTGAAAGTTTCACCGGACGGTGTGTTATTTCCCGTAGCTAGCTTAACACTAGTTGTGATGTTAGCCTGTTTTCTTGGACACTCCTAGCTCTTATCCCACTGCCCTGCGAATTGCCTCAAGCCCCTTAAGGAAACCATGGCCGAGCAGGCCCCGGGATCCCCTATGTCGTCCCAACATAACGGTAAACGTCAAGTGTTTGTGGAGTTTTGTGGGGAGACTATTGAGGGCTGGGGGCACCGAAGTCAGCGGCCTCTGCATCATTGACAACATTAGCTAGTTAGCATCATCAGGGCGACGTGTCACTGACTGTCAGCGGCTCATAATGACCATTTAACACTGCGTAGCGAGGGCATTGACGAATATGCACTTATGCGAAGCTGACACGAGAAATGTAAGCTCCGGGACGAGAGCGGTGTGTTGTTGCAACATAGGATAATCAAGCTAACGGTGTTTTCACTTCAGCACTCGTACTATAAACTAGCTGGTTAGCTCGTTAGCTGCAGCTCATCTGACCAAATGGATCTAAAGGTCGGCTCTGGCCTCCGTTAGCCCGGCTCGCCCCGGTCAGTCCTCAACATGCATGATATTGGTCTTATCTGTCCATCTTTATGTGCTGTGTATGGCCTGCACACTCACTGTCATGTGGGTTGGACCATAATAAGGAGGTTGAACCTGCAGGACGTCTTTACATCTGGTTCTCAAACAGGGGTCCGAGGACCATCATGGGGTCCTAAAGGAAGTCCGTGCTGTAGCTTCAAGCCAGTGCAAGTGTATTGTTGTTGGGTTTGATTTGAACTCTCACACCCACAAGATATCTGGTGTTTTATAAACATTTGTGGACATGTTGATTGACTCACATGTTGCAGCCCAGAAAATGTCATCATTAAGCTTAAGCCCGAATACAGTTCTAGTTTGAGTTAAGTATTTGTTTGTTCAAAAGTTAATTAACTGGAGACAGTGTGAAAAATGTGTCATAAGTTAACTTTTAGACAATATCTTTATAACCTGAACATCTGGCAGGACAGGAAGGACATTGCTCTTGTTGCTCTATTGCTCTTAAACCAACTAAAACTGTAACTGAGTTTTTTATACCAATGTGTGGTGAAAGTGTGACTGATTAGCACATAAAACTGAAAATAACTCTGTGTTGTGCTACATTAAGTTATAATATTGCTTGTATAATCGCCCAATGTGATTTTGTCTTAAGCCTCTGTGGGGATGGAATTTCTGCTTTACTGTGTTGAACTATCACATGATCATAGTGCTGCTCAGACTAGTAAATGTTTCCTTTCTGTATTTCAGAATATCTTCCTCTCTCCAATGTTTACAAGTTAAAAAAAAGAAGAAAAATTAAGTTTAAGCTGTTTTAGGTTTGGAATAATATAATGAAAAAAAATCCTTTATGCTTATTGACTATTGAATAATTTCCATTAAAAAACATCAAGTCCCTTATTATGCATTGTTACTATAAATCATTTTTATTCTGTCTTATATTTTAATTGTTCTCTAAGTCTAAACGGCTGTTATCCACATACCACAAAGTATAAACTTCGACAAAAGTGCACCTCTTTATTTTAATATGAGCATGTTTTAGCTTTTGCCATGATCGGTATAGATATGTTACATGATGCTACATTATTAATCCAAGCACTCATTAGTAACTTAACACCAAAAAGATCAAAGAGTTAAGCGGGTATTAAAACTGCTTTATGCAACTATTGAATTGCTACGCAAATGTGTTTATATACGACAGTTGTTTATGTCTACTTTACTTTTACATGTTATGTACACCTGCTTGAAAGGTTTGTACAGAATAAATAAACATAAAGCAGTAATAATTAGTAAAGTATGAAGCCTGTGCTTTTGTCTATGCATGTTGAGCGCAATATTTGTGGATATGTTATGCGAGCATATTCTATTGTCCTTGTTGTGGGATTACATGTATTTAATTATTTATTGTATTGTTTATTTCCTCAATAACTCAGAGGCACTCCAGCAGCGAGTAGCAGCTCTGGAGCAGGAGAGGGCCGAGTTCATCAAACTTAAGCAGCAGCTGGAGGCCGAGTTCAACCAGAAACGAGCCAAGTTCAAAGAGCTTTACCTATCGAAGGAAGGTATGAATAATCACGTGTCCTCGCAGTGCCGTGTGTTGTATGGCTTTCTCTTATTGCACGTTTACCTCCCCTCAATTATTCATTATATCTTTGATCAATCTCGTCACTCCTCAGAAGAGCTGAAGAGACAGAATGTGGTGCTTGAGGGTGCCCAGGCCGAGATGGGCTCCATCCAGACCCAACTGGCTCATGCTCATGCTGAGATAGAGACAATCAAAGCGGTGGCTATTGTGTCAGAGAACACCAAACAGGAAGCCATTGACCAGGTCCGCAGCCAGTGGCAAGAGGAGGTGGCTTCACTGCAGGCCATAATGAAAGGTAAACTGACCTGCTCTTACAAGCACTGTGCAGTGAAAACCTCCTATTTCTAATTTTACACCATGTTTTCTACAGAATCTATCAGTATATATTATATAAATACTGTATTTATGAGTGTTCAGTTTGGCTCTAATAAAAGTCACACAGGTAGCCTGATAAGCCAAATTAGATGTTATACTCAGCATTTAGGTGTGAAAGAGAATTGCTTTGGTAACTAGGTGTGAAAAGAAACATTTGTATTTGTCTCTTTAACATGTTCTTAATCATAGCACTGGCTAATATTAGAGGACAGGGGTAATTATATTCATGTGAATGAAGACAGCAGAGACCAAGGAGGTTAAGGGGGGAGACTCCTGCACATTTAATATGACGTGACACTTAGAATGTGTCGAGTGTAACGAGGAAGAGGTAGGGAGGCACACAGACATGCATCATTACAGATGTTTAGACTTGCCATATTAGGAAAGGCACAGTTGTCACTCATACTGGAAACTATGAATTAGTTCTATTTACTCATCCCACGGATCCATGACGTAATGATGATAATAATGTGATCATTTTTTCCGGAGGTCATTAGAAAAGGTATAGTCTTATAAGGAAAATGTGACAAGGTGTCACTAAAACAAATGTTTTATCAGCGTCTTTTTATCAGCATAAACTGAATATATTTTGATAAAATTATGTTTTTTTTTCTGTAGAAAACAACAAATTACTAAAAACAATCGCAATATTTTAAATTACAAGAAGTTTGGTTTAGATTTTATTATGTGCACAGTTAAATTAAGCAAAAACTCAAAAAGAACGTTCCTTCTTTTAGCAATAAGAAAACCAGAACGTATTCGTCATGTGTATATTACAGGGTGTTGGTGTTAATAATGCTTCCTCTCTTCTACGCCTTAGATACGGTGTGTGAGTATGAGGTCCAGTTCCACCAGCGCTTGGAACAGGAGCGAGCCCAGTGGAACCAGTACCGGGAGGCAGTGGAGAGGGAACTGGGAGATCTGAGACGACGCCTTACTGAGGGCCAGGAGGAGGAAAACCTGGAAGACGAAATGAAAAAAGCAAGTATCTCGTATTTGTACGTCATCTGCCGTGTTTGTGCCTTGACATAAATCAGAAACAGTTATTCACTGGCAATTTTATCGTCTGTGTTTTTGGCTGAGCTCTTTGTTGTGAAGCTGACGTTTTGTGCTGTTATAGAGTCTCGAGATTTTAAGGTGTTCCATAGAAACAAGCTGAATGCCAGAGAGCGTCTCACCATGAGCCAGATCCTTGAGCCAGCTGGACTGCTTGCTAGGTGTTGACCAATATTGCATTTTGCAAAATGATGCCAAAAGCAATACAGCATCTTCATCTGCTATAATACTACATATGTAGTGATATGCTATTGTAGCATAAGCCGAAATGAGACTTTAGACCATAGATTATTTTGTTTCTGTTCATATTGTACAGATTAGAACTGTGCAGGGAAAGAGGACACTTCTTCCTAGCCTTTTATCTTCTTATGTTGCTGTGGTTGTGTGAGTAAGGGAGCAGACAGTTCAGACGCGTACTCTTTTAACGGTCTTTAGGTAAGAAATCAGCTTATGGGAGGAAGCTGCCTGTAACCTGGGTCAGTCGAAGAGCAATGAAAGATTGCTAAAATGCTAGTAACATCTATTCAGTAATAATGTCATGTAATGCTTTTTCATTGTTAATGTGAGATTTGTATAATGCTTCAAAGGCCCAGGAAGATGCAGAGAAGCTGCGCTCAGTGGTTATGCCTATGGAGCAGGAGATTGCAGCCCTCAAAGCCAAGCTAACCACAGCTGAAGAGCGCGTGAAGGAGCTGGAGGCTTCTAAGGTCAGTCCCTACGAAATCAATGATTCAGTGTGGAAAATGTATGCCTGAGATGATACTTAACACTTAGGAAGACGTATGGCAGCTGTTCTTTTAAATTCAATTTAAATTGATTTGTTATATGGCAAGTAGAAATCCAAGAAGCCCTTTTTAGAGAGTAGTCCTTCTGTTTCATTTGATCTGATAGCGGGGAAGGCTTTTCGCAGACTAAAATAAACAAATTAAATTAAATTCTATTGAGATTTTACAGATTTTCAGATTTTTCTTCAGTTTATTTATGCATGGGTTCATGCACTTTTGCCTCACACAAACAAAGCATGCCTTTCCACCATAAATTAATGTATTTCTATTTCTTATTTTTGTCTTATTTGTTTAACTGGGTTCCCTTTATCTAATTTTATGACAAGGTTTCATAACACTTTCAAACACTGCTGTACACTTAGAGCAGTATCAATATGAAATGTAGTGAAATGCAGTCTGATAGATTCTTAAAGCTACTAGATGTGTAGTGATAGAGAGTTTCAGATAAATGCACAGGAAACTATCACCTGATTTTGCACTTCCCCTCAGCTCTACACTACATCTTTCAGTTCTTTGTTTTAATTTAGTCCCTCTGGTCTGATCAACCGTGTTTCCTGCTTTTTCTAATCCGCCCACAATATAGCCCAGATTTTTTACTTTCATTTGGTTTTACATTTAATTGTGAAATTAGGCAAACGGAAATTCTTGGTCACATATCTACATCTTATATTTTAGCTCATGAAATAGTGCTGTGGAAAATGGCAGTGAAAGTTCACTAAATATCAGAAGCTGCCCAAACCGCTTTTACCCACACGGTCAATGTGGCAACACTGAACATTCAATTCTCTCTGTGTTCACCACAGAGGATCCGCCTTTTTTTTTGCGGAAAAATACTTTGTTGTAGATTTATTAATTGGAAGAAAAGAAACCAAAGATGTGTGTTTTTCTTCTTAAGGTCAAGGAACTCAATCACGTTCTCGAGGCTGAGAAGTCGTGCCGTACAGACCTGGAGATGTATGTGGCCGTGTTGAACACTCAGAAGTCCGTGCTGCAGGAAGACGCTGAGAAACTACGGAAAGAGCTCCATGACGGTACTTAGTTATACTTTTTATTTATTAAAATATCGTTGATAAATCAAACAAATGATGACAGGTTGAATACAGTTAGATTTGTCAGAATTTCAAAGCATCTTCGCTCACGCTTGTTGTTCGTTCGTTCATTCTCTTGGGACAGAAAGAGATTCCTTTTAACCAGTGCCACTGCCTACATCAGCTCTGTAAAGGCACTCGCAAGAATCTCCTCTTTTATTTGCCTTAATTTGAGGTATCTGGTAAATGTGTCAAACATTTCCTGTTTAGGCTTTGTATTAATCTGAGGATCTGGAAAGTTGGTCTCCCTATAAATCAAATAAACCGTCCCATTGTGTTTCTCTATGCACAAACTTAACCTTTGCTCTCCTTTTCCCTTTCTCTCTTTGTTCCGTGTCTCAGTGTGTCACAAGCTGGATTTGGAGCGACAGCAGCACAACCAGTTGAAACACACGTGGCAGCGAGCCAATGACCAGTTCCTGGAGTCTCAACGCCTCCTCATGAGGGACATGCAAAGGATAGAGAGCGTGCTGTCGTCTGAACAGCTCCGCCAAGTGGAGGAGATGAAGAAGAAAGACCAGGTGCACATACTCGCAGAAAATTTTATCCTGGTGTCTTAAAGATTCAGTTTAATGTTCATACAGTGACAAAGAATATTTCTGTAGATCTACAGCTTCTCAGTGAAGATTAAAGTATTAGTTTATTAACAGTAACTGTATCGCTTCTCTACTCTGTCCATATTATACGCATCAGCGTTTGTGTTTGTTTTTAGGAGATTTTTCAGAAAGAACATTGATGTGGCTAATAGGGTAATTATGTGATTATGCCTTTTTTCTCTCCAAGGATGAGGAGGAAAAAGAGAGGCTGAGCCAAGTGAAGGAGCTGCACGAGGACGATGGGGGGGACAACACTGAACCTTTGGAGGACTTCCTCGGCCCGAGCATTGAGGAGGTAAGAGGAGGAGAGCAGGCTCACGGTGCCGTACGTCATATTAGAGCCTATCCTCTTGGTCTATTGTGACCTTCAAACATGTAACACGGCACCTTCACTTCGGTCCTTGTGCTTCTAACAGTGAGAACCTGAAGACCACTGATAAAAATGCATTTCTTTTACATCTACCTGTGCTCTTTAGATTTACTTTTGTAAAACTGAAAGCTGTAGTCATACTATATTCGAGCATTTGTGTGTTACGTTAAGCCAAAGAGTTGTGTTTATTATTTATTGATTGACTTTTTCTCTTTTAGCCCCATGCCAACCACAGCACACATGGCTCTTTGCATTCATTAGACACTGAAGGTGTGGCAGGGGGCTCTTTGGACCCCTGCAAGGAAAACCTGCGGAGAGTTCAGTCCACAGACAGCCTTGGCTCATCGTTGTCTGGCCAGCAGGGTCTTGGGGGCCAAAACCACAAAGCCAAGTCAGCCAGCCACTTGGATGAGACAGACTTTGGGCCCTTGGTTGGGGCAGACTGTGGAGTGACAGACAGTAGTTTTGGTGAAACGTCATCCATCAGCTCTATCAAGCTGACGGTGAGTCACTTTCTGCTGACTAAAGACCAGGAGAAGGCGATCAAAGCCATGACACCCGAGCAGGAGGAGACGGCGTCGCTGCTCTCCAGCATCTCCCATGCCCCTGACACTGCCTACTTACCGCCTGCTGGGTACAGACTAGTCAGTGACAGCGAGTGGAACCTGCTGCAGCAAGAGGTTTGTCAACGAGGCTTAAATGTGTCTCCAACAATTTAACAGCTATGGCAGCACGAGTTGGGGTGGAGATGATTACGCTCTAGAAATATGAATTTATTTATTGCAGCAAATTAAATTGGATTTTGTCCTACAATTCTTGTAGTGGACTATAGAACATTTGCTCTTGTTTTTGACATTATGCTCCGGCCCAGTCTTGCATCGTAACAGTTTTGCTATATCTGTGGTTGTTGGAGGTTGGTGGTACTTACAGTGAAGGCAATTGTATGTTATTGAGCCTCATTTGCATATTATTTTCATTTTGTTTATATAATCTTCAACACTTAATGCTTTGCTCATTGAATGCCTATGAAAGTTGTAAAGCAAAGTATTTGACATTGTTAATATCTAGTGTTTTGGTTGCTCTGTCACCAGGTGAAAAATGCTGGCAGGAAGCTCGGCAGACGTTGCGATATGTGCTCCAACTACGAGAAGCAGCTGCAGTCCATCCAAGGACAGGAGGCTGAGACACGGGATCAGGTTTGCGTCTTTACTGTCATTCCTTTACCTTTTTTATTTCACCAATGTTTGTGTTGCTACAAGCTGCATCTGCAAACTGTACTTTGTCAAAACATGATAGATGAATGCTTTGACAAAAATCATTCATTATAGGGTTTTTTTCCCTTGCATTCTCTTCCAGGTGAAGAAACTCCAAATGATGCTACGACAGGCCAATGACCAGCTGGAGAGGACAATGACAGAGAAGCAGAGTTTGGAAGATTCAGTGAAATTAGGCAATGAGGAAACTGCTGCCAAGGTTTGCACATAGTAGATGTAGATAGAAAAGTCACAGTGAAACACAGACCAAATGACCTTTCATTCATTCTGTGATTAAATCATGTTGCTACGGCCCCAGAATGTCATTGTCTGCCTTTTCTACAACATCTTTCTCAGGCTGCATCTCTTGCAGTGTCTAGTGCAGTGACTCAGAGGAAGGGATAGGACACTTCACTACTTCTTAATAATATTTTAAAATGCAGTGAAAGTGCTGTCTTTCTGTTTTGAAGTTCTAAACATTACCTAAAGTACAGATTCGCACCAGCAGAGGTACAGTGTACAGTTTATTTCTCCCGTGCGTTGGTTTGGTATTCTGCAAAGTTGCTGCAGTAGGAGGAGAGGTGTGTAGGAGGGAGTTTAACTGGTAGCAGAGCAGTGAAATGCATTCCAATGCAGTTGTTGTTGCCTGTCTAACAGGAAAATAATGAAAATTACAAACATTTTAATTTTGACACTGACAATTTTTGTCTGAACAGCACTCGAAAAACAAGAAGATACCCAGTTTACTTGGATTTATGAGGAAAGAAAAACAGAAAATTGCTCCCACTTAAGACAATAAAGTCAGAGAACTGACAAATGCTCATTATTGTCCACTGCTTTAGCTTTGAACTTTGGTGCCAGAACAGCAGAGTAGAGATGTGATATGTCTGCAAACAGCAGTTTATTTCTTGTTATTTCTGTAACATAGTGGAAGTGTTATTAAATGACAGACATGTGGTTACTTTAATGAAAGTCTTAGAATAAAGATCCAAGATAAAATAGAAATGGCCGATTTCCTGACAGATACGTTGTCTTCTTTATACTCTACCTTGATCAGGGAGGTCCGCGTCCATCACTCCTCTGTCCTTCTTTAACAGCAGGTTACCAGGGCAACAGTCACACGAGTCATCCTCTTCTTCAGCAAAACTAGTGCCTGAAGCATCTTATTTTATCCAGTAGACCTGTGGGTGCCACGATGAGCAGGGCATGGTGGATCAGTGTAGATAGGGCGTTGTTATAGAATTATTACGTGATTATTATGAAAAACAAAAGTTGGTGCTGAAACGTATAAAGAACATGGATTTTAAAGGGAAGTAGAAGACATCTGGTGTCCAGTTGTTGCAATTTTAAAAGAAAAATATTCATATAATGATTCTGTATTTCACTGTAATTAAACAGTTGAATGCACTTTTTATTCTGCATTATCAAATTATGAAAATGAAGCTCAATTCCTTCCTAGCAAGGTGTTTCTCTTCTTCTCAAACCTACAGCTTGTTGATAATGCAACAATTGCACTGACAGGAATGAGAAAATTAGTCATTCGTTATTGTGCTTTTTGATGTGATAATGTGCAAACATTCTGCAGAACAGCTACAGTCTCATCTTCTGCCTTGCACATCGTCATATTGACTGCAAAAACAAAAACACCACACAGAAAGGAATTTTTACACAGATGAAACACACTATGTTCAGCAGTTAAAATGAGTGCAGTTCTATGATTCATAGTGCGAGTGTACGTTTGTGGTGATCAGCAGGCAGAGTATGCACGAGCAAACACTCTTCATGTAAATGTTGTTCTGTCTGGGTAGGCTTCGTTATTTCCTATATAGGGTTATATTGCCTTTGTTTCTTTCTGTGTTGTAGGTGTCTGCACTCATGCAACGAGTACAGGAGTCAGAGACACTGCTCAGCACATTACAACAGGCCTTCAGTGACGCTAAGAGGAACACACAGGAACAGATGGTGAGCAGCATATTCTTCTGGTAGCCCTCTCACGCCTGTGCATGACAGCTGTGTTTCCATCTCTCGTTCTTTCCAGTGTCACACAGCCTGCTAATGCTGGCAGGACGTATCGAGATATCAGTTTAGTCATTTTGACTTGTGTCCAGCATGCAGCCAAACTGAACTGTAGCTCATATAGACCTTGCGCCTTACTTTTCTCTGCCTGCGCAGCATCAACGGCATTGTTTTAACTCGACCACAAATCCAACTTGCGTGCGCCAGCAAAGTAAATGTTGATTTAAATGTAAAAATGTCATAATGTGAATTTCTGACGTCTGTGTTTATAGATAGATATTGAGTTTAAAACATTCAGATGAGCTGAAAAGTAAAATAGCTTAGACGACAGATGGAACTGTTATGCAACACGATGACGTGTTCTTTTCAATGGCAAATGGAAAAGAGCTCTTGGCTGCAGAATTTGTACTTGAAAGAATCAAATTAAATGTGCTCAAAGTTGTTCTTTCACCACAAAAGCCATGAAACCATGCATAGTCTCGGATACTGCACACCAGTGCAAACATTTTCATATGCATGTGTGAGTAATGTTATGAGTCAAGATTTTAAAGAAAAATAGGGAAAAAAACCTGTGCGAGAGAAATATTCTTCATGAAGAATGTGCAGCTGTGACCTGTGTCACAGCGCATGCACCATATCATTGCAAACAGCTTAGTCCGGCAGAGGAATGAGACACTCGCGTTGCTGCAATGGCTTTGATCTCAAGAAGTGTAAATGCTGTCATGAAATCAAAAACAGTGCTGCACCTCCAAGTCTCTGACCTCTGCAGGGAGAAATAGATGTGGTGTTGCTCCAAAAGCGAACATTGGCCCGTGAGTCACTATTTTACCATATTTAGAAGTGGTGCTGTTTGCATATGACAGGACGCAAGAAGGGAAACAAGCCGACACATGATGAGATGGAATGATAGCTTTTGTTTGTTTCAGGTGGTGCTGATGAAGTCCAGGGAGCAGGTGGCAGGTGAACTCAGCCGACTTCAGAGAGACAACGAAAGCCTACAGGGAAAGCACAGGCTGCACGTAGAGCTACAGCAACAGGAAGACTTCCAGATGCCCAACAGTGTACAAGTATGTAAAGCTCACACGCTACCATTAAAAGCAGGGCTAGGTATTTAGCCTCAAAACCTTCTTATAGCTAACCAAAGGATGCCAGTCGTGTATGGCTGTCAGTTACCAAAAGCAGGCATCAAAAGTCTGGTCAGATTCTTAGCATGTTTTTTATGCTTATGTTTAAATAAAACATTTATCAATTTCAGTGGGAAAAAAACAACAAGTGTGCTGTGCAAAAATGTATTATTTAACTATATTATTATTAGTTAATTAGTATTATAAGCAAAGCAGAAAAACATCGAGCATCGTACTATAACATCTTTAGATTATTATTTGTCATGTAAAAGCAAGATTTTATTGTTATTTTATTGATTTTTTTATTGTTTAAAATTAATAGTTTTGTAGTGTAACCTATAACATTCATTCATTCTTTCTTTTTTCTATTAGGGATAAAAGTTAAAAAGAGACACATATCTTGAACTGCATAGAAGGATGATAAAGGATGATAAACACATTATGTCCAAGCTTTTGCAAACTGGATATTTGCCTCGGGGACAACACATACATTTGTTTTGGGGACATCTAAAGTACTTTCGTGATTTCGATCTTGGTGAATGTCCTCTTTAGAGGGTGGAAAGTGGTGATGTCAGCCTGACTTTTCTCTGCCATTTTCTGCACATGCATGTACTACATGAAGATGAATGTACTGAATTGTTATTTATTAATAAAATAATACAACATTTACCCTAGCAGCATTTTGGAACAGCATTAAAAATAAACATGACGCAAAGAAACATTTAGTGCAAACGGAAAGGAATTTACAGTCCAGTATAAAGTAAAGCAGCAGCATGATACATCTGGAGGTGCTTGATTAAGTTGGTTGTGTTGTATTTTGCAGAGCTACCACCACCCTCTTGCAGATATTGCATGTAGCTGTTGAACCTGGCATAGATTAATAAAATAGAATAATAAATCAGCCTTGGTCTGTGTCCATGTTGTTGCGAGTCAAGTCTAGCTGCATGCTGCGATTGCTGCTGATCCACAATGTAGCACACCTCACAAAAATAGAGTTGAAGTGACTAGATCAGTACCAAAGATCAGTCCCATTGTCTGATACTACCAGCAATTAAGGTAACTTCAGATTAGTGCGTTCCTTTTGACAATCATATTTTCATACACTAACTCTAGCAGCAATATGTTTTAGACAAATGTTCCCATTCGTAGCTGAAAGAGTGTGGGTCCTCCTGCTGCTTCGTGGTGCTCTGAACATTAATACTTCTTATGAGGAACTCCTTCCGGGTTAACACTGCCTGTGGGGAGCAAACATTGAAACACTCATGAAACACAACATCTTATGGCCTGCAACCCTGCTGGATAGCAGTGTGAAGCTACTTCACTTGTAATACATGTGTGTCTCCATTAGCCCGTTGTTAGGAATTCATGCTTATATTGACTGTCTGACAAAGTGCAAGTGAAAATACCGTGGTTTGTACTTCCTCGCTGATCAGGAGTGTTCCCTTATATACACTCACCTCCTCCCACACTGTTACTCATAGCAAGAGTCTAGATTTAAAAAGCGTGGGTCCATGTTGTAGTGGAGATAAAACACATTCAGCTCGTTAATGGTTAAACAAGCTTCACACGTGTTTATGAAAAATGGGCTTCTGTGGTGTTAATATTAACAATTATAACATCAGCTTCAAAAAAGTGAAACAGCGTGTGTAAACAAAGGTCAGGACTGGGTTGCGTCAGATATTTTTATATACATTCATACTGAATTTCTTAGAAACTAGTTTATA
>JAUMHF010000006.1:10781312-10830366 GCA_032359275.1 Microctenopoma steveboyesi | reverse complement strand
TCCCGTCCTCGGCCACCACCCATAGCTCTGCGCACCCGACCCCTCTGGCCCCTCTTGCAGGTGGTGGGCCCACAAGATGGCATGGTTTTGTGTTCTGCAAATGTTTTGATGTAGTTCAGCCTCAACACGTTACCCACTGAGGGATTCTGTAGGTCTGTAAAGTCACTGAGAAAATCAGTTCTGAACTCTTGCTCATGGTTTACTATTTATATTGACATGTATTATTTGTTTGCATAGTTAGAGAGCAGTCTAGCAGAGAGGACCGAGACACTGACTAACATTCAGGGCCTGAGGAACAGCCTAGAGCAGCAGCTCAAAGAGCTCACTGCTGCAAAGGTCAGTGTTTACCTGGAGACATGTGTTTAACGTGATCACAGTTTCACTAACTTAACCTAGCGCTAACATTGTGTAGCTGTTCAGACATCACTTTTCTCAGGACAAGACTTCATCAAGCAGTAATGCATGGAATAGTTAATTGAAAATTATTCAATAAATGTGTTGGTCGTGTTGAAGGTCACTTTTATAATGGACTTTGTACTGCAGAGTGCTCTGGAGAGTCAGGCCCTCGATGAGAGAGACAAAGCTCAGCGGCTGCAAACAGAGCTGGATGTCAGTGAACAGGTTCAGAAGGACTTTGTCAAACTTTCTCAGACTCTTCAGGTAATAATTTATACATCATATTCTGTAAAATATGCCAAGTATACGTCTAACAGAACAATGAAACCGAACTGTAAAAATGGGAAGAACAAAGCTAGAAGAGAGTGTGAATTTAAATGAATAAATTATTATTTGTCAACGTGCCCAGGTACAGTTGGAGCGAATACGGCAGGCAGACTCCTTGGATCGAATCAGAGCCATCCTCAATGACACCAACTTGACCGACATCAACCAGCTGCCAGAGACATGATACCGCTGAAGGAGCCCCGCCTTTAGTTTCATTCCCCTTTTTCTCACTGGCCCAGTAACATTTTTGATCCGACCTTCCTCCTCCCCTTAAGTAACCACAGTGGCAGAGTTTTGAGAGACAAGGACAGATATGGCATGAGGAGCTCATGGCCTTTTGTGTACATTAAAAGTCTTGCAACACACCTCAGATAGAGTTATGAAGAAGAACACTACTAAAAATGTAAATAATTAAATGTACTATGGAAGGGAGTGGACGTCCATCTGCCTGTGGGTCTGTCTCTGTCTTGTTTCTGACATTAGACAGGACTGTCTGTATTAGCTCAACCAAAAAAGGTTTGTCATCCTCCGCAGCACTTTTCTTCTCCCACTTATCTTTCCAGGTAAATAGAAACCAATTAGCTGCATAACTTATCTCCTTCTGTTTTCAAAGCGGTTGATAATCCTTTCCTTGTTCCACTCGCTTGTTCTTTACCCATTTTATGGCTATTTTTCTGTGACATTTCCCACCTTATGGGTAATTTCTCCATGTTCTTCTGATGTTAAAGGCACAACGAAGGACGGAAAATACTTGCACATTATTTTAGTGGGATAAAAAAAGGAACACAACACAATGAAAGCAATAGCCTCTATTTCTTAAACGTCCCCCGCTGTGTTGCTTTTGTGCTTAACGTCTGACCGAAGCCTTTTGTTAAGTTGCAGAGAGGAAGAGACATTAGTCGTGTTCAGAGTTGTGGGCTTTATTTTTCAACTTCATGCTTGTTTGCGGATTGTCAGGAAAACACTACTTAACCCAGTTTATGTTGGGTAAAGAAAAACAATGTTATGCGAGGAGAAGGAAGGTTGAGGCGTCATCGTTAAAACGTACATGGATTTAACACACACACGCGCTGTTTCTTTTTTAAACAAGACCTTAAATTACTGTGGCCGCTTTTTAAACTACAATGGAAGGGCACACTATCATGACTATTGTGAGATCAGAGGTCAGGCGTTAACGCAGAGGCAGTAGTTGGTAGATGGACGCCTGAGGTTGGTGGGAGGTTTGGATAAAATAAGTCTTGCTACAACCAAGAGGGGCAGAAGAACTGTCTTACAAAAACTTACAAAAAAAGTAGAACTGTTGCCTGTGTACGACTAATGAATCGGTTCATTCATAGCTACAAGAAAATCTGATGTGTGGAGCTACAGGTGGATTTAATTTATTTAACCTTTAAATGCAGGCATTCACTGATTGCTACACAACAAATGCTCAGCATTTGCAATCAAGTTCTGTACTTTTATGTTCTGGATATTGTTTTAAAATACTTTCTCTTGGAAAATGATCATTAATGTTGCACTAGACTAGACCACAACTAGAAATGTTACTGATGAGAATGAACGGCTGAAGCGTGTTTTTCCAGCTCTGTTCAGCCCTTCTGGCTTCAGAACATTCTTCATCTGCTCAACACAATAGTACAAATTCCAGCAAACATGTTGACATCATCTCTCTTTGAAGACATTTGTGGTGTTGTGATATCACTTCCTCCCTCTCTGTGTAAGGGGCAGCTTCTCGCTCCTGTTTTTATTGTATTCATTTGCGACAGGCATACAAACACTATAGATGTCGGACATGATCACGTAACACATCGTGTGAATTACTTCCTTTTTTTTAAGCTGACTCAACCTTGAATCTTTACTAATTACCTGTAGCCACCAGATATTTGTGGATAATAACAGTGTTTTGAGGTATCAGACAGGAATGTACAGTCTCTTCTAAAACCTTTTTTTCTTTAATGGGTTAATGAAATGCAAGATGAGTAATGTGAAGATTTATGAATGGGGTAGTTCTTAATTTACGTATGTGGCTTCATGCACTGTCAGGTTTTAATATATGTCACTAGTTTTGACACCTACAAAATACAACACACCTCAAGAAGTGGTACTTCGTCAGCTGCTACACATTCACGGATTTGTTCCCGATGCCACTACAGTGCTCCATGATTATGAACACAGCACCGCCCATTGTGCAACTTTTTAGTTGGCTTTTCATATTGTGCAGATAGAGAAGATGTTTAATTTTGAGAAAGCCAGTTAAAAGTTTCAGTGCTTTCAAATGTCTGAGTCCGTGAATCATTGGCAGTCTGATTCGAATAAAGATTGTGACTCATTCTTCTGCGCTCCTCTGAAAAGGTTGAAAATATGGTTTTATGGAAAATGTGAGGATGTTTGTAAAAAAGAAGAAAAGTAGGGGAATAATTCTTTTTCATTGCAGTTTGAACACTTCCCAGTATAAACCCACGTACACAGCAGCACTGTGTGGTTTTTTTACTTGCATGTTTTACATTTTCCTTATGTTGCATATGTCTATACTGTAGATATATTGAGTTGATATTTATGATAGATTCATGCAGTGTGTTAATGCAGTGAGGGAGTGTGGAGGGTGGGGAGGCCAGCCTGAGTTTTGGCTTGTATGATCACACGCTGATAGGCTGCGTTCTGTCACATTTTAAAAACTGGTAAATTTACAGTAGAAATTTTACAGCGTGACCTTTGGACATTATTTTCTCTGAAGGCCTTATTGCATTGACTTGGCGGGTTTTAATTTTGCGACACTTAATGCCCTTCTAATATAAAGGCTTGTCTATTACAGTAACAAATTTTCCTTGTGGTCCATGTGGAATTAATATGATGGCGTCTTTGTGAAGTAATCACAGACATTCACTAATTTATTGTGGTTTAGGCTTAATTTCTGATCTGCATCATGACAGGAATATATGCAAAACTGTTTGTTGAAACCCCAAAATGACTGGAGTACATCTTTAAAATGAAAAAAGAATTCATATGCCGAGTGGAAATAAAGGTGTGACACAAATATAAAGGCTCGCGCTGCGTACTTTTACTTTGATTCTTGCGTGGGACTTGTAGGTATACGCTTTACTGAAAAATTCTGCATGTGACTACACATGTAAAGTACAAATTATCACCCTTAAATTATATGTAAAACTGTAATATACCATCAGTTCTGCCATCGTAAGCATTGACAATAAATTATCTGTAAAATTGTTTTGTTTCCCATCACAATAATAATGATTGAACTTACAGATGACAAGAAGAGCACTGTGAATCGTGGGTTCAGAATTGTTATTGGCATTTAACTTGACTGAGTGCACTGTTTGACCTTTAACACGCAACTTGTATTATTCCATTTTACTATTATGAATCATAGCACTGTACACATTTTACTTAATATCAGTGCCAGCCTGATGTCTTTGATCGCTCATAGTGACATTTAGCAATATTTAAACAATACTGAAACAATACTCAGTTTAAAGTTCACATCCCATTTGATGGAGTTTCTACTTTTCTATTTGTATAAACATAACTGGAGAGATATAAAACAAAAGACTGGTAGCTAGGTGTTGACGGAGTTGTAGCTTTACTGAAAGAGAGGCATTAGATGCATGTTGAGTGATAAATACAATGAAACTGCCTACTACTACCACTACTGTATGGTTATCTTGCTCCATGTGTTCCTGTCATGTTGTAACAACACATCAGAAGAGGATTTGTAAAGTGAAATATATGTCGTTATTGCAGGCACATTTGGAAAATTTGTTACAGTTATTAAAATTATTAAAAAACACAAATATTTAATTCAAATATTGGTCATGTGCTCTTTTGGTAGGTTTTGGAGATGGAAAACACAATAAGAGTGTGGACACTCAAGCAACTGTTTTAATAATCGAATGATTACCTTTGTGGTTTTAGGCAGCTTCTTAGGCAAATCAACATTTGAATATAAAAACTAAAAGGGCAGATTAATCAATAATGAAATAATCACTCTTAGAGTTTAAGTCTACCTTTTCCCCATTACATTTTTATTTTGTGCCACTGATGGTTAAAAAAATACTACAAAAACAATACATTTAAAATCCTAAAGCATTTTTAGATTATAATGTTTATTACAATGACTATGTGAGTCTCTGATAAGTGGCCATTGTATTATTTATTTTTAAATGTTCACAGTCTACACATTCGTCTTATAATCTGCTTTTCACTGCAGGCTTATTACACCAAGATTAAATGAGGACAAGGTCACAGTTAGTCACTCTCTGAATAACACATTTCAGCCAAATAAGTTTATATTGAGCATATCTCAGACAATGAGACACTACAATCTGCGCAACTGGACTGTCTGGCATCAAAGGTTACAACAACCCTTATGAGTTATTACAAAAGCCAGTTAAAAGCTAATTTCACATTGCAGCAAAATAATATTAGTATTCCAGCTACTTTTGTTCAGTTTTTTTTTCTACACGGAACAAAATAAGCACACAACGAAACCGAGTCACAAAGACTGAAACAGGAACCGGTGGTCTTTCTGTACGCCCCCACTTACGTGTTGACCTGTAGGGGGCGTAGCATGCGCCCAGGACTAGTGCACGAAGCTAGTGCACGAAGAAGAAACCATAGTCCAGAGTAGAGGGTGGGAAAAAAAAGCAGGGAACTAGTCCTGTTTACAACCACATAATGGAGCAAAAGTGGTCAAACGCCATTTACATACGTGTATTATTAGCTGGATTTACGCTATGTGTTGCATTAGGTGAGTGTTGAAATGTAACGTGGTATACATTTTTATTTGAAAATGTTTGATTTCTAGCTCATTATTTTAGGTGGGATATTCAGGTTAGCTAGCTAGCAGTGTTATGCTGCATCTCGTGTATCGTACGACACTAACCTAACTACACCTCTAACCTCTCTTCATAATCTTGCTAATTAATGTACCTTTGTTCGCCTTCTTAGCTGCGACCGAGATTTACCAGCACCGAAAACATGTTCTCCCCTCGGGAACGTTATTAGCTGACGTTAACGTTAGAGCCTCGTTTACATGAGTCGACATAACATTTTATATGGAAGAGGAATAGTTAAATTTAGAAAAAACAGAATGAGAATTGGTGCAGAGTCGTGGCTACCGCCCTGGCTACTGTCGCTGTGTTGTAGGTGATGAAGAACCAGCCGTGAAAACTGAGAAGCTAGCGGAGGGGCTGGCACCCGCTAATATTTAGTTTTATGTGTGGGCTTTATGCCGATTTGACGAAAATCTTTAAACGATGCAGATTTTTCTTGATGTTGGTGCTCTCACGCAGGTAGTTTTGACAATAATCGGGGACACATTAAATAGCCAGATCTTTCAGTAACGCTTTTGTTTGGCGTGAGTCTCTTCGGTTAACTAATAGTCGTGCCGTGCATACTTGTATGCTAAGCTAACTAGCACAAAAAGGTTTACACTAAACTTTAACTATAAAGTCAACAACTGTATAAGCCTGTACTATATCTTTATCACCATTGGTAACCAACAGTGTCTATAATTTGTTCGCCAACACATAAACTCAACTGTAGCCCGAGTTTCTACCTTGACTAACTTAACTTGCAAAATCATCTGCGATACAGGCTGCGAAAATACTATATATATAGCTACTGATAAATAAGTAATCAGTAACAATGAATGCATGTGGATTAGCCAGTTGAAATAATCATATCTACTTTAATGTTCGGAACTGAACACAATAATGGCTTCACAGCTGTCCTGTCCAGCTGTCAAGTTATTAATCAGAAAGCTTTGCTCTCAATAGCGCTTTTATTTTTTCATTAAGACATTATTAAAACAATGTTCCATCTGCCGAACCTATATCTTTATCTATATCTATATCAGCAAATTGTAATCGATTTATTGTTTGATAAAAATTTAAACTGCTATCAGCAATTCATAAATCCTATCAAATAAGGCCTCTATGTCAGTAAAAGAGCAAAAGCCTGCATGTTATCATTTATGCTTTAATGCTTTGGATCAGAAGTGCTAGATTTAACGTGGATGTCACAGCACAATGTTTTACATGACAGTAAAGTAATTAAATAATGTATTGTCATTTATATAAGGTATTTAGGTTGACAGAAAACAATATTTCTGTATTGGCATTGTTTATAGTTCATGTATTCATGTCATGAGACGTGAACTATCCAGTTACTTGGTACCAGGTCAGACTGTTGTCATATTAATTAGGTCTTTCCTCTACATTGCCATGGTTCTCAGTAATTTCTCTTTTCATATCCCACCTTACTGGTCATATCAACCTCCTCTGTGTTTTGGCAGTTTTTGCCACTGATCCCAACTGGTTTAGGCAGATAACTATTGCCTTATCCACATAGGAATCTCTAGGTGTTTGTTGGATGGCTGTGACATTCACCTTGGAGTGATGTTAGAACACACAAGATGCTGAAATGCATTTACTTTATAACTATACTGTTTTTCTTTATACCAACAGCTTAATATTGCAAACAAAGGTTTACAGTTGAAAGTTTCATGATGATGTATGTATTCTACATTGGCAAGAATAATTATGTAAACCAACTGGAATGACCATGTTTTCTAAATTGACACGTGATGTGATGTCATAGCCTATAGCTTAAAACAATTACAATATTTCATGTCTTTTTTTTAACATATATATATATATATAAACCAGTAGCAAATACACACAATAAAGATATCCTGACTTGGATACACTACACATTATTGGCCTGTGTGGGGTAAACTAAAAGAACTAGAAAACATCCAACATGAACATGAGAAATCTGAAAAGGACAATTAAATGAATGTGAGACATTTAAATAGATGTACCAAGTACAGCAGCCTGTAACTTTAATTCCATTAATCCGAAGCCAAGATTTAAGTAATTTTAAGTGCATGGCTCAGAGTTGCACATTAATTATTCAGTGTTGTGTGGAATTTGTTTTCAATGACACGTACACATTGGATCCTAATAATCATATGAGGGGACTTTCTGATTTGCTTTTGTTGATAAGTTGATGTCTTGATAGGCAGAAACATCTTTTTTCCCATCTCACTATACATATACCTAATACACAGGAATGTATTCTTATTTACAGTCACAAAACCTACATTGGGAATCGACATATATGCTGACTCTGACGTGATCATTCAGAATGGCACTACAGGAATCCTTCGATGCAGCTTCAGGTCCAATGAAGTGGTCAGCAGCTCCACCACAGTGACATGGTCCTTTCAGTCACGTGAGCCTGACAATAAGTTCTTCACTACTCCGCATGTGGTAAGTCCTCCTCACTGGTCGTATCCTCTCTGAGAAAATTTCCCAGAGCTGCAGGACATTTTCCTGTGATTGTTTTAGTTGTTCTGACACATAAAGAAAAGCTGCAGCTGTTCCTTAAAGTGTACTCTCACTGTGATGACGCGGTGGCAATGTCTAGTGTGTCAGTCGCAGTTTCCTTTTAAAAAGAAACCCAATGACTATTCAATTTATATAAAACATATGTTAGAAAGATATTTTTTAATCAATACTTAAATCATGTTTCATTCTGCTTCCACCTTGTGTCTCTAAAATATTTGTTAGTGTTTGGGTCATGTTTTAGTATTTAATATACTATATACATATAATAGGTCTGTAAAAGATAAAGGTGTGTTTAACTGAGCTTCAGACCAGAACATAAACCCAGATTCTGTGGAACAAAGCATGCTGCATTGAAGAAAGTATTTTGTAGGGTGAGGAGTGATTTTGCTGTACCTACTCTTTTTGTTTTGTTTTGTTTTGTCTAGAGATCAGTCAGGCTGGGCAGGGGCGTGGTCGCTGTGATCTCTTGCAAACATAATGACATGTCCGTAGGGTTTTTAATTTGCAGAGTAGCTTTGCCAGAACACACACACATACATGCAGTCACTTGGAGTACATCCATGTAATTTTGTTAATTTTGTATACTTTTTTCTCTCTGCTCTGCCTCTGACCAGAAAAAAACCATCTTAAATCTTAAAATGCCACCTTGTTGTTTCAGTTTGTACTGAGCTTTTGCAACATGACAACTAAAGCTGCAGAGTGAGCGTTAGGCGCAGTATAACCTAACACACAGTTCAGCTAACTGTCACTAGACTGGTTTTATTTAGATTCTGACAGACATTTTCACAACCAGCTGCACTGTATCTGTCGCACACCTTCCCAGATGTTGGCTGTGATGATGACAGACAGAGCAGAACAGAAGCTTTAGGCTTCATTGTGTTTTTTTTTTACGTCGTTCAGGTGTGTCACTATGGTCTCTACAAAAACCACCTTTAAATGTGTGGACGCACCAAGTTTTCTCACAAAGCATGCATCACTTTAAACATAGCATTTCAGACGGCGTAATCTGTCAAGGTAAACCAGTGCTTGAGTACAGTCAAGTCTTTGGGAGTAGAATTTAGTAGACAATTCACTTCAGGAGAAATGTCTCATCCCTTTGTTCGCACAGCTAGCACAGCTGGTCCCAAAGCCATAGCTTCACACAAACACTGTCTTCGTGTCCATGTCTGAATCACAGTCAGTCTATTTGTAATTTTACTTTGATCGAATGTCTTCATTATTAAATAAGGCACCTTCAGCTCTCTCCCTCTTTTGTGTGGAGCAGTGATGTTCTGAACTAATTTGAAGGACAAATTCTGACATTTATTTTCTACAACAGAATGAAAATACAGCCTTGTTACTTGTGTCTGCTTAATGTTAGTATGCTTTGAGTTTTGGAAATGAGGTCATGTTAAAACGATTCTACAAATGTTTAAGAGGAAGCAGGAAAACACCAATACACGTGTGCTTGATTTTCTTATAATCAAAAAATAGCTCTGATTATTTCAGCTGTTTGCTGTTGTGTCATGCATAAGCTTTATTTCACAGAAGATAATTTGTCACAGCACAAAAAGCACAGCTGTAAGTATTATAATGAATGATGGACGAAATACACTGTCCTTGCGTACTGGGACACCTGAATAGATCCAACCCCCCATTGGTAGTAACACCTGCGCTGTTTGCACTATAACAAATCACAATATCTGCTGTGAAACCTTGTGTTTGTTGCAAATCTAACATGGCTTCCCATTGGCTATTCTAATATATACCTAATATATAGGAATATCTCACAGCCAAAAGCTTTTATATTAAAATGTCTTGTGTTACTGAACAACAGAAAAATGTATAATTTAAAATCTGAACCCAGGCAGTTACTTTTCATATAACGAACTGCTGCTGTGGGTTATTGGTTATGTAGGTTGGCCTTATATCTTATATAAGCTATGAATCTGGTAAGGCTGGTTACTGGTTCCCCCCGTGCATTTGGAATGAGCTTCAACACAGCCTGCAGGCAGAGGAACCTTTCACATTTAGGTCTACTTTCTTGTACCTTTAAAAATATTTGTTATGTGTGCGATGGTTGTTTGGAATAAAAGATCACCAGATGTTTGTGTGATTTATTATCAGTTCTCTTACAAAGGAGATTTTGAACTCAGTGATATCTTCTGAATATAGACAGCATATTAACTAATATGACAATGTTTGATTTCCATTTGTGGCTAAATCTAACTTTGCTTCTCTTTGTAGATTTTCTACTTTACCGGTGGAAAAGGTTTCCCTGGGCTAATTGAGTTCAAAGATCGAGTTCAGTTTATTGGTGACATCAACAAGAGAGACGTGTCAATACAGCTGAGTCCAGTACAGTTCAGTGACAATGGTACCTTCATTTGTGACGTGAAGAACCCACCGGACGTAACTGGAACAATGGCTCAAATAAACCTCAAAGTTGTTCGAAAAGGTGAATGATCATATTTGTTTAGAAATTGAGACATTATTGTGTGTTGATTTAAATATATTTATAATAAGTTCTTTTGGATGAATATCAGTTTGTGTGCTAATGCTAAGGTGCTTTTTAATAAGTGTACAGTGGCAAGAAAAAGTGAGTTCACTGAGAGTAAAAGTAGAGTTTCCTGTTTACTCTTTTGAAATTATCTTTATTTCTCATTAGACAGTTTCTCTAACTGTGGACTGATGAATTTCATCATTCTCTAAGCTTAATCTGATCTCACTTTTTCCACAATTACTTACATGTTTCATGGGCCTGTTGAATGAAGACATAAAAGAGCAACTTAGAAATATTGTTTGTTTTTATTTGTCACTTTAATAAACATCAGATCACACTTAATGAATTCTTCTCATACTGCTGTATTTAAGACTGGTCAACTGCAAAAAGGAAGTGCTGTGTTCATGAAGCTATATAACTTGAATTCAGTCCTGTTAGTAGATTTAGGAAGCTTTAGGGGCTCTTTCATACCCAAACCTCAAATACAACTCAGAGGTCGTACAGGTTTTTCTAGTCATTTTCAGTTACACAAAGACCACATGTGCATGTGGTAGCTTGTTATCTTTCTTTTTCACCAGTGGTTCACTATGACTTCTTCTTTATAGCTCTCACAAAGAATCTCTTGGTACTTTCCGCCTACCACACGCTGTACTACATACACACCATAACATGTGAAAAATGTAATCAATCACAATAAAAATGATTCTTCTTCTTCTTCATTCATTGAATTAGTGCAAACTCCAGTATGTTTTAAATACATAAACTCAGTTAAAAAGATTATTTGGACAATACAAACTCTCTATATAACTACATTACTAATGTAATGATAATATTTATGCCTATTTGAAGTCAACCCTGAATGTTATCACTTTTTCACAGAATCTCTTCCTCAGAGCAGCACTGCCCTTATAATAGGAGCAGTTTGTGGTGTCTTGGTTGTGCTCGTCCTCATTGCTATAGCTGCCTGTGTTATCATGAGGCATCGCTCCCGGCATGACTATGAAGGGTAAGTGTGCCTGTTTTCTTTTCCACCACCACTTATAGCATTAATATGACTACAATGTAAAACAACAGAAAAAAGTATTCACAGTTATATTAGACCCACTGTTATTTGTCCACCTCCTCCCACACCTTTTTGTGAAGCCCCTCATGTTACAGAGTGAAAGTGATGAAAATGCTAAAGCAGAGCCATACAGTTATCTAAAAATTAGGCATTTAGCGAAACAGTATCACACAGAAAGTATGTATAATATTGTTGAAATGTAAGGTAAGTTTCAAAAGTCTGTTTTTATGCTCTCTATGGCTGAGTCTTTGTTTTTCCGGTTATTAAATCCTCTGATACCTGTAACACCTCTTTAACTTTCTCTGCATGGGAGTAGGGTTCGCTCTGTCCATCTTTACTTACGGAGAAACGGTGTGTGTTTGGGGCTGTCAGGTGTTGCTAATAATTAATGTGTTTGGCAAAGACTTTCTCGTAAACATAGTTTCCATTCGTTTGCTTGAAGTATTTTGATCATGTCCTTCTTGCATGTTCCCGTCACTTTGTTCGCCTCAATCAAATAACCACGGTGTATCCTAAATGTGAACTTGGAAAATCATGGCAAGAAATTGCAGCTCCTGCATGGCTGCTAGATGTTTGAGCTTGCATTCACACAATCTGTTGAGTTGCTGTTGGTGCCAGTCACTTTCTTCCATTACACTGTTTTTAACAGTCACAGTTCTTTCTGTTAACGCCACTGACTATCTTGTTGTCGTCAGCATGTTGTCATTGTTCTTTATCTGTTGTCACTAACATTGAAAACCTAACACTCTCTCATCTTTATTTCTGTGAAGTTGATAAATCTCTTAATCGCAAGCTTTTGGGAATTTTTGAGTTTTTATTGTTACGTCAAAAAATGTGTGTAGACGTTTGATTGGCAGTGTTCAGTCATCTCAAAATAAAATTGTAGCAGGTAATTATGAAAATTTGGCTTTGCTAGTAGTGCACTGATAACCCGCTTTATGTGTTTCACAGAATAACTTCCATTGATGAGAGTATAAATCCAAGGGAAAATCAATCAAATCGAAAGCTCAAATATTCACGTCTAATTTACAATGACACACAGTATAACTCACTCACAATGTAAGAACGTTTACTAATGAATGCTTGATATTTTTGATTGAAAAATACCTTAAATTGTTCATTGATTATCACAAACGTATCTGTCCCACACCTATTTAGATCACATATTACAGAAAATTACTAGTCATCCAAAGCAAAGGGATGTTTTGTATTTTTGGCTGAAAACCTATTGAATTCATTTTCAGCTCATTTTTAGCACGAGTATGTTGTAATAAAGCAGTGGAGCCAACTGAAAAGCCACATTTCTTGGTAAAGGTCTGACCATATTTTGAGACAAATCAATTCCTAAAAGCAGATAAAATCCCCTTTTTCAGCTCTAAGAGAATTCCCACCGAGGCTCTAGCCAATGTTTGTTAACCTACAGACACCTTATGCTGTTTATGCACACGTACTGCATCAGCGCAAGTCTGAAACGAATCAGTGCACTTCTAGTCTTCAGCCCCAGTGTCTGTCACTGCTTTCAGTATCACTGTTGAGCACTAGTTCAGCATCCAGTGTTTCATGTGTGCATCGCTCATTATTTTATCTTTGTCATGTGTCCCATTATTTGTTTGTCTCCATGTGACTGTGCACCAATGATTACTCGACACCTTGGCAAATGATAAACCTAAACTAGATGTACATCCTTGGAAAGTGTGAGCTCTCAGGCTCCACAACCACGAAAGAAGGTGGAGTCTGGCTTGGAGAGCTCCAAGTGTGCTATTTCTCCGGGCCCACTGCAGGTAGGAGCAGGAGAAGAAATCCACTGGCTGCCACCATGTCATTGGGGAGTTGTTGCTTTTATGTGATTACGTTTATTTAAAAACGTGAAAAACACTCTTCTTCTTTATATCCATGGTTCAGATCAGTCGTAAGAAAAGTGTAATAGAGTAAAAAGTGGGGTAGACATAATGGGAACATCTCGGTGTCTTTTGTCTTTTTGAGCAACAGCAGTTTTATCTCATGTTGTTAATGGTATGAGTAGTTTTCCATGGTGTAACCTAGAGGGCGAATCAGGGGACGGTGTTTCAAATGTGTCTAAAAAGAACAATGAGGTGCCCAAAGAAAGGCAGACGCAGTTTCTCTTCTTCATGCGTGCCATTAATAAAGCTTTGCCAATGTACGTCACTTTACATTACTGTACTGTTTGTTTATATACTACTTATCACATTTTAAATTGAATTTAAATTCTTTTTGTTTTACAAAGCCACACGCAAGACCATCATATCAAGTGAAAACTAATTCAAAGGTATATAAAGTAGAAAAATAAGATGTGCAGTAACATGTATATGTATATATACCTTACATTGTGTTTCATGACCTGTTATCTGAACAATCTAACTAATAATCATTGAATAGACTAATGGTTTAGGCTGAGCTTTACACTTTGTGTGTGTAGGAGAAGGTATTCTTGTTGTTACAGTTAGGTGTAGTCCGGGTCAGACTTTATATTGCTTAAAACTACAAGTCTGCATTTAGAAAATCTACTAAAAAAACACTTGTAAGCTAACTGTTTAATCTCCGTGTTGAACATTTAGTCCTCTGTTTAGATTGAAAAGTTTCCACGTGAGCTTTCCCTGACTGCCTGTCTTTCCCACTCCTTTTCTTTTATGTGCTCCAGGGCCCGGTGATATACGCCCAGTTGGACCATTCAGGCAGCAAAAACTCATTCCACAAGATGGAGCCAGTGGTCTATGCTGACATTCGTAAAAACTGAAGACGAACTGGGGACCAAAAAATAAATAAGTATCAGACCTCTGTATCAGCTGCTTCGGGGAGGGGTGGGATTATTTCAACAGGGACCTAATCAGTGCAGTTGTGTCACTCTCCATATGCTTTATTGTAAAGATAACTAAGAAAGGACCAACGTGAGTGGTCACGACATCAGGCTTTAAACCTTTAAGCCTCCAACATGAGGATGTAAAAATAAGAATGCCTTCATAGATATCATTCCACGTGTCAAAATACTGTATTGTAATCATTGTGAATACAACACAAAAACAGCTGATCTGCAGACTGTTGCACCAGATTAACATAAACTGGCTCATCGGTATGAGTGTAAAGTCGCCACTGACGTCATGTGAGGTTTGAGATAACGGTGTATTCCCAGTCACCTGTAAACCAGCTATATGATCAGCTGGTGATCAGTTTGAATTGCGGTATTTAACTGGCAGTCTGTCCTGAACAGCGCCTGATCACATTAGGAGGACATTTTAAGTTATATTTTAATTTACGTTACGTTGCAACCTGTTTCTGTTTGTTGGTGACGCTCATGTTAACTTACTGCTGCGTTACAGCAGCTGGTGCAACAATCTGCAGAAGCCACGGTTCATTTCCACCCTCGGGCAGTTCCACAGTGATGCTTTTTTGTAGACGCGTATAGTGTAGAGATCTTGCGTTGCCTTTAGTGGATTTGCATGCTGTTACAATAACATCTACATGCTGGGTTTGGTACTTGTCAACTATGTGTAATACAGAAGAAACCGTCTGACAGCGTATTACTGTGAATGCTTCAGGTCTGTGTAAAGTTCTGGCATGTTATAACTTTAAAGATACTGTTTTGTTTTCACCTCAGTTGAACGTGTTCTTTGACACTTTTATTTTCGGACTACATTTGGTACGTCTGGTTTGGTTTCTCTGCTCAAAAGAACGATTCTTTTGTGTGTTGCATCACACTTAAAAATGTTTAAGTGTGATTTAATAAAATAAGCAAAGTTTGCTGCTGGTAGATGTTAGCTGGGTGTTTTATTTGTCAGCTTAACTTTAAAAAATGCATGTTAAAAAGAAATGTTTAACTGAGGTGAAATGTATCGTATGGAAACATCTGAGCTCTTATTTGTTGGAGAAAACAAATACATACAAAACATAACAATCATTTATAAAACCGTCAAACATCCTTTATTCCTCTATGTAATATGTAAAGCTCTTTTTTTCTAATAATGGGCCAAATATCTAATATCATCAGATGCTTTTAAGCTTTGAATGCATTCCTTTTTTTTTGCAGCATGTAAAAGCCAGTTTTATAATTTAGCTTGTTAATAGTTTTGTTACCTGTAACACGGATGTTGCAACCAGTCTAAATGCCTTCAGCTTCAGCTTATGATTCAGAATGCAGTAAATATCCATTATTGACCAATATTTGTATATATTTCCTAATCATGTAAGATATAGTGCTGTTTACTGTAACTCATTCCAGTGTGGTGTGGCTGTGGGTGTCTTTCCAGAGAGGGAAGGTAGTTTGCTGTAGAGGTCTAGAAAGTTGGTGGCATACCTAACGTTTTCTCTTGTTTGTCTTAATTATTTGTCACTGAAAAGTCCAGTTTATACAGCGCCTGCAGACGTGCTGAGCCGCTTTATTTCAGAATGGCTTGATTTTTCTTTCTTTAGTCACCACTGTGTGCAAAAAACACTATATTAATGTGAGTCTATGTTTGCTTCAGTGCTTCGTTCTTTTTAAGATCCCTTGTTAAACTGACAGTCACACGACAACGTTAAACACATCCTAGATGAGTAAATTATGTTGCCCAACAGAAACTATAAACTACTGTTTGGACATCTGTCAAAAACAGCCTTTAAGCTCATACAAATATAGAAACAGAATTGGTGTCAGGTAAATGCAATAAACATAATTGAAAATTTTAAAACAATAAGCAACAGATGTGCTAAATTTGATGCAATATGGAAAGAAACTGAAAAGTAAAGTGAAGCCAGTCTCATTCTTATTCTTCCAAGTTTAGAAATATTTCTGACGATTACACTGAATATTTACCACTTCATAGTAAGAGCAGACACGTGTTTTATATAACATACGTGATGGTAGTTAATAAATGCTTCTACCTCACGTAATGACGACCAAAATAAATTATTACTAATACTGTAAAATACTGTATGTCCAAATAGGAGAAGTTATTATTGTTGATAAATACTCTGCTAATAACTAACTACTCTAAGACTAATTGTATCAGGAAGCATAGTCACAAATATTAAAAACCACAGATTATTACGACGAAAGGAATTTCTTTTACTTGTTTCAGGCAGTACATTCTGGAAAAGACTTTTTTACTCACTCTCGTTTTGATTCATAAAGGTTTCTGACTAAAGGAAATTCGAACGAATCTTAATCCGTTTTGATTTGACTGTGGCTTTGACACCATGCCGGGCACTGTGTAGTCTTCCAAATGTGTTTGTTTGTTTCTGATTGTCGTTTTATCATTTGGCATGTACTACAGTGACTTAACCAGAAAGAAAAAGAAAACAACCTGTATGATACCAAAAAACCTTTACTGCGTGTCGCTCTGCTCTTAATTGTGACTTGTTAGCATGTTTAGTGCTGTTGTAGAAATGATTATGTAAACTATAAATTATGTAAGGTTTCCAATTCTACCACTCACACACGGTGTTTGATGTCTTAAAGTTTGGAGTGAATCCAGGCTGTAGTGTTCACCCCCTTTTACAGCAAGTACGTACTCAGTGTTGTTTGGTGGTAAATAGTTGTGTGTTATTTGAAAATTGTTTAGTATGTTATGTTGTAAAATCTGCACTATGTCTTGCATATGAAAGACAACAAATACCCTGTGATTTTTGTTTTTATTTTTATTCACCTATGAATGACCTTGGCCTCTGTTAAACGTCCTTTAAAACTGGAATGTTGTACATTTAGTGCCTTTTACATTTCATCAGCTAACTTGAACATCTGCTCAAAATAGAAAAGATAAGATTCATTTATTTTACTTTTATTGTATGTATTTTTTGATACACATAATATCGGCTCTGTATCCACTGTTTAAATTTTATATAAAACTAATTCTCGGCCATTTAATGTGTGTTTTTTCTGATTATTGCATTTTCATCAGACTGAGAACAAAATTTTGATAATTAGTAATCAGATTTAATGTAATGTGAAGACAAGAACATAGTAACATTTGGCGCAGTTATATCTTGCTCAGTCTTCTATCTTCTTTAACACATCATCAAGTCAGTCATTATAGAAAGAGGAATGAAAATTGCCAAATAGAAAACTAAACTGAAGTTGTGGAAGGAGTACTAAGATTCTTTATTCTGTAAGTACAAATTTTATGCTCATGTAAAAATAACTAACTAAACATTTACATCCTAATAAAACAAGGCATTATTGCCATAACATATCCCAAGCAGTCACAAGCCACAATAATAATGCATTTTAAAGGACGTATTAAAATTGACGTCCGTCAACTTCCTGGGATTGAAAATGTTCTATTGATGCGCGTTTTCCATCTGGACTGACACTCTCCGGCCACCGTACGTCCACTACCTCTACCATTAATGTAACCTGTGAGTGTAGTTTGCACCGTTATTGTGAACATGTAAATATGCAGACATCCCTCACGCAGCACACGAGGACAGTCATGAATTAAATAAAGAAGTTACTGATGTTTAGACACCTGTAGAAAAGCGCACAGAGGAAATTATTCCACACACAGCTGCATGCTAAAAACTAAACTTCAATGACTTAATAATGTTAGGAAAGAACTCCAATTAGACTGGAATGAGGAGGCGTATGTCTGCCTTCTTCAAACGTTGACACTACAGATGCTCACTGAACACCTGACTGAAGCAGAAAGTGAAAGTATACGTTTTATTGGAAAGAATCAAAAGTAAATGTACCTAGTTACGGAAGACAAATGTTATCCTATATCAAATAATATGGCAGTAATTCCTCAGTCTCTGGAGAAACGATCGAGTTGAAAATGTTTATTCAGTAGAAATAATGGACACTAGTAGAAGTGTCTAGCATAGAACTGGTGCACATATGTTATTGTAAATGTTTCTTACATTATATATTGTTTTTGTTTTGAGGTGATGAGAACTTTTTCATATCTTGCATAACAGCAAGTAATGTTTCTCATTCCGCTGATTGTGACTGACGTTCAGCATTTTCCACTGCTACATATGAACATGGTTGTGGAGGAGTTTATTTCAGCAGCTCTAAATATTGTACAGGTAAAGATACATGCTGTTAATAATACTTACTGTTTAAGCAGTGAGGCAAATGACTGGAAACAGGCTGCTGCTAGGAAAATATGTAAATGCACTGCTTGTCTTGCAGAGTTTGAGCAGCAGGAGGCAGAGTTGATCATACCTATGATCAACAGCAGAATTTCACAAAAGTATTTTTTTATCAATGGCCATCATTGAATTACTGATTAATGTGCTGAAAGGACGTCCCACTGATCTCGCTGTCTCCCTGTATGAATTGAAAATCAGAGGGAGAAAAACTCCCTCACTTGTGGTGGTGCTAAGGTTCGTGGAAAAAGAAACAAAAAGTCTGGGTGGGAATCCCGGTAAATAAAAGGGGACAACCCCCCAGGGAACAGCATTTTTTTTAATGTTTGTAATATGAAGCTGTGAGGCAGTGGAGGTGCTGTGTGTGTGGGGGTGTGTGTGTGTGTGTGAACACATGACACCAGCGCTGAAGCACAATGAAGGATGAAAGGATGGCGAATGTGAAACCAAACCTGCTATGAACCTATGAGATACTGGAAACACAACAACAGGTAGGATCTTCTTATTTAATTATTTATTGATTGATTGATGTTATTTATTGTGTTCATTATAATTATTTTTCTCCTAAATTGCATGAAGGCATTTGTTGTATGTTGCTAAATAAAAAAAATACTAAGTGTTTGAGTCAGTAGAATTTAAGCATCTAAGTACTCCTGAACTTAATTTCATTGAGAAATATTGTACAATTTAGTACAATACAAGTTGACAGCTGTGGTTTCTGCTTACTGTTCTGATTTTAAATGTTATACACAAAAGATAAACACAAAAAATAGGTGCAATCATAGGTCTGTTTTAATGCACTCACACCTTTACACACAGTCTTGTGTGTATGTGGATGATGTTTTCTCAGTCGTCATAGACATGGATGTGTTGACTCATATATATGATCTCATCCTTCATCTCAAAAGTTGAACATCAGTTAATTATTGATTATAGACAATCTTGTATCTGCTCAGTAGCACACGTCCGATCAGCACATCACATGCAGACGAGGAGCACATTCTTTCTTTTTGGGCGAGTTTTTTGATAAGTGACCAGGTATAGGTATAAAATACTACTTTACTGAGTTGAAACATTCAAAATGCGTCATTCACCGCTGGCTGCAAACATATTCATACAACCAAAACAAGCTGCTAGAAAAGGAATGTGAAAAAAGGAGTATTTTTACACTGCTGCATTTAGTAGTTTATAGTACTGCTGTACATACAGTGAGTACAACTGTGACTTCTGCAGTAGCTGAATGATGAGTCAGTGCCTTGCTCATGGGCACAACTGTTACAGATGGGGGAGAAAATGCACTCATTCCTTCTCCCAGCCTGTGGTGACATCCAGACAGTTGTACAGTCATTTGAAACTAATTGTCTGTGTGCGTACACAGACAATTAGCAGGTTTTACTCATTAGGGTTGTAATGATGTTTGTTTGTTGTACAGCAAACCAGAGTGAAGCCACAAAACAAATCCACATCACTCCCACAGTCTCGAAAAGGATATGCGAGTTTTCAACACACCCACATGTCTCTAAAGGACAGACATTTTACGTTTTTTTTTATCGAATCCATCAGTAACTGCTGCTGACGTCATGTTTGTCTGGGTGGAGATATTGAGCATCACAACATCTTTTCATTTATAAAATATACCCATAAAAGGTTGCTTTTTAAACTCTCACACTCACACAAGATAATACATGCACTGAGAACTAAGTACGCTGCCAACTTTTAGCTTTGACAAACAAACACACCAAAATACCCAGAATTCCAAACGGAGACTGGTATGTGAGAAAATCCAAACTAAACTTCAGCACTAATAGAGGATATTTTGGGAGTCGTCCCCTTCAAGTGGAGCATAAAACTGGACTACCCAACCCCCTTATAAGGCATTTCCATGTGAGCTGGAGGGTGGAAGTGGGCCGAGCGATGCAGGATATTCTCACAGGATGTGATGGCTGGACAGCAGCCGAAGCCCTGCGTCGTAGAGGGAAGAGTCAGCTGAGAAGAGATTTTGGCTTGTGGTGTGCGTTTAGTTACTATCGACCCGTGAGTGGGTGTGTGAGGATGTGAAATCAAGATGGTCAGGAGGCACTGAACAGATTAGTCATCAGCTCAAAGCGAGGTAAATGTTCAGCTTTATAAAGAAGTCCTGAAATGTGCTTTTGTTGATGTTGTTGTTGTTGTTGCATGGTTTGGATTGCAGAAGCTTTAGACTCCTGGAAAATGTGTACAGTGATAAAAGAAGCACTTAGATGTGTTTAAATATAGATTTACTCCATTACAAGTTTTAATTTAACAGCAGCTTAAATAAACCTACATAAGTCTTATTTAAAGTCTTTCAGGCCAATATAACACAGCATGTAAAATGTAGTACACACAGCATTTTAATATTACAGTACTACTACTTTTACTTTAGAAATGGCTATAAATGCGTTTTTCAACTCATCACACTGCCTGAAAAAATAGAGTCAGACAGAAAATTATTCTGATATTATGTCATGTGTTATCAGGCTCTTCGAGCACTTCTGAAAATAGTATAATGTATAGCATAATCTATAATAATAATAGTTTTAACTACAGTAAAAAACAAAGCACGGAGTCTGGAGGTGAATAAGAAAAAAGAGAAGAAGAAAATATTCTTACACAAAGTTGAATTCATATGTTGGCTTTAATCTTAAAAACAATGCATTATGCTACCTTTATTGGGGCCTCAGGCAGGCATTCAAATTCAAACCATGTGAGATTTTCTTGTGAAACTGCCAGCATATGATGATGAGAAGACTCAGGTAGACGCTGTACTTGTTATATGTTTCTTAACTCACGTGTTCATCTGAAAGCCAACATACACTTAATGGAGTGAAAAGTAGAAATGTTATTCTTTTAAATGTGGCAGATTAAAAGCTAAACCTGACATAAACTTAAAATACAAGTAAAACACAAGTAACAAAAGTAGAACATGGAGAGATCAGCTGTCCAGTTCTCAGGGCTGTAAATATTTAAAAGCTTTTTTTTAAATTGCACACCAATCAATCAATCTTTTCTTTCCACATCAGTGGGATCACTACTACAAAATAAATGATGTCTGTGTTTTATGCATCTGCAACTGCTCCTTATTTACTGAGAGACGACATTTAGGCACAAAAATCTTTCCTGAACTCAACACAATCTACAATCTGTTGTCATGTGTGGGTCTTTGAGAGAGTCTAGAAAATTTCTTTTCACGTAGCACAATGTAAATGGAGATGTTTGAAGCAACACCTCACGCGTAGCATTTCTAATTTAAAATATTTGCTGCTACCTGCGAACCCTCTGTGGTTAGCAGAAGCATTTCCATGTACTTATGATTGGCATGGGTACTTACCATTACTCTGACACTAATTACTCCCACACTGTCTGCCCTCCAGCGTTACATGTTGTTTTCTTTTGCTCAGAGGAACATATCAGGAAACATTTTAGCTGAGTTTCCGCAAAGTAAGAAAGCATATATCTTGTGTCTAGTCGAAGATGACTCACTAAACCCCGACAAAACAGTCTTTGCCTTTTTCTGTTTCCAAACAATACCCAACAGTACTGAATTGATTACATTTACTCTGAACTGATGGAAACAGTACTGAATTGCTTTAGCTTTGTGTGCTTAGTCATTCTTTCTTAGTCCTACCAGTTCTGCAGCTACTTGATGTCGCAGCATAGCGTAGAAGAGAAATACAAACATGTATGTAACGAAAATCCCCTTTTTGTTGTTTATTTTAGTGCATAAATAGCACTGTCATAGGTCAGCATGTCACACAGTAGGTAGGTAGGGCTACTTCCCTCTTCCTTCCCTTTTCAAGTCATATCACATCACAGCATGCTTCCTGCATTTCATGTGTGTCTGACTTGTGTGATCTGGACTTTCTCTGTGCTGCAGCACCATGGCCGCCTTCCAGCTGCTCATCCTGCTGTTGGTCAGCTGCGTGGTGGCACCTGCACGTCCTCCCCGCCAGGTCTCTCCGTGCCCTATTGTAAGTAAAGTCTGGTAAACAAAGACTCTTATGACTAGTTACTCCAAAGCAAGAGTTATATGTGTTCTTCTAGAAAGAAATGTCACATTTCCAGTCAAACAAATACTATATATGTGTGAGTTCATCTGATGTCAATTTTTATTTCGGGTTGCTCGTAGCAACTGAGATGTGGCAGATAATCTTTAAAGGTGCTTGAGGTATATTCAGATTAACTAGAGACAAATTTATTTAGAACCTTTTGACCTAAGCAAATCTCTTTTTTTGGTTTTGTGCTTTCAAGAGAAGTGATATTGAATTGAATTGTGTCATACAGTCATAGAAGTGTTGTGACATCTTTTCCTTGGAATATCTGATGTAGTTTTAGCTCATCGTGCAACGTGTCTGTAACAGTGCTTGTTTTAATAAGGAGATAATCTAGAAATGTGACATCAATGCCTGCGTACTGAAGGATTCTTTCTTTTTGCTTTTCTCAGAAAAGAACAGCAACTGTTTGAAAAAGCTTTCATAAAAAGACCATAGATTTGAGCAATTTGCAGAGTCTGTTCAGTGAAAACTGCTCTCAGACTCAACACACACACTCACAAAAGTCTATTCAAATATTACTTGACATTTGGAGGATGAATTTAAGTTGGGAGCCTTGGCATGACACAGTGTCTTTGTTTCATGTCAGCTTTTCTAAAAATATCTTGAGATTGAAACTAAAACGTATGTCACTTGGTCAAATTTGGTATTTACTGCTTCTATAAATATCTGGACGTCAATGGGGGGTTCAATGTTCAAACCTGTTCAGCCTATGGAAACCCCATTATGAAAATCTAAAATCATCAAACAATAAACCCTGTGTATGAATTTCAAATGAAGATGCAATATGAAGGACGTGAACAGGACATGTCACATTATCATTGTTGTTCCCATACACATATAAATAGCAATTTTCCGACATGCTTTAAACAAACTAAATGTACAAGTTGACCTGACACCTCAAAAAACAGATACACATTCATACAGAGGCTCCCGCTGCTCTGACAACTAGAGTCACACCAGGCCTGCTCAGTGATCCATCCACAGTAGAGGGCGTAATCTACAGCTCTTCTTCTGTGTCCGGGGCAGAACTGCATTCTACAAGTGTGGTTTTAACAAAGCTATATCCTTTTTTTTTAACACGTTAGTTATTTTATGATAATGATGAAGGTGAACATGACAAAGAGTTGGGTCAAAGCTGTCATGGCAAACATATCATATTGGCCTCACTTTCGTTTCCTGCCTTCTCAGAATTCTTCTCAACAAGTCATTAAACAACCTTCACCAAAGCTGTACCGGTCTGACACAGACCCTCCTATAGTGGTCAGTTGACAGCAAAAATGCAAGCAGGTTATCTTGCTAGTGCTGGCTCTCTTTACAGATCATTGTGGTCAGCCAAGTTTCCCAAGATTTGGAGGGGCGATATGAGAAATACATCAGAAGAAAAGGTTACTGTGGTGTGAACCACTCTTGTAAAACCCTTTGTTAAAGTAATTCAACAAAAATGTTTGACTGTGATACTGTGAAATAAAATACAGGAGCATAGCTTTGTAGCATAAGGCCATGTGAGAATTATTTTAAAAATATTGTTTTAAAATAGACTTGAAACTTAAGAATGTTTTTTTTTGTTCCCTGGAAATAGTAGTCATGTGTTATTGTATTACTGTGACTAAATATGCTGTAAGCAGCCTCACACATGAATCATTTTAGACCCACTTAAGGCTAAGTTCGGCCAGTGTTCAGGAGGAGAAAATAACACCGGTCATATATCTCTTATATTGGGTCACAGGGGAAAGAATATGTTTTTTCTCATGACACTTACATAATAATATACCTGGTTTGTTCCTCAAGGCTTCCCAACAGATACAACATGTCTTGCATTATTAAATAAATCATTTGGTTTGTTTATGGCGAGCTTGTAAACAACAAGGAACGGCACTTTCAGGACACCACAAAAATGCCAAGAACTTAAATGTGCTCGGCGGCTGAGCGAGAACAGAGGGGCGTTTTATGTGTTGTTTTAGGACAGAGGGGTCCCATGACCATATGGCTTCAATTATAAAGTACACTTTGAGATATTTGTATATGTTATGGGACAATGGGGAAAGGGTTAGAGTTAGGGTTAGGGGATGATGGTGATAAAGGTGTAAGGTGTATTTACTTTAGAAAGTTTCATCTTGAGACCGAGAGTAAAGTGATTTGTCAAAGTTAACGTTCATTAAAACAACTCACCATCATAAATCTACGAGGACTGTCTTGCTACCAAGAACTCGTCGCACATACACGGACTCATAAATTGACTGTACAGTTTAAACATTTGGTCTGTGTTGTGTCATACTCAGGCAATCCTGGCGGAATGCCGACATAATCAGACTGCTGTGTTTGTCTGTTCGTAGGAACAGTTGGATGCGCTTTGCAGTGGTCTGAACCTCAGAAGTGCCCCAGGAAACCTTCCTCGTGGCATCCAAAAGCTGGACCTTTCTTTTAACCAGGTGCAAAACCTCTCCCAGAAAACTCTGGCACACCACACCAGCCTCCGTCATCTTACTCTTCACTCTAACAGGATCCACTTCATCCAGCCGGGACTCTTCAGAAACATGAGTGAGCTGAGAGTCCTAGATCTTTCAAAGAATCATCTGAATGTTTTCGCCCTCTCTAAAATCAACATTGGGCCTCTTCCAGCCGTAGAGTCACTGGATCTTTCCGGTAATGGGCTGTACACAGGCATGTCAGACTATTTCCTGGCAGATTCTCCATCACTAGCAAACCTTTCACTGAACGGCAATAGTATCACTAAAATAGCACAAAATACTTTCAGTGGATCCTTGGCCTTAAAAAAAATCAACCTCCACAATAACGTTATCTTGGAGATCGAAGACGGAGCTTTCGACTCCCTGCAACATCTGACTGAACTTGATTTGTCCAAGAACTCAATCACATGCATCACAGACTTCAATCTGTATCATTTAAAAGTGCTCAATCTCAGCAAGAACAGCATGGAGCTTTTCCAAAGTGTGATTTCAGAAAAATCCTACAAACTTCTCAGTCTCGATCTGAGTGAAAATAAAATGCCTTGCTTTCCTGTCCTGCCCAAAAATAATGTGCTGCACTATCTGGATGTGTCACGAAACCAACTTCAGAGCTTCTCAGACTGTCCTGAAAAAAATGTTTCTTTGAATAAACTCATATACCTGGACATGAGTTATAATCAAATCACAAATATATCAGAGTCCTTTTTTTCCATAATGGAATCACTAGAAGTCCTGAATTTGAGTAAGAACTGCATTGGCTCGTTTTCTATCACTACTGGAAATGTCCTGCCGAGTGTGAAGATTATCAATCTCAGCTATAATTCCCTGCAGAGTCTGACAATTGAGGAAAACACTCTGCAATCGCTGGAAACGCTCTTCTTACAGGGAAACGACCTTACCGTCCTGGACCATCAGATATTTCAGAGACTTTCAAATATCAGATATCTGCATCTCCAGAAGAACAATCTGAAAATCTGTGCCCCTAAGCCAGAGCTGACAGTCCAAAACCACCGGGAACCCCGCAGTTGCGTGTCCTTTTTCTCTGTTCAAAACCTGCAGTTTCTGTACCTCTCTGAAAACAATCTGCTGACTTTGCCTGCGAATGCATTTGCTAAAACACCTCTGAAGTCACTGGACTTGTCCCTGAACTTGGGCTTGGATATAAATGAAGATTCCCTCTCTGGTCTCCAGGAATCCCTGGAAAACCTATTTCTGAGAGAAAACAACATTTCCTGTCTAAACACACACTTGTCCACACTCAGGAGTCTCAAACACGTTGACCTGTCTGGAAACCAGTTAACCTCTTTGCCTTTGTGGCACAAAGAGTCTCACATTGAGTCACTAAACCTGCAGAACAACAACCTGGTCAGCGTGGGGGACAGCACCATTAGTTTTCACTCTCTGAAAACCCTCTACATGGGCTCCAACCCTCTGAGCTGCTGCAAGAATCTCCGCTTCCTCCACATGCTCCAGAACTCCGCTGTGGTGGTTCCTGACATTGAGACGGTGACATGTTTTCACGATGACTTTTCAGAGCCAGTAAACATTGAGAAGGTGACAGAGGAAATGTGTCATACAGCAAGCAGCCAAAATTATATTATTGTTGCCCTATTGACTTTATTAGTGATAATTGTGTTGGCACTGCTGGTTAGATGCTGTCGCTTGAGGAAACGTAAGCGTAATAGAGGGTATAGAGCGTGACATGAATGGACAATGCACATGCGCTGAGTCACGGACCGTGATGGATTTATAGCTGGGACATTTACAGTTTCTGTTCATGAGAAGGCTGGCAGACACAAAACAGAATGTAGTGTCTGTGGTGTCACCCAAAGACCCACTGCCATATGTTTTCCTGGAGTGAATAAATACATATTTGAGCATCGTGAAAGAAGCTTAGGAGAGGAATGCAAAAAACAACCACAATGGTGGGCTGAGACAACGGTCACTCATGACAATATATGAAGCAATGACTGCAGGAGACAACTGAAACCAGAACCTCGCGTGGCAATATACTCACCTTGTTTTTATTACGAGATGTTCAGACCTTTTTTTAATTTAGTTCTTTGCCACATCTGGTGGCTACTAGAGCAACTATGAATGTAATACGTGTGAAGATGACGATGAGGAAGAAAAAGGCCAGGAATCAGGAAGTAGGCAGTAGGCACCTGAAAGCTGGACCAGAACATCTGTACCACTCTCACGCCTGTTCGCGCAGCAAATGTATGTCTACCTCTAGTAGTCAGTGAGTTCAGCTAAAGGGGCTCAGAAGATCTGATTTACGTAATGTAAATTAGAGAGCTTTAGAGTTTTGTTAGCCACGCTAATAGTTTCCATCTGTTTCCAGCCTTTATGCTAAGCTAAGCTAATCGCCTCATGCTTGCTGCTACCATGCAGCCGTGTAGAGTGGTACCGATCTTCTCTCTGACTCTCAGCTATAAAAGAAATATGTTTATATTTTTACATTGAGGGTTAAATGAAGGGTTCTTGGAAGTGACGGAGACAGATAATTATACAACAAAATGAAGGATAAAGTCACTATTTGTTTGGATAACAACAGTAAAAGTGTATCTGAGGATGGAATTTTCCTTTAAGCTAAAAGTAAATAAGACACTACACACTTGTTTTTTATTTATGAAGTAAGATTAGATGACGTAGATCTGAGATCGTGACTCCACACTGTTCTTTTTCTATGCAATCCAAGCTGTCTCTTTACTTTTTATGTAGTATGCACTTTATATTTTCTCCTACCTGTGTGGTTATATCTGTATCTGTATAACACTAAGACATGAGTAATCCTCAAATACTGAGCAGAGCATGAGTCAATGTCGTTTGTTTTTCTGTTCATTTTGCTCCCTAAGAGTCGAAAGTCATTCATTTGACGAGAAACATTTTAAATACCTAATGCTAGTGCTGAAGTTGAAAAATAAAACGCTGACATAAATGACTGTGATAAATGATGTATTATTAAAACAATATGAAATCCAGTGCTGTCATGTAGTGGGCTACACTGGTATCTGCAGCCACATATAATTACAATGTATGTACTCTGTTATTATTATTATTATTGTTATTATTATAGTAACAGGTCATTTTAAATGATTCATTAAAAACAATGTTTTAATCACTATTTGTGTGACAAAAACACAACTCTGAACACTGTATTCACATCGGCAATTGAAGTTACATATATTTGAATTATTCATACAATATCTTAAAATAGTCATTTCAACTTCACTTCACTTTCTTGCTGGAAGTTAGGAGCGAATTTTACTGTCCTGTTGTTACCCCTGCAACTAACTACAGTAGCTTAGCTTAGCTTAGCACAAAAACTATAAAAACAAAGGCGCAGAGTGAGTCCAGCTCTGTACAGACGTAACACAATCCTACCACATGTCACTCTACATTAGACAGATGTTACATGATGTGAGTGGTTTCATTCTTTTCAACTGACCTTTGGCACAAATGCAAATTAGCATATTTGCCAATGCTTAATGTACGCAAGTAAGTAAGTACACTGTGAGTAAATGATGATTGCAATCAGACTACAATAAATATAGTCTTCAATGCATTTAAGGAAACAACACTTATTAATATGATATTAAACTGAATGTAACATGCTAAAGTTTGTCTCTTGATTATTGAAGAAAAGCTCTTATAAATATCATTGAAATAATCATATTATTATGTAATATAATATTTATTGTATATTTTGTAGTTCACTGTAGAAACAATTAAGTAAGATTAAAATGATTCATAGTAAAGTTACAGTATGATATTTACAGTTTTTTAAGTACAAATAGTCCCGTGGGATGATTGATGAACTCACATAGTACCTGGACGAGGACGTGCCTGCAAATATTTTATAAAAAAGTCAAATAGTTCCCTTTGAAATGTACTGGTCGTTTACAGTTTAAAGATGCCAACCTGCAACATGTATTTTAAACTAAAAACTGAGCCTGTTACTGATGGTTGAATTTCATTTTCTGTAGATTATGTAATATGATGCTGTGTGATAACATGATGTTGATTATAGAGTAGTTATGGTCTATGTGCTCATGTATTGTAGTTTCACTTTGGAGTGATGCATTTGGGTGGGCCATATGAAGTGGGAAATTTGTAAGCGTACCACTGTGAAGCTGTTCTCAAACAGTGAACAAAGTGGTGAATTCCACTGATAATTGTGAACTTTCACTTTAACAAGATAAACCTGTCAATCTACAAGGCTAATGGTAATAATATCCTTATGACTTCCCCTGATCTGTGAGCTTAGTTCAGGGTAGACAAGCTGCTGGGTGAAACAAAAGCAACATTTGCATCTCTTGGCTTCTATTTCCATAAAACACTGGGGTTTTTTTAGCTTGGCGTGTCTCAGCTGAAAGAAATACTCCCATATTTTGGGAAATATGTCAAAGTCTTCCCAGAAATCAAATATACATATAACATACAGTACATTAAAAAATGTTCTTATAAAGGGTCAGTTGGCTCAAAACACAATAAGGCAAAATTGCTGGAAAACATTTTTTGGGTTTTGCTGAACTTTAAATTTCCTGTTTTTATTGTTTTTTACCCAGAGCTTGTAGCTTTTAATTTGATAGCTTTGACCTTTATCCAGCCGTTCTACATCAGCTCGCTTTGCCTATTTTACTCCTGTGTTTAAATTTTTACAATTTCTGTTGAGCACGAAAAGCCCCCAGTGACTCAGATCCCCCCACCTCCTGTAATTTACTGTCCAGGGTGGTACAGGAAGCTGTTTTACATCAAAGGGGAGAAATCCGCTTTATCACAGTTGAACACAGGAATAGGAATCTAGCAGATGCCTGGCAAAACAATCAGATAGAAATGGACTTTCGTCTGAACATGCCTGTATTAGTTTATAGTTTTAGCACAAACATCAATACATCACTGGGTGTCTGTGTTTAGTTTGATGCTGCCCTGAATCACACAGTTTAAACACTGAAAAGTGGCGAGCAAGGAATACTTCAAAATATCCGAACATATAGTACCACGAAAAAGGGGATTTTGATAATTAAGAATTTGATTATTTACCATTACTCTATAAGGTTTTCAGTTACTGGAAACCTCAAGATTAATCAAAATCCTCTTTATCTACTATCTAATTCTATCTACATAAAACTAATTCCTAAATGTTAGAAATACAATCACATGTCTAGACTGTGTTCATGTGGCTGAAAATGATGTCTGCTCACTGCCATATGTAACTGGTATTAGTTTTTATAAAAACAGCAGCCCATTGAATTTTTACTTCAGTATAGTTGGTTCTCCAGTCGAGGCTAATGCCATGTGCAGAGCATGTTTTGTTACCTATTAAAATAAGAAATCTTGTCTGTAAAGCTGGCAGTTAGGCCTCATATAAGCCTCAGAGAAAAGCCACGTCCAAATAGAGAGTTCATATAGAAAGTACAATCAGGGCTTTAAGTCCAGAGCATGGGTGTTCCTGTTAATGCAGCTAATTCGCAAGACTGTCCTCCCAGGAAACATCATCACAGCATCAGGATTTTCAGTAAACACCCTGAAATGACAACAAGCAACAAGGTCCCCTGACAAGTTGTCAGTATGGAGCAGAGAACAGATGAATCACGAAGCTCTCGGTAAAAGGAGGCCGGGATAGACGAATGAGCCAGTAAAGCTCAACACTAGAGACAGCTGTTAATATCCTTCTTTCTACAATGACCTGATTGTGCCTAAAGCTCGTGTAGAGCACCATGGTTCATGTGTACGGTATGTGCATTATGTGCAGTTCTATAGGACAAGTAAAAACAATGCGTTCTTATTTAGATTCCAGGCATGGCTGCTTCCACCTTGGCAGGAACAAATATATTTGTGACATGATGTTGTTTTGGTGCAGTAAACCATTTTAAAACTATCCTCTTCCCATGTTGCAGTCAACACATTTTTATAGCTTGTTGACTGAAGAGAAGGTCAGTGCTTTAAAGACATATTTAACCCTCTGAGCAGTGAGGACTACTTTCCACGGGGACATAGAGTGTCTTGCCCTGGGCCAAAGTGCCACATGGATGGACAAACTAAAACAACCTCAATGCTGGACTTAATGTATCCAATCAAAGTCACAGGTTCTGATTAAATACTGATAAAGTCTCAGGTCAAAGCCTATGTATGCACCTGATTGTAGCTTCACCCCGTTTAGACTCAAAGACAAAACAACATGTCCTACCAGCCCTCACAGCTGTGCCCACTGGCTGAAATGCATCATTTCCGCTCAGACACTTTTCCTGTTCTTGTTCAGGTTTGTTCCCGCTTATAAGACGGGCAGAGATAAAATCAGGGGAGGTCTACGAGAAATACTTGTGGTTCCTTAATTGGAAGCAGACCTCATTTACTTTTCCTCTCCTCTGTGACTGAGCATTGAGTCATAAATGAGCATTAACCTGTATTAATCATAGTTTAGGAATGCTGAGTAAAAAACAGAGAAAATGCAAAGGCCATCTTCATCCCCCAGACAAAACATCCCATTTTAGTTCATCTTGCTGTTTTAAAGTCTGGCTAACACGTCTAAATAAAAGAAAGCTATTACACTCAGATTACGTTCTCCCCATTTTCCTGCTGGAAGATTCTATTTGTTGCATTCCTGATTCATACCAGAAAATTCCAATGTATTTGTGAATGATAATGATATACTCCTGCTTTCATCTGTTCCAAGTCAAGAAACTGTCTACGGGAGTATCCCAGAGGAGACGAATGCGTGTGTTGACCTCTCTGTGCTTGTGCGTGATTGGCTGTGCCTTGCTCCATGAACGCAAGACTCACTGTCAGGCAAGCTGTGAACAGTCAGCATCCTATTATTCATCTGCAGTAATCCCAGCACCGCCAAACAGCGCTTGCTTTCCTGATTTATCACCACAGACCATGAGAAAGATCAGAGGTTAGTGTTTATTTTCAGTACACGAGTTTGAGGACATGCTCTTTCTTTCCACCTAGGCCTATTTTATATACATTAAACTTCCTGGATTTTTTAACTTGATATACCAGGGTCTTATATTTATGATTAAAAAAGCAGAGAACATCCACGCCAACATTCACACATGGGTGTCATCTCATCCTCCTCATATGAATGTTGGCCTGTAATGTCCAAATGTAGCTGTCTTAAAAGTTTATTTAAGTGAGGTTAACTCCCATGATGTCCAATCGAAATGGTTAATTATGTTTTTGTTTGTCCGATTCCTCTGTGGGAGATGAGCTGGAGCAGACGGAGAGAGATGAGCTGGAGTTTGTCTTTTTATCTTTTGAATTGTCAGACATAAACAAAGATAAACTGCAAAATGGGAATCCAGAGTTAGCATCTTCAGTTCAACAGAAACCCACTGGTTCCGTTGAGTCACTGGGCCACTGAACAGCTGCAATGCTTTAAGTCAAACAATGAGAGCCTCAGACAATATTCAAACAGGACACTGGCATTATACAACCTGCATCTGTATCTGCTGTTTATGGATAAAATAAAACAACGTGAACGGCTGCTTTGAGGCCTCTCCAAGAACATTCTGTTTGAGAGTCCAGGATGACGACGTTTAAAGTCCAGCTGTTTGTTATGAGTATGAGTGAGACAACATATTTGGGCATATGACTATGCGATAAACACAATATAATGCCAAAGTTACCCATTTTATTATCTGTGGACATGCTGAAGAGTTTATTTATTGACTGATGTGAAGCTACAACAAAGATCAGTGTGAGAGTAAAATGCTGAGGTTTTGCAAGGAAAACCTCAGCATTTAAAAGTCTGTCTAAAAAGAGACATCCATCCATCCATCCATCTATCTATGACCCTCAAGCTCTCCGGCCTCTGGTAGAGGCCCCAAGCTGCCCACAGGAGAGCGAGTGGGAAGTTTTAGTTATATACATATAGATATACATTTGAGTCAGATTTCACCTAGTGGCCAATCTAGATTGTCCATGATTGAGTTTGGAGAGCATCCTCCTCTCAGCTACAACATGTAGAGGGTCAAGCTCCACACCAAGAACAGAAGCAGTCCTCCTGATTAATTAGTCCAGTTTGTTAGTGTCAGCTACCTTCAAGCTGCTGCCCCAGCAAACCACAGCAAAGAAGATCACACTGGACACCACAGACTCATAAAACATCCGCAGCATGGTGCTGCAGACATTAAAAGACCTGAGCCTCCTCAAGAAATAAAGACGACTCTGGGCCTTTATGTGCACAGCGGTTGTGTGTGTGAAGACCAGTCAAGATTATTCTAGGTACACTCCCAGGTACTTAAACTCAGACACAACCTGTACTCCCCCCCCCCGTATAATGAGAGGCGTGACAGGACCCCCAGATTATAACAACACCGACGAATGTCTCCCTGAAATCAGACTCAAAAACATAACTCAAACCATGACTTGATGTTTCTTAATTTCTGCTGGACAAAGAGACAAATGTGGTTTTCTAACACATATCAACTTCGTTTATCACCTGTGCTGTGGAGTTCACGTGTTGTCCCCAACTGGCTTAGTGTAGGTTTAAAAGATGACCTAAGTTAAGTTCCTTCTGTGGAAAACATTTCTTGGTAGTTTGTCAGAAAGTTCTGTTTTGTTGAGTATGAATTATTCTTTATACTTCTTGGTACTTTCTATGCAACAGGAACCTGTTGTGAAATGTTCATGAAATACTGGAGGACTCGCCCTTACTAAAGGGCAAAACGTCAAGTAAAGTTCACACTGCTCTGGCCTCTCAAATGCCAAACATGCTGGAGAAAACCCTGAATCCTTCCTTCAGGAAACAAACAGATCACCAATCACACGGTTTCCTGTTATATTCCAACAAAGATTCTTAGAAAGATCTGTAGGATGTTTATTCTCTATGCAAAAGGCAGCTGTTTTGTTTTGAGGATGTTTCACTTCTTTTCCAAAAAGTTTCATCAGTGGAAAGGATAAAGCCACTTAGATGAGATCACGAATGGTAAAATGTCCTAATGACTTCACACCACATGTATTAATACAGTATGTGCTGCACAGATTATTGGTTTTTGGCACACGGTATGTGTCTCACCATTGTTTCTGTTCTGTTCAGACCTTGTACAAAGAAAAGCGTTTAAAATGAGAGTATACAGCCTTATTTTCCCAGCTGATGGTTAAAAGGTGTTGAGGGTGTGAGAGTGTGAGGGGAAAGTGACACGGGGAATGATGGATGTGAGAAATATGTCTAATCTCACTGCAAAAAACAATGAATAGACATAGATTAAAAATTAGAGATCTTCATTCACGACTTCACACATCCACATAACATTCTTCACAGGATGACTCGCGTCAGCCAAGCCAGTCAAGTCTGTTGACTTCAAGTTAACCACAAACTCTATGGCTGTAATAGTGGTTAATCTTCACATATCAACTCATACACACAAAGGTCTTGAATTGTGTAATGACAACACATTTTTCTTGCCAGTGCAATCTATGCTCATAAAAATGGAGGCACTTGTTTGAGTTGGTTTTGAGAACATGTACTGGAGATATTACGCTGAAACACTGAAAATGGGGATATAAATCATCTTAGATTCTTCTTCTACTTGGCGGGGTACAACACACACGAACACAGCTGTGGACAAGAGGGCTGGATAGCTTGTCTTCTAAAGGTGAGGTTGTCAATTTGTGGGAATAATACTCACTTAAGAGTCATTTAGCATAAAAGCATCTGTCAAATTACTAAATGTCAATGTATGTAATATACAATAACCTCTTTGTAGTTGTTCTCTGTCAGATGAGTAAGAACAGAGTAAACTGTGTTATCCTGTGGGATTCTCGCAACATTTTCCAAGTGAGGGTGCAGGGTGGAGGGACGGTAAGTCAGCATGCCGCTAAACAGAGCCACATGTCTCTGGGTTGGGGCCAGCCAATCAGATTTTGCAGCATGCATCTGAGCCCCCAGGAGCCTAATGGCTCACTTTCAGCATGTGGAGGGAAAACGCACCAACGTGGAGTTAAACTCATCCGACAAACTCGGGGAGTGTGTGTTATGGCTTTTACAAGTGTGCGGAATGAACAGAAAAACACCTCTAGCACCAATTAAAAAAAAAACTGGATCAGGTGCCCAATAAAGCGCAATGAATATGTTTTGAAATTTGCCAATAGGAGCCAACATAAATTCTAGAAATGTTTCTGGCTGCTTCAGCGGAGTTCAGTCAAGTACATATACAGTGATTGTACATGGCCCAAAATGACTCTGACACTCTATAAAACCACAATGTGTGTTTTTAAAATCTGAATACGCTGTAGCTCTACAATTTCGTACTAACGTAACGTGTATGTCTGGATAATGTGTGAAAAAAAACTGAAACCAACAATCAACTGATAATATTAACAAGTACTGCCTGTTTAATCAAAGCCTGGTTTATCTTGTTCACCTGTGCTGGAGCTCTATTAAAAGACACGGAGATACCTTTGGTGACATATTTGTAAATGAGCATGAACGTTTTTACATTTTTTACAGTTCCCACTTTGTTCCTTAAGGAGTCGAGGAACCAAATGAGCATTTAAAACTCTGCTGTTTACGTCTACAGGAGATACAAAAGCTCACAGGACTGAGTGTTACACACAAGGTAGTCAAGTCAGAAGGTAATCAGAAATGGGATTTTCTTAAGAGCAAATCTTTCTTTTTTTCTGACTCAAATCTTGACTTATCCTTCATGTATATTAAATTATCATTTGGGAAACTTGCTGCTGTCATGAAACAAAAATAAAGTGAAAGAAGGCCAGGCGAAATGAAATACAAAGGAGACTTTGTACACATAGAAAACACAGCTTTCCCCAGCAGCACACAAGTGCTTGAGTGTGTTTTTATCAAAACTATAACATAAGCAGAAAAGGACTCCTCGTTTCAGTGCACTCGTTTTGCTGCAACCAGTAAAAATACACCGACATGTTCTGCTGAGCTTATTTATTTTCTATTGTACATTTATTGTGCAGATTAAATGATTTCTCTTAACTAGTCATCTAGTTGGAAAACGTATCAAAGTAATGCATAGTTTAAAAACACTATGCAAACGACTTTCTCACAGCAAAAAGTTGACTGTTTTCTTCCATTACAGTAACAAGGAGCAGTAACACATATGTTGTACTTCTTCTTTCCTCCAGGAATGTTTGCTGGTTCTGCTTTATGTTCCACACTGCAACTCAATCTGCTCCAGCTTTGTTTTCACTCCTGAAAATGTAAATCCCGTATGTATTGAAGGTTTTACAGTTACAAAGTCAGTCAAAGAAAACAGTCCAAATTGAGGAGGAAAACGTCAAGAAGATGATGTTCATACGAAACAGGAGAAATCTGTGACTCACTGGGAATCTGAAATATTGTGGACAACCATTAACATAAAGGCAGGTCTAAAAAAACAATGCACAGAGGCACAAGCTGTGCCAAAATCCTAATAATCAATTTCATGACTGTGTAGAATTCTTGCAAAGTCCCGTGTAACGTTAACATGCTGAAACAATTAGCTATGTTTGGAGAGCTGTCCAACTGTCTGGAACCGACTAAAACTAATCCTTTCACCTCGCTCCCACCTTTTACACCAAGCACTCCTCGCAGGCAATAAAACTATGTGCGTCATTAGTTGCGGGGATGAAAAATATACTAGGCTTATTATGAACAAACTAATATTTTACACAACAACAAACATTCTTGCTCTTGCACAAAAAAACAATCCATAAGTCCCATCTTGTTCACTGGTTCTGAGGCCTTAAACAAACCACTAGTCTGTTAGTTCACATCCAAATCTGCTCTAGTCCCGTCAGCGTCACCAGCTATGGCTGGTCGGGGGGGCTGGCTGCTGCGGCCTCATCGTTGCTGCTGTCCACCTCCTGCTCCATGGGGCTGTCCTCCTCCAGCTGCTGGCTTGTGTAGTTGGTGATCTCCAGGAAGCCGCTCGGCTCCACCACCACGTTGGACTGGCTGGAGTCCGGCAGGATAGAGTACTGAGGAATCACCTGCAGGTTTCACAGTGATGTTTCAGTCAGTTCACTTTGCCGTAGAGCAGACACACATTATTATACATCACCTCATTTGATTTATTACCATCCACATTTTTAATAAACATTTTACCTCAATGACCTCCAGGTCTTCTTTGCTCCTCTGTGCAGCGAGGCCCTCCATGCAGCTGAACGGCTGGGACTTTGTGTGGGAATGATGCATGGAGGCCCCAGAGCTGCTGATGAACTGGCCAGAGTCCAGCGTGCCTGACACGGCCTGGACCTCCAGGGCTTTAGCCAGAGGGCCGCAGTCGCTGGAGGAGTCCACCACCATGGGCTCAGTGCTTGGATCGATCTCAGCCTCCATCATTGAGATCTTCAGGATGTCGGACACAGAGGGCTTGTCTCCCGGGGGTCCGGAACTGGACTCTGGAATCAGCTTGGCAGCGGCCTCGCCGGTGCCAAAGACTGGCGACGGGTGGGAGCTGCCGAAGGTGATCTTTGTGAGGGTGGCGTTTTGTGTAATGATTGGCTGCTGTGTGGGAGATATGTAAAATGACAGACAGTATGTTATTAACGGTGGTGTTGAGAAATAAGACACTAACGTATGTTTCTGTGTGCAGCTGTAGAGTGGATGTTTTATTTGAGGTTTGTTGAACACACTAAACATATTTGCTTGCTAGCTTGTGCTAATAGCTCTATGGACAAACTAGTCTAGTTCTCTCCATCACCGTCTATATACTGTAGTTAAGAACTAATTGTATTAAAACAGATAAATGCAATGATTGCTTTGAGTGTTTTACATATAAACGACATGTTGTGAAAAATATTCCATGGCAACAGATGATTCATTTAATACAACAAATATAAATAGTCTATTTCATTAATTCATAGTCTATAATGTCTCAGTCTCTAGTCATAGAGACTAGAGTAAATGATGTCCGAACCAAGCGCACACTAGTAAGGCTGACATGTCAGAAGTCAATTCACAATTAGACAAAATAAAAAAACACAGTCACTGCAGTGAGCAATTAATCTCGTCACTTATCCGCCTGCGGCCTGTTTGTGGTTAAACATGACAGATGAGTTATGGCATTTGGCAGGGAAGTAGGAAAACCCCAGTAGATTCACATGTTATGGTTACATCATACACCTCAAGAGAAACTCACTCAAATTAGTGACAAACGCTGAGGCCGGAATTTCTAAAGAGAAAGTTTGATTATGAACTACCTGAGAATTTTCACTGAGGCCCCAGCGGTGGTTTAGTCGGTCATTCCTTGCTCCTGACAGGACAGGTGTAGGCGACAGACACTCACCTGACTGGATGTAGTCTTTTCCGTGCTGACAGGGTGGTGCGCCTGCAGTGGAGGAGGGTGGGACATCGGTGTGTGCAAAGGCCTGTGGTGAGACGTGGGTGCTTGCTGGAGCTTTGGGAGCTGTGGTGTTACCAGGGGCTTGGTTGGTGTGCCCGGGGTTGTAACCTTCGCCCCAGCTTGGGCCGCTGCGGTCAGGGGTCTATCTTTGGGGCTCTGGGTTACAGTCTGGGGTTTGGGCTGACTCTGTTCTCGTAGTTTGGGGAGCTTCTTAGTCAGCGGAGGTGTAGAGGGGAAGGCAGTGGTGGAAGTGGAAGGCTGGCTAATTTGAGGTTTGCTCAGCAGCTGTGGTGGCGGTGGAGGCGGTGGGGGTGTAGGCTGGGTGGCAGCAGAGCTGTGCAGAGTCTGCTCGGCCTCTGGTTGGCTCGAGGATGGTGGCTGAGCACCTGCAGAGTGGGTCGTATGCTTATGGGGTTCTGATGGCGGTTTGGAGGATCGGTAAAACAGGCCTGTCTGAGGGTCCAAGGTGTCACCTTCCAACTCTCCCGCCTCTAACACAGCCTCAGTTTTACCACAGCTGTCAGAGGGCTGAAACAGTCAGGAAATAAGATTACTGAGGGACGTTATCGTGACACTTATCCACATATTCCACAGAGCCAGGAGTACAGAAATACACTAATAAATTACTGGTGTTAGGATGACACAGAAGTGGATGAAGGATTCAGTTCTGGGTTATGCTATTAAATTTATTGTTTGTTTTGTAGCTGTTCTAAACATTCATATTCAAAGGAGAGATGTTCAGAGAGAGCTCTGACTCCTTTCTCACATCTGCACAGCTGGTCGATCAAAACTTAACACGAGTGTGACTGTTTCATTGTAATGAGAACATAGTTTTCTAATTAAACTACTTTATTTTTTATTAAATGTTTCTATTAGTCTTTTAATATTTGATATGACCAGACAGAAAACACTATTCTCTGTGGAAAGGCGCTGCAGCTTAGTATCTGGAGATGCTACTGAAATGAAACAAGTAATCAATAGTCAAGTCAGTAAATTATCTTAATGGTAATTTACCATTTAATATTTGACATTGCATTGAATTCTCACTTCATTTCTTTCAACTGAAAACAGTTGCCTGTGTATGTGTGTGGTTTGTGGTACCAGAGTACACGCATGGAGAAATATCACTACAGGCACGTGTACAAGTCTTTTTTTAGTTTTTAGGTCGGAGTATTTGGCAACAATGTTAAGATACAAATAATATGAACCACTTTTTTTAGACAGATCAGGCGTAATCAGACTAACAGGTACAAACAGTACCTGCTATATTTGCGTAACAGCTACTGTGCCTGCCACTCACATAAAGTAGTATAAACAACAACAACAACGTCAGTGTCTGCTTATACAGGAGTATCAGACTGAGGTCTTGGTCTCAAGTGTCCTCACCACGTGGCTGACATGTGAAGCTGTGACTGCAGAGGAGGCAGCAGCTGGTTTGGTTACCACAGTAACCTGGGTGCTGCTTTTGTAAGGCTTCACCAGCTGCTGACTAGAGGACATGACCACATCATCGTCCTCTGAGGACACTCCTGCTCTGCTGACTTTACCTATCAAGGGGAACCACAGTGATCAGATAATCATAGTAAACATAAGGAAGAGCAAACCCACACACGAATTTTTGCTCCATCCACTGGAACTGAGCAACCCACCAAAAAGGAAGTGCACACTGTGGAACACTCACTATGTTTCCCATAGTAAGTCATGTAGCAGAGTGGCTCATACCTGCTGTCACAGCAGTGCTGGGTTCTGCCTCTGAGGTGGAGGGTCTGGGGGACTCTGGGCTGGCCTTCTTCTCCTGGGCCAGCTGGATGGGCACCGCCATCTGGCTCAGGTCAATAGTGTGCTGCCTCGGTTTGGACTCTCCTTTCTCTTTAACTACTGGGAGCAGCATTATGAAGGAGAATGAGAAAGTCTGGCTCCTTTTACTTCTGCACATTTGGTCTAGAACAACCTAACATGGGTTTACAGAATTACGTGGCGCTCCAGATCTCTGTTCATTCATTGAAGCCATTAAATTAGTCTGGAGCTTGGATCATTTTACAAACAAAAAGAAAACAATGTTCTGGGTAATTTCACATTTAATATCTCCTCTCTCAGCTCTGGCTGAAATCCACAGACTTGACTGAAACTACACTGCTTTCAATGAAACTGGTTCTGTGAAAACTGTTTGTGGTGACATAGTATAAGAAGGGAAAATGCCACTATGATCAATAACAGAAACATTTTTTATAACAGCTCAGGCCTACACAGAATAACAAGTAACGCTTGCTACCATATTTTGGTGAGTTGATATTTTATTAACCTAGATTTCACAATGTGTTAATAATATATAATAAAAATAGGCAACATCTTATGGACCAGATTCGGGTTCATGCGCTACACCATCTCTTATGGGAATCTACAGTCAAAGTTAAGTGAACGTCACTGGGTGCTGCAGTTGTTTCCATATTTGTTTCATATTTCTTTCCATATCTTTCATTTACGTGAATTTTACCCCACATTGAAATGTTCTGTGGAAATCCTTTTCAGTACCCACATACCAATCCACCCAGTTCCACAGGTTTAAAGCCCAGTGAGCTTTACTGTGAAAGCAAAGCCTGGGGCAAGACACACAAAGACTGTGGGCTGGCAGTTCAGTTCCTGAAGTGTTTTTATATTCATTTGTTAAATGATTTTCAATGAAAGCAACCATAGCAACTATTAGAAGGCAGATATATGAGATGTGTGATGGCAGATTTGTGTTGTTTGAGTGTTTTCATTGACCTTGCAATGCTTCTTTGTACGGGTGATAATTCCCCCTCCGCCGTCATCTTTCCACTCACCCCTCCCTTTCTATTTTACAGCCTTTCCATAACATAAAGGCTCACCTGTTGTCTGTTGCAGCTCCAGCAGGGCTTTGATGGTGGAAGTGGCGGACTGGGATTCCCCACCGGTGACCTCCTGGTAGATAATAGTGGGGCTGGACTCCACAGCTACTTCCTGCTCAGTCCAATCCTGCTCTCTGGAGGACACCACATGCACAACAGGCTGCGGTTCTGAAGAATGACGACAATTTACAATTCAGTTATAGTTATTTTCACATTCAACTCAGTGCAGCTCCAAAACAAAATGCTTTTAAAGCAAAAACCAACTCTATATTACGTACAAAGACAGAACGATTCAGAACAACTCACCTTGGGCACTACCATGAGAGCTGTCACCAGCTAAGCTACTAGTCTCCATGAAGCTAGCAACCTCTTCCTTTGTGGACCCGTCCACACCTGAGGTCTGACCCTGACCCATGTCTGCAGAGCGGGTCACCTGCTGCAGCGTCTCAGTCACCAGCTGTCTGGTCTGTTCGCTTACCACTGCTGTATGGAAAACAGGCTTAGGCTTGATGAGAACCTGGAAGGAAATGAAAGGAACATGCACCATTATGTGAAGCAGCGGTTCTTATAATTGCCCCTGCACTGACACCCAACCACTTGCTAAGTAGTTTGCTCAGCAGTTGAAGTTAATGCTCACTCAAATTAGTTGGGGCCAAGCTTTGAGCAATTGGCCTGTCATGGCAGGTGAATTACTGAAAATAAAGATCTGTGCACTGTTCCAGGAAGCAGGTTTAACAGGATTTTAATATAACCATGAGTTCTGAGTGCTTAGTTCCTGAAAAAGCTGATCAGAGTGAGTTCAATCTGTTATGACAAAGTTGTATTTCCATATTGGGTAACACTGCCATCGGACTGTTTTGTACAGACGTTTATTAAAAACATTAAATACAATTTTAACCTGAATGTCACAGAGTGCTGCTGGTAAATTAAATCCTATTAAAATAGTTAAGATGAGAAAAGATACCACCTCATTGGCAGGTAAAACAGAAAAAAAAGAATCTAATTCAATACAATAAAGACACTATTTTATATATTAAAATAAATGAGTAGTCCAGTTTTAATGTCACATCGTTTTCATAAGGATAAAACTATGGTAGTAATGTTCCATCAGTGTGAACAAATATACCTAAATGAATGATAATTTATAGTTTGACACAGATCTTCTTCATATTTACAGATTAAAGTAATGTACATTGTATTTCAGTCCAGTGAACTGACAAGTGCTTATGTTCAAAGGTTGAAATGTTTTATCATAAATATTGTCACATATTGTCCTGGGTGATAAACTAAGAAGCTACCAGGACCTGCTGCTTCTTCTCCAGTTGTAAACCTGAGACAATTAATGTCCTCCAATATGCACTATATGAATGAGGAAACGAAACAGTGTATTGTTTCAGACTTGGCAGGGAGGGAAGAGACAGAAATTTGTGTTTGTTAAAGAAAACCCGTTAGTAAGAGGAAAAATCTACCACGGTAACCAACACCGATTTACAGCCATCTCCGTTTCTGTAACTGAAAACCCTTCCTTCTGCTCAGCGATACATTTTCACAGAACTAGTTTTTTTCTGTGATAGGGTGCAGTTTCACATCATCCAAGTCTACAGATAGGTGTCAAGCAAAGAACCACAAACCAACCAAATAAATTCACAGAGAGCCACCTGGAAGCATAGGAAATGTTCATCACGCTTTCTGTTGTGCTCCTCCAGAGACAATCTCCTCCAGACACTGTCTGGAGTTCCTTTACCTGGTAAACACAGCGGTAAACACATCACTAATGTGAAACGTGTGTGAGAACATAGAGCTACTGAGCAAAAAGGTGGATAAACATGATTTGGTGCAAACACAGACATTAATAAAATGTGTTGAGTGACTTTAATTTTAGATTGTTGTTGCAGCTTTGACATAATTTGTGGTTTTACCGAAGCTGCACAACCCACATCATCAAAGTGGGTGTTAAAGACTATATGAACTGTAAACTGCATAGTCAGCTGACTCACTGGCCCTAATTTTGCCTTGATGACTAAAAACAGAAACTGAATTGAGACGAGTGTGACTGAATTGAAACTATGACATATTTTTGTGAATGGCTACGATAAAATCAGCACAATCGTGTGCATTGGGTGATAAATGACAAGATGTTCATTCTGGTCAAATATTAATCCATCGACAGCCACATATTCATCTGTAACAGCATCCAGTCTATTAAAGTAACAGCAGTAAAAACACCTGGACACTAGTGTGGTGGAATTTACCCTTTAAAAATACATTCTTTCGTTTTTTAGGTTGAAAATCATCAAACATTAGTAACTATATTGGGAAAGATTTGGGTAGTTATCTCAATAATCACAGTGGGTGTTTCTTTTTAAATGACGAGATACACTTTCAAAATTAGGCATTTGTGGTATGCGTCTATATATAAGACATTTTACAGAGTAAACCACTCCTCGTCGAGTCTTCAAAAACAGAATTTAAAAAATCCCCCAAACACACCTACAGTGTCTGGTGGCTGGTTTCATTGTACAGGCCCATTACGCCTCATGACACGGGATATCATCTGACATCAATTAACAAAAGCAGAATATAAATAAACCATGAAGTCAAACCAGGGCTTGGAGTATCTCAGTCTAATGCTCCAGTAATAGGCATGTGCTCACTTTGCTGTACCTTAATGTATGAAAGGCCATCACGGTTATTACAACTACAACCACTGAGAGACTACTGATAAGCAGAAAATAATTATCCTGTTCAGGCTGCTTTTCTTTGATAAACATGTTTGCCTTGTTTAGTTGGTTTTATTTTACATCAGCCATTGTGGTTAAATGGAGACTTCCCCAGTTTTAAAATAGTAAGTAGTTAGTAGGGCACATGTATCTGAATGGTGTCAAACTCCCCTCTGTCTCTGCGTCTAGCTGACAAGCCTCTTCTGATTACATCACATGGAGGTGTTTTCAGTTCAGATGATGTTTTGTAGGGGCAAAAAATGTCAACTTCAAAACAACCAAATGACATCCCGTGAAAAAAAACAGTAAATGCGCACTCTCTTCAAGGACTATGTTTTCACCCTAACAGCTCTGGAATCTCAGTGCGCATGTTCTTCCGTTACACAGCACCATTAGGAAAACAGCAGAGCAGACTGATCTCAAAATCATTGTGCAGCATGCTTTACTTTACTTTGCTTGGCAGACGCTTTTATCCAAAGCGACTTACAGGGAGCTAGCGCTGGTTGTCTGGCTCAGGGACACACCTGGTAGTGGATAGATTAGGAGTCAGACGGGGTTCGAACCTACGACCTTCTACTTCTCAGTCTGACGCTTAAACCATTGAGCTACCAGGCCGCTGCGTGGAGCATGGAGACACAGTGCTGTTCAAAGTTCAAATGGTGGTCACACCAAATACATCAGGTGTGTAAAAACACAAGCGCTTCCCAAATGTTCTGCTCTATCAACGTTATAAACTGATAATATATCAGAGTTATAGTTACGCAATAGCATTATGGAACGTGAACGCATTTCCGTTTGGTCTCACAGACAGACGGACGTCAGCAGCATTGTCGCCAGTCTTTCCATTTCACCAACTTGTTTAGTTAAAAGATTCTATGTCCGAATAAGGGAAGTAAAGGGAGGAAGATCAAAGGTCAACGTTAAAGCTCCTATATAGATGTGTCAGCATACAGATCTGGGGACTTTCTCTTCTGTTTAAACTGATGCATCCAATTACACACTCTCACTTCTCTAGACAATATCAGGTGTCACAGGATATGACGGAATGCATAACTCAGAAGACAGAAGAAGTCCTCTTCTTGAGAAGACTAGAAGTAGTAATCTTTATCTGACTTTTACACAGAGCTCCACAGAAGAGGATTTTGAAACAACCCCCTGTATTTGGTTACTACTCAGTCAACAGGTCATATGAATGTCAACATGTGTGTGTGTGTGTGTGTGTTGTCACATGATAACTTTACATACTAGTGGTTAACCCAGATTTTGATGATGATATTTTGAAGATCTGTATTCCCTTATATATTTTTTAATGGGTGCCTTATTAAAAATAAAGCAAATAAAGAGGCAGAGCAGACATTGGATTAGCTGGCGGGGGATGTGCATTACCTGAGTCTTGCCCTGCTGGCCGTAGACTATCTTGGTTGGGATGATCTTGGTGGCGGTGGCTTGGGATCCAGAGCTCATACCTTTGGGTTGGGTGACAATCATCTTGGTAATGGGCCTGGAGGCAGTGATGATTGCTGGTTTTGTCCCTTGAACAGCCTGCAGGGTCTTCTCACCCTAAAGTTTAACAACACACAGTTTACTACAGAAAATAAAAACAAAGTTTCAGATTCAGATTTATTATTTTCTATGCATCGCTATTGCATCAGGTCACAGGTGCTGAAGACACTTGTCATGATAGGATTGAACAGCGTCATTTTGCATTGACCACTTAACACATTAGTTGTTGAGCTATTTTAAATTGATCTTTGTATAATTTATTCATTGCCAATATGCCTAATGTGCAGCAGGGGTTGAATTATTTAGAGTGCAAGTGAAAAAGTAGCTATGCGTAGGAAATCTTTAACTTTAGTGACACCAAGTGGTAATATATCAAAATATCTAAAAACAATGGGATAACATAGGGATAAATCAGTTACTGGGTAATTTGTTTACTAATAAAACGGTTACAGCATGGTTTTCCTATTCACATGAGAAAACTAAACCCAATGTATTCTATTTTATATCATAAAGTAGAAGAAAATATCAATATTTGAGAAGTTGGATTAAATGTGTGAATGACATTTTAAAGATAAATTACTTAAACAATTAGTTAAAATCATGCAGTTTGATTTTTTAGTTGTATTTATTTATATGTATCAAATACCCCCCAAATACTAGACACACAAATGAGAACATAATATGACGAAGCCTAATGATCTTGGCTGAACTGGATGGATGGGTCATGCTCTATGAAAACATTTCAACAGGTGCTTTAAAAAAAATGTTGTTGACTAACCCCAGCATTTAAAAGTGTGGTGACCACGTTCTTGCCTGGCAGCCCTTGGATGGTCGCTCCTTTCCCCGTTGTTTTCTGAACAACAATGACATTTGGCTTGGAGGTCATGGGGATGGTGGTTATCTTAGTTGTTGTGCCTGTTGTAGAGGGAAGATAATACGTAATTAAGCTTAACTGACCTTGCAAAAAAACTATTCAAAATTGTGATGTCCCTCTCTGCTATGCTGTTGTTTACTCACCAGACACTATGTTGCTGCTGATGATTTTCCCACCAAGAGTGGCCAAAGATTTGGGCACAACAGTGATGATGCTGCCACTGGTGGTCTTGACGTAGGTGGCCCCCCCGCTGGAGGCTGATATTCTAGCGCCAATTCCGGGGCTAACCGTGGGTCTCGTATAGGTGGCTTGAGTAGCTACATCCAGAATAATACGTTAGCATTTCAAAACTACTGCAGTGCTGACGTTCAGTAACAACAAATCCTCCGATTTTTTACTTATTCTCTGAATAGTTTTGAATCAATTATGTGTACATGTTACTCTTTCAAAATGTTGGTTGAGGCTAATATTTCCCACCCACCTGTGGGCTGAGTGACCAGTTTGGTGGTCATGATGGCTCCATTGCTACTGACGACCATGATGGGGGAGGAACTGCTGCTGGACAGAGCCACTGATGATGGTTTGGGCAGGATTTTGCTTGGCTGGACCTGCTGAGTAATTATCTTCACTCCTAGATGCACATACACGCACAAGCAATATATTTATTCTGTGCAGACTGATAACTGTTCATCAAAGTTACTCTCCTGCAACAACTACATAAGAAAAGAAACGCCTCATTAGGTGGACTTACCAGACTCTTGTTTGATCTGAATTGTGGGTTTGGTTCCAGGTGAGGTGGTGGTGACTTGGGTCTGACCGATACTGGAAACTCCTAAACCCAAGCTCTGCTGCAGCTGTTTCGGAGACTGCTGCTTTGGGAACTGTGCCAGGATCTGCGTAGGTGACCCCACCAGGGTCTTAGGTGAAGGAAGTCTGGCTGAAGTGACCTTCACGCCAGCTGAAGCACCAGCTGAAACAGTGAACACTGATGGTGAGACAAATTACCTTCCCTTTACTGGATCACAAAAATCAGAGGGGAGGACATCAATCATTTAAGCTTTGAGGAAGCAGTAAAAGAAAAATAGAAGGAGAAACTCATGCCCCCTGCTGGTCAAAAAGTATAAATGTTTAATATACTTTTAATTTAGAGATGCATTCGATGAGAGTTAGAGGTGACTGCTGTAAGTTGCAAATATTAAATTGATGTGTAAAAACCAGGTACACGTGACTGCTGTTGAACCTACATGGTGCGACAGTTGACATGACCACAGAAGGAGTAGAGGAGACCACTGTGGTAACAGCGACCATGTTGGAGTTAGACGAAGGGCTGGAACTGGCTGGAAACACAACTGTCTGTTTCTGAGTGGGTGTGGCCAGCACTGAGGTGGAGACCAGCTTGGACACAGCTGCGTTGTTGTGGGCGTGAGACTTAGACAGGATGTTGGGAACAAAGTTGGCGCTGGGAGAGGTCGTCACAATGATGACCTGATTGAAGAAAATAGATTTAAAACTCTCTAGCGGTGTGTGGAGAGAGGTGTCAAGGAAGCATAGGAGTGAAGGAGGTTTCACTAACCTTTTGTGTGGTGGTGCTAGTGGTCTGGATGGTGGGCTTGGTGAAGGTGATCTTGACAGGAGAGAGGTGGGGTGGGAGCGAGTTGGCGATGCTTTGCATGATGTTGCTCATCTTAGGGCTGCCACTCACTGGCACTGTAATGTTTTTGGATACCGGAGGGGACACCTTTGAAACCTCCTTCAGCAACACTGGCGATGAGCTGGACGAGTTGGTCCGTCTTCGCTTGCGAGGCTTCTCGTCTTCATCCGAACAACTTACGCCTGAAAGGGAAATGGACGACGGTCATTCAGAATCTAATAATAAACCTCATTGATCCCTTTGGATAAACTGTTGTGGTCGATATGTTTTGGGCAAAAACATATCGGCACTAGCACAGGGTTTCCTGCGTCTTGTCCTTAGACATCTAAACAAGTCATTGAGTCTTTAGTCTACTGCTGCTGTTATTTACATAATGTACTATATGTAAAATTCCAAACAAAGAATAAGTGACAAAGTTTATAAAATAAAACCATGGGAGATTTTACCCACTTTCAAATGTGATTTGCAAGTTTTTACTTCTTCAAAAAATAAGAAATTTCACTAATGCAAATAGAATAATTCTCATTGCATCTTTGTTTAACCATTAGTCCATTTTCTACCTGCCTTCATAAATTATCTCAAATCATACACTGCTTATACCAGCATTTAAATATGCTAACACTCATTGGCAACAAATGCTTGTGAAATTGTTAAATCTAGTCTAATAGTTCCTAGGAGACACACTGTGTTTAGGAAATTCACATTCCAGCCAGTGTAAAGTCTGCAGTGGGGCAAAAAAAATGTTTTGTTGCAGGCCTGAGCCAAGTTTCCATCATGGCACTGGTTAAGTTTTGGGTCTTGTAGTCTTGTAGTCCTCCACTATTAAGGCTGATCGGTATTTTCAGTTTTTAAATGCCTTAGGCGAACATTTGTTTGCAC
>JAUMHF010000006.1:10753043-10781212 GCA_032359275.1 Microctenopoma steveboyesi | reverse complement strand
CTAAAGTGGTTTTTAACATAATGTATCGATTAGTCTGAACCCTTTGAAGTATTTACAAAATGCATGCAAAATGCTTCGTGACAGTTCATCTCACTATAGACCCGTTTTACTAGATCACTGAGGAGATCGGTCAGAAAATATTTAGACAGAGTTTAAGTGGTTTAGACTTACTTTTCACATAAACAGTGCTACCACTGGGAAGCACCACGACATTGGATGAAGGGCTGGAAGGTCGTGGTGATTTCACTGTTGCTCCTATGATTCCACTGGTTGCTGTAGCGTTGGTCGAGGTGCAGGTGGTGCTTGTGTAGGAGTAACAAACCACCACTTAAGGGAGGAAATAAATCATGCCGTTAAACATCCAATCTGTTTCACTGGAGCCAAAGTCGCATATATAGTGATTGTGGTCTACCTTCTTTGTTTCCAGTTTCAGCTGGCAACAATAGTGAGGCATTCTGATTGGCTGTAGCAGTGGCAACAGCATTAGCAGTCATGGTAAAAGCTGTCTGAGGAACCAGCCTTGGCATCAACGGAACAAGCCGGCGTCCTTCAATGGACCATTCGGATGAACTGTTGGGACCTGACATACTGGAAATAATATTCAGTACATTGTTTAAGTGTTTTAAAACTACAATTCCCATGTAGCTGTGATTGACAAAAACAAAAACAGTAAACAGATGACATCCTTTTACAGTCAAAATCAAAACAACCACAAAACAGATACATCTTTAGTGTTTTACACGATTATGACACTATACATCAACTGTAAAGTACTAAATGTGACCAAAGCAGTGACCATTCCCCAAAAGGATCCCACATTATGTGATAAAATTCACATTAATGATTATCTGTTGCACCGAGATGCTTTTTTTGATTGATTTCCAAAAGATAAAAGCATATATCAACTGTGGAGGGTCAGACAGGACAAAACCGAAAGACAAAACTGATAAAACAAATCAGCTGAACTAATGAAGATGCTATGTTGTTATATTTGTTCATTGTCAAAATATTTGATAAAAGAGTGAAAAGCTTCTGTTACGAACTGCATACACTGAACTCAGACATAGGACAGTTGAAGAACTTACTGATAAGCAATGGTAGTGAGGCGTTCATCATTGACCGCCCTGCGCACCTCTGCCCGATGGCGCTCTGTTGAGATGCTGTGAGGATGAGGGAGGGGTCAGCACATCTTTAAATAATATCTATGTGTAGAATGGGAAAAGTGCTTCCGTCACTATCTGATTTTTTTTATCGTTTACATCAAACAATTACCCAAGGATTTTAGTAAGCTCTCCGAGGAGATCCTTCTTGTCCTTTGTTAGGTCTCCTTGGGCTCGAAGGGCACTAATAACACCAGCATATGCCTCCAGCTCTGGGAGACAGAAAAACATCAAAACTCAGGTCAGCACCATCTTGATCATAAAGTTGTGTGGTTACACTAATTTAATGTCCTAGTCAACGTCCAGTATAGTTTAGTCAATGCATTATTTACTTTGTATTTTACACATACATTCATGCATACCTACCCAGTTTACGAAGAATTCTTTTGCACTCATCCCTGCCCAAGTCAAGGATGGTGGGCCACACGACCGGCATGGTACCAGTTAACACTGGTTTCTCCAGCTGAATCATCGGCTATGCACAGAGTCAAAAATAATGCAGGTTAAAAACCCATTTCCAATGCAGTGCAAGCTATTTGTGTTTTAGTATTGGGGATGTTGTTTTTTAGGCATGAAGCAGGGATGTATTAGAATCATTTCTCACCATGTAGTCATAGTACAATCAATATGTATGTGTGTTTTTACCAATATGTGTGTGTGTTATTACATAGTTTATTAGACAGAACGAAGCACTTGAAGATGGCACTTTTGGCTTTGGGAAATGTGAACTGTTAATTAAAGTACGTTATGTATGTGATAGTATAAAATGTTGTGTGCAAATGTAAAATGTACAAGAGAATTGGCAACAGAGTTAAACAATTTCCCAAATTGACATATTTATACTCATTTAAAAGATATTTTAAAAAATAATGCCAAACTCCACTAAGATCTCGTGCAATTTAAATAATCCCTTTGTTTTGTCTGTAGGTCATACAAATTAAATTTAACCAGTTACCCAAATATTTCAATAAAGCCATAGCTTATTAACACTTTATATTGACAGTACCGCCAACCACTACTTTGGTAAAAGAAAACAACAAAACGCTAGGGGGGAGCAGGCAATCATACAAATACTTGAAGAATTGATTTACCTCAAACGTCGCTGACTTAACAATCAGGCGGTGAACAATCACTTTGTGTGTATGTGTGTGTAAGTGTGTTTCCACTAACGTTAAACAATTAAGGTCAGGCCAAGATACACCCATAAGTGCGGTTCAAATACGGTGATTATGCCGGAAAACGGCATGAAACGTTCTTGCTGGGTGTACACACCATCGAATAGTCCCCCACAAAACATTTTATAAGTACGTTCATAATTATTAATTAAATGTCTATTGCGAGATAAAGCATTTTGGTATGGTAAAGCTCCATGTTGGCATCATGTTTTGGTTTAACGTTACTGAAAACCTTTTGCAATGGATGATGCTAGCTAGCTAGCTATTCCTGTGATCCAAATCAATGTCTTACCATCCGTTAGCAGGACAACATCAAGGCCTTAATGTATCCAACGTCCAAATAACCATGACTGAGCAAGAAGCATTTAGCCAAGCTACTGCATCTTGTAGTTATTATCTGAAAAGAACCGAAAACTAAACCGTTAGAATGGACTAGTCTTCACAAAAATGAACCAATGTTTATGTTGTTGCTAACAAGCTGCGGCCAGCCTCCTTCTTCTTCTTCTTCTTCTTTTTGGCGTTGTGGCAGTTTGCGAAAAAGAAAGTGGTGCACTACCGCCACCAACCGGAAGGGAGTGTGTACCAGGACTCTATAGACTCCTCAAAATAGCAAAACTAATAAAATACAAAAAAAAAAAAAAAAAGCATCTTAACCTAAGTACTGCCGATTTTAAGATAACGAGTCTATTGCCATTTGTGGCAACAAAAAAGTAAGTAGTAACTAGTAGTAACTAAGGTATTATTGATATGGTCAGATGATCGTGAAGTGGGCCTGATAGTTTACATATATTTTTGTTAGGTTAATTGGTTAGGACTGTTGTCTGTAAAGTTTTCTAGTCATCCGGGTCATGGTTATCACAAAAAATGTTTTTCAGTGGCAACTGGACTGTTTCGGGCTTTATCAGTTCTGATAAAGCAAGTGAAACGCTTAATAAGCTTAAAAACAAGTACAGTTAACACTGAACAACATGTTTTGTGACAGTTAGGACCGTTACTATTTTGCTCATTTGTATCTACATCTGAAACATGGGTCCCATGTATACATAGCTTTTTGAGAGAAGCACAAAACAAATGATGTATCAGGAGTGAAAAGTACAAACTAAACTAAATAATCCAAATTGTACTAAAATATTATATTGGTGCATAATAACTTTTATTTGAAGAATAGTTACTTTCTAGTACAAATAGATATTCTCGTGGATTAGAGTTGGAGGACGAGCTGGGCCCTACTGAGATTAGAGGTTAGCATCAAAGATGTGTGTTCACCTATAATTCATCGGCACATAAGACATAACACTGTTTATTTCAAAACTCTTTAAAAACAGGTGCATACAGTTTTTTATCAATTTGTTTTTAACAATGTATAATTAATATAATTTGAGTTATATAAAAAAGCAGAGTATTACTTTTTAAAAAACTCCTTCTCTTAACTTTATTAATGAGTAGAGCGAAGTACGAGGGGTTCCTGAACGCAACGGGATGGAAGGTGGGTTTTTGGTCCTTTTTTTTTTTTTTTTTTTACTTTTTTAGGGGGGAGGGAAGCAAAGCGTTTCCGTTGACTATTTGTATCACACTGCGGAGTAAAGGTCCCATGGCTGCTGAATAAATAATGAAGATTAAAGTGATCAGACCTGGAATAAGATGCTACAGAAACGCGATGCCTCCAAATCCACACACTGGTTGCGGAAATAAGAGGATAAAGTTCAATTGGGATTTTGCAGCCAAAGTTTGACGTAATTCTTTCCCGAACGGTCGGACTATCATCATGGAAGTATTTCCTTAGGAAAAACAGCTTTTGTCATCTTGGACCTGGGGGAAATTTCAGAAAGCGAAAGTTGGTTAAAACACTTAAAGCAAGTTCTCCGCGGTTTTCCAGATGTCTCTTCTGATGCAGCAACTGGCTCATTAAACACATACACACCCCGAGGAAAAAAGTAGCTGTTTTCCTTGACATTGCTCTCGATAAAAAAATTGTGGACATTATTACCGTACCTTATAATAAATATATGATCAAGTTTTGTTCTTCCCTGGAAACGTTTCAGGAAACGTTCTCATTAGAATAACGTGATTTTAGAGTCTTTCTGCTGGATATAACTACTCCGTCGGCAGCTTTGACATGGATGGATACAGAGAAGATACAATGAAGGATCCGTTTTATTAAATGAGGCCCCAGACGTTATCGTGAAAATGTTATTTGGGTGAAGTCCTTGGAAACTCTTAAAGGGAGGCCCAATGAGTGGCACACAGTCAACACTCACTGACAGGTAGGGCACGCTCCTTTTCCTTTGTGCTTATTCTTTATCAGAGTAAAAGTCTGTTCATTAACTGCATTACCAGAGACATACTGCGTTAGAAATTAACAACATTTTAAGAGTGTGTGTGTGTGTGTTTAGTCATAATTCAGAAATGAAATGTAAAGGTATTTGATGTAGTATATTATGAACATGTTGCAAATTAGTAAAGCTGAACCTTTCTGTAAAACCCAATAGTGACTTGGTTCTACCCAGCTTGCTGGAGAATGTAATTGGTTTCAACTGTTGCATCACAAGATGCATTGTCAAACAGGGGGCGATAGAAAAAAAGTTAATAATCTTATGTTTGGTCCCTGAAAGACTATCTTCCAAAATTGGCCCCTATTGTTGTGTTCTTAACCGAGGATGACAGGAACCCGAGCCTGTGACAGTTCTTTTACAGTTTGGTTTAGTAATGGAGGACAAATACAAATGTCCCAGTATTAGTGTTCGTATGGGCTCCAAATATTGTCTAGAGTAGAGTGCATTGTTAAGAACCAGAATAGTGGATATTTTCTAAAAGTGTAGGTTTAAGTCAGGATTGAAAAAGTAAACCAAGTGTAACACATACTGTCATGAACAAATGTCAAGTTTTAAAAAGTAACTGGAAACTTAGCCACAAATCATTTCATGAGCAATTTGGTTTCATTAGTGTTTGCGCCAAAGAGCGTATACATGCCTCATAACTGATTGAGAATTGCCACTGAAATTGAGATGGTCTTGTCTGTTGAAATAGGGAGGAAGGAAGTGAAATTGCAAGTGAGTAAAATACTAATGAGGCTCAAATAAAAGCTAACTTTTTGACCACAACCTTAGAGGATTCACCACAGGATGCAAACACCTGGTAAACCTCAAACAAGAGGACCAGGTTGGCATAACCACAAGAAAAGAAATAAATGCTGGAACAATGTCCTGTGGAGCAACTTATGGTCCAAAGCACAGCCCCTTATCTTTCAAACATGGTGGAACTAGTACACCATGGCACACACACTGACGATTTCACAGCTGGTAGAAAAAAACGGATGAATTCAGATATATTCAGGAGCATTGTGTTTCCTCTGATACAAAGAAATGCATCACAACTCACAGCCAAAGCGAACAAATAGCTTCAAATATCCTTTACCAACCATGTCAACTACAGACTGAGATACTTTCCACTCGCTAAACAAGAGAAAAAGGGCAGAGACCTCACAATTAACAACTGGAAGTGTCTGCGGTGAATCCAGTGAGAGCATCACCAGAGCAACAGGATGGAAAAGACACTTAATGCAGACTGACTGTATTGAAAGACAGAGCCTGAAGAACTAAACCGTGACATAAACTTAATGTTTGGTCTGTGCTCTTATAAGTTGCATAACATTTATTTTGAACCTTTTTAAACAAGTATTTCTCGTCTGTTGGAACCTCATATTGAATTGTTGTAAAAACATTGATGGTTGGCTTCAGGCTTTTCAGATTTCGTCTCACATAACTCAGTTGTATATTTTTTCACTCGGTGATCAGGAGTTTCCTGTGCAGTGAGGCCAGAATAAAGGTACACATGACTCCCTCAGCAAGTCAAATAAAATAGTTTGAGTTCTTGACCCTCAGCCTGCAGAAAAGCCTGAACCTTCATGTGCTTTGCTGCTTTTAACAACAGCAGGCCTCTTCTTGCAGTCTCCTTTCACTGCAAATAAAAGACTCCATGCAGGTTAAAATCCTTCCCATGGAAGTGGAAAGCGTGACACGCCTGAGGCACAGGGCTAAAAGAAAAATAAATCTGGTGTATCTCATGGCTCAGGTTATTTTTACAACTTACCAGCTAGCAGTTGTCAGTCCGTGCATATTATTCTCTTTTTGATGAGATAACTTTGATGTCTCTGCTTTAAATGTGAAGCTGGAGTTTAGCCGAGCTGAAAATTAGGTGAAACAGCTGTTAAAGTTTAGAAAACTACTTACAGACACCTAAAACTCAACACATAACAAGTTATAGTGTATTATGTTTGTGTGTTAATCCTCACAAACTCATACAGGGAGTAGAAGTGTTGGGATGGATACAGTGACACTTGGTAACCTGGTTGCAACCTGGTATATTCCTGCATGCCAGCGGTAGCTTTGCAGCCAACGTTTGATGTTATTCTTTCCCAGACGGTCGGACTATCATCATGAAAGTATTTCCTTAGGAAAAACAGCTTTTATCATCTTGCACTGGGGGGAAATTTGGGAAAGTGGAAGTTGATTAAAACATTTACGACAGATTCTCTGCTATTCTCAAGTTCTCAAATGTTATGTTGTTAATATTTTGGTTTGGCCCTACAGATTTGGCCAAGCTGAGCTGACACGATTACATCTCTGTATATTTAATTAACTGTTATAAGCGTGTCCAGAATTCTGACCTGAATGTTCCCAGGTGAACAAAACAGTCCTTTCGACAGTAACTTAACACTCATGTGTGAACATGTATTCAGAAAGGATGGCAGAGCTGATACTCAAGCTGTTGTAGTGATAAATTAAAGATATCCATCTGACGAAGAATAACATTAGGATACATACATTCTGGCAGGCATTTGCAATCTAACGCTGAGAGAGAAGAACTGCACATTTTAGAGTTTGGACCATAAAGAAAGCATCCTGTGCTGTTTGATCGTCTATTAGTGACGGTGATCACTTCACCACAGCAACCACGAAGGTGTTTACTGTACTTTATCTGACAACCTGCCGTCTTTGTTTCATCTGTGAATGCATTTTTAAATTTGTTGACTTTAAAAGTGTGTTTTTTTAATGGAGGTTTATTTTTATTACCTCGTGCACCTTTTCATCTCTCAGGTACATCCTGAATTTTGTTTCATCATCTAAACAACACGCTGCTGCAAAAAAGATTCAGTTGCCTGGCAACATTTGTGCCAACACCAGCAGTAGTTAGGTCACCTATTAGATGTCGTTCAAGGCTTTCTGTGATATTTTACTGTCTGGATGTGACATCTCCCAGCGTGGGACTTGTTCTTTTCTCTGCTTAAGCTCTAGGCATAAAATCTGTTCTGAGCCTGGAAAACAGGGCTGAAAACATTTGCCTGGAGTTTGTCTATTTCAAACTGACATTGGGGGGTGTATTTTTGTTGCCTTGTCCATTGTTTTTATCAGTTCAGTAACACTAACCAGAATGTTTGTGATGCCAGAGAAGACAGAAACAACCCAAAAAAATAAGTTATTAGGGGAAACAAACACAAACACACATAATCAGTTGGGTTTCCAAAAGGCTAACTGCCCTACTTCACGTCACCGTGTTAATGGGGGATTTTTAGCAGTATTTCAGGTACAGTCACTTTAAGGGTCATCTTAATATGAAGTGGTTTATAAGATGGAATTTAGCTGTCAGCAATGTTCAACTTTTCAAAGTCTGTTGTTGCTGTTAAACCCTTTTAAAACCATTCTTCTCACATATAAAGCACTAAATGATCAGGCTCCATCTTATCTTAAAGACCTCATAGAACCTTATTTTCCCAGCAGAGCACTTCGCTCTCAGAGTTCTGGTCTACTTGTGGTTCCTTGAATTTCTAAATGTAGACTGGGAGCCTTCAGTTATCAAGCTCCTCTCCTGTGGAACCAGCTCCCAGTTAAAGTTCTGGAGGCAGAGACCCACTCTACCTTTAAGATTAGACTTAAAACTTTCCTTTTTGATAAAGCTTATAGTAAGAGATGGATCAGGTGACTCTGAACCATCTCTAAGTTAAGCTGCTATAGATGTAGGGTGTTGGGGGACCTTCCTGATACACTGAGCTCCTCTCATCTTCTCAACAGCTAAATAGCTAAATATTGTATGTTACATGCGTAGCATAGTGTGGGACACTGTTTTTGTACAGAGATGCGATGAAGCTGTAACGGGTGTCTTTCCCTCTGCCATTGACTGTGGTCGTTTGAAACAGATTTTAATAAAGATGTGGTCTGATCGCACACTGTATGCTCAGAATCAGCATATACAGTATAATGAATGCCTACAAGCCTCGGACCTGCTCTCTTCCTTTTGTTATACTGTTTTGCTGATCTGTGTGTTTTCCCGCCTGCGGACCTCCCAAATCCCCTCTCCACCCTTGCCCGGACACTGATGGGAAGTGGTGACATCACTGTTAAACAATTTCTGTCAGGCCCCCAGTCCACATCTGACTGACTGACAATGCTGCTGGTATCAGTGGAGGGTAGCTTCCAACCAGACAGAGACTACACTCATGCAACTGGACATACTTGACATACCTACAGTTTTAATGATTCTCTACATTTTTCTAAAGTGGTATCATTAAAGGTCTCTCCTTAAGATCTTCACATTGCTTACAGCTTACTAAAGTTGACACATTTCACTATTTCTCCAAGTGTCTTTCTTTGTCTCAGACTGAAGAAGACTTAAAGGGAAAAAAGTCCAGCTGCCATGATACAACTTCCAAATAAGCTCATCTGCATGACTGAGAATCTCAACGGACATAAAGGACAATGAGTGAAGTTAGAAAGAAGACACAGGGTCTTGTGTATTCAGTTATAAATTTCCATCTTTTCACTGCTAATTTTCAGTATGCAGTCAGTACAGTATGCGGTTTTATGATCTTTCTATTATTGACTAAGAATTTCTGTGTGACCTGAGAAGTCCACTATTTAAAATAGGAATCCTAATTTGTTAGGGATGAATGAATCGTACATCTTAAGTTGGTTTCTACTGAGGAGATTTTAGTTTTGCACCAAAACACACTAGCCCACATGCTTATTATTTATAGTCAGATTTCAGAATTTGTCTTTATGAATTAGAAAATGTGGATATTTTTTAACTAGCTTCATTTGATAAAATAAATAAAAGCAGTAACCTTTTTGAAACAAGTTCACATACATAAATTATGTTGTACCGTAGAGGCTGTGTGTATCTAGCTATTAGGGAGAAATAGAGGTTACATAATTTCTGAAAGTTAATTGAATCTGGAGGTTTGTGGTTATATTGTGGTGAGAGCCAAATGGTGTCAAAAGCTTTTAACAATGATTAATTACTGGAACACACATGACAAATATTAATTTAGGAAAGTGCTAACAACCAGCCAATAACTAGTAATGTGATGTAATTTTTGATGTAAATGAAAAGTAGGTTTACAGGTAACAACTGTGCTGTCAAAGTTTGATTTGGCAGTAGATCATCATTGTTTGACAAAATGGACTCCACCAAAGCATTTATAGCCTTGTGTCTAATGTGAATATCATTTCCTTAAAACAACAGCACGCTATTATTTTAGGAGTTGGAGCAGTTGATCATCTTTTGCAGTAATGATTCATCAGGACATTTGCATGTTGAAACTAGAGACTTTTGACGTACAGGACAACCCTGAAAATATCTCCAACTCTGCAAATCTGTGTTTAAGCAGAGGCTGAGTAATTTAAACTGAATAATATTCTGTAGGAGACTTTGATCACGTAGAGCAGTAGGTGTCTCACTTTAAAATTGAAAAGCCACTAAATAGCTGAAGCTAAAAACTGAATTCCTTTCTCTTATCCAGCAGTGGTTACTTATCTGCCACCCACTGAGCAGGATGTAGTCTGTCCTTGTTTCGCCATGTCTTATCAACTGCCAATCTCCTCCAACCACAGCAAGGAGGCTTCCTAAGTGGGCCTTCAATCTCAGAAAAATCCAGCCTTAATATTCCCCTATTCAACAGATCCTTTTGTCTGTCATTGTGACTGTGTTGTGTCTAGGTGAAGTGAATCAGTCTCAGCTGTTTAGGCTGTTTAATTTATTTTTTTTTCCGGGAGCTTAAAAAAAAGAAACTTTTTGTCTTTTTCTGTCTTCTATTTGCTCGATATCGCTGGAATTGATATATTCATCTTCTTCTCTGCACTGTGAGGATAATTTAGGCAGCAAACTCACACACACTGGGCGCTGTGTTGAAATTTCCTTTGCCCAGTCTTCTGTTTTCCCTCAAAGACACTTGTATGCCTCCTCCTTGATGTCCCCCTCCTCTGTCTCTTTCCCAGCCTTCTCCCACATTCAGGAAACTGGAGTTTAGCCAAAAACCCCTAGTCTCCGTTTCCGGGAATCTGTCCCACAAAGCCATAGTATAGTTAGTTCGCTCTGACGTGGGAGCCATTGTTAAAAGCCTAGGGCCCCCATTGTCCAAGGGAGGAACAGCAGCACAAACAAAACCCCCTCTTGTGGAACGAGTAGGAGGAGCTGAAGAGGGATGAGCAAAAGAAACCTCTGCTATTAATACATGAACCATAATCAAGTTAGGCTCCCATGAGGGAAATGTATATTAAAACTGGTGAACAAAAACCAACCTGGAGTTTGTTGAGGCCATTTGATGTTCACAATTTGACATCAGCAGCTTTACTAGTATAGACATGACTGCAGAATACTACAGGGGTTACCTGTGTGATGGTAGGATGTTTTTCAGTTGTTTAAATTGGATTCAAGTAGTTGATAGACTCTTAGAAACACAGCTGGTCAAGAATCAGCTGAACATAAGTGGATTTAATACAACATTCAGTGTTTCTCAGAAACTTCCTCTTCTGTCTCATTTCTTTGATTCTTTTTTTGAAAAAAAAAGTTTTTTGTTTTTACCTGCAATATATACAAGTGCATATAATGAAACATTGTTTACATCCACACATCTATGTTTTCCTCTGCTGGCAGTCGTTGTCTTTGTTGCATTGGTATATTTCTGGAACAACCAGCTTCACTGGCTCTAGAGAAACAAAAACCACCCGCGTACCAGGAGATACAGGGACCGGCTCATTGCTTTCAAGTCACTGTGTGTCATTAAGTGACCGTTTCCCTGCAGTGAGGGAGTCAGGAAGCGTCACTGTTGCACCTGAACATTATAGGCCAAAGACATAATCCTGGCATAAGTTGAGTTGAGAGACACAACTCTGCTTCGCTGTTACCTACTGCTGGCTTGGAAAGAATACAGAATTCATCTGTGCAGGTTCTCAGTCATCCAGTTCATGGTTATCTCAAAAAGGTTCTATCCAAAACAACTGTACTTTGGTTTGGTTTCTTGAAGACGTTTCGTGCTATGCTATCATTTTGACATTTGCATCAGTGCAGCAGTGTGCTGTAAGCACCCTCACATAATAACCTCCAACTAGAATTTAACTAGACTTTATATATCCAAGATATTGAATGCTTTATGATACTCATTCATTTTATTTGCATTAAAACATTTATTTTGAGGTCTTATTTACTATGTGTGTTCTCACTTTGTCCCGTGTCTCACCAGGACCCCAAGCATTCTCAACAAGGACCCTGCAGACAAGAAACCGAAGAATGACAAAACATCCGTCTCCCTCAAACATGAATTTGACCCCACAGGTAAGAAACACACACACACACACACACACACACACAGCTTTGATTTGATGACTGTGACTTTTGACCACAGTTAAATTTATTCTGTCCAGATCTTTGCAAATCATGTGTAAAGGTTTATTTGCACTTTATTTTTTTCAACTTCTAGTCTGAAGTTGCACAGTGATGTATTGCATTCAGACTTTCTGTTTCAGTGACTCAACAGAAGCTTTTATTTTTTACTATTTCTTTGAATTCATTTTCTCTTGTAGGACAAGATTCTCAAATGTGCAGCAGTTTTTTTCTAGATAGGTTTTAGTGTGGAACTGCTGGACGGACAATTTAATTATGTTACCTAGGGCTCTAGTACATAATGAGGAGCACTTTAAACAACTTTATGATCAATAAGTAATCAAGAACATAATTGATATTACTCTAAAATTTGATCTAATTGCATTACAAACTTTTATTAAATTTTATTTAGTAACTCAGTAAAATATTTTGGTAAATATTTTAAATTGTAATCTATAGAATTGTTCTTAAACTGTAAATTAAATTGCTTTGTCATCCTTTAACACACAGTTACAAATTGCTAAACATTTAAAAAATTAAAAGAATTAAAAAAACATTAAACATCGTGTACAACTAATATGAAGTTTCTTAGATCAGCCACAACATTAACGCCCCCTGGTGTTAGGAAAGCTTGTCATGATTGAAAGGTGTCCCATCACAGTTTGCTGTGATGGGACACAGGTGATCCCCCAGGTGATACTAATGTTGTGACGGATCGGTGTATTTCTCTACGTTAGGTCTGATTGTGTGACATACACGTGCTCCGTTCAGAAACAAGTTGTTAGGGTGGTTGTCTGGGTATCAGTGTTGACATTAATCCTTCCTGCCCTTTTCTTCACCCTGGAGTCTTGAGGCCCCCTCACGAACGCCAGGAGAAAACCAATTATCCACTCAACTCTCTCACATAATACTTTGAAGTGACAGAAGGAGAGGATTTATGAGTCATTAAACTTCCTCTGCGGCTAAAGGAAGAACATGCCTAATGGAGCCTTTTTTTATTTAAGCAGATGTCATTTGGAGATTTCAGGGTGAAGTTAAAATACGGGTAACGTGACCACTTGGCTAATTTAAACAGCTCTCACAGTAGCTTAACTTCTGGCAAATGCTCACGGGCATTTTTTGTGTGCCCCTTGCATAATATTACATTTCTACTATGATGACGAGATTACATATGATTTACATGAATATAAATCGATATAATCCTGATACACTCCAGACCATTGTTTATTTAACAGTACATCATACATATATAAGTATAATTACTATGATATTATGCAATGATGCTAGTGCTGCCAATACTACTACATCTATTGCTACCTATGATCATCATCGTCACACTTTTTAATATATTATATATGAATGGTACAAAAGCTATTATGCTTTATTATTGTTACACATACGTAATGTAATGATGATTTTTACTACGGGATCAAAAACATTGTCACTAATCTAATGACTGAGAGAAACCAGATGTAAGTTTACTGAGTATAAACTTGTTTGAACCTTGATTTAGATTGATTGAGTCTGACCCTTTCCCAGATTTACAAATAAACACATTACAACACCCATTTGATTGCTGTTTAGCCGTGGTTCGGTTTCTCGAGGTCAAATGTCAAATCCTTCTACCCCAGTACACCAAAGAGATACTTTAATGTATATATATTGGTGTGGTCACAAAATAAGATTAAAAATACCAAAGAACTACTTTATATACCCAATAATTTACAATGTCAGCCTTCAATTTTAATGGCAGTAACCCTTTTGATTTTTAAAGTCTCTATATAGCTTTTATACTGATGTTTTTTTCTAGAAGAGAGAGAAAATGTCTCCTGTCGGCAAGTCCAGTTTTTGTTGGAATAAGAGCAGGCTTCTATTTAAAGCCTTCTCTGTTCCAGACTCCCGATTTGTCATTTCCTCTGTTGAGAATTTTTCCCACAAGCGACTACACTAGAAAACCAGTATTAAAGACAGTCTGTGTCAAGGCTCCTTTTTTAAGGCAAATAATATAAAAATATGAAGGAAAACTTTGTTCACCAGTTACTTTTGTCCGTACTTTTAACTAATGTTTTGACAGGTGGTTAGAGCGTGTCAAATTTAAAACGGTATGCCTGCAAGAATATGCAAAAGATGAAGTTTGATAATCTCTCAAATTAAATCAATATATGTGTGTGTGTGCGTGTGTGTGCATGTGTGTGTGGTGTGTGTGGTGTGTGTGCCAATTACAGGTCTTGTCCAGCGTTGTGTAATAATCCAGAGAGATGAAAATGGTTTTGGACTCACAGTAAGTGGAGACAACCCAGTGTTTGTGCAGCTGGTCAAAGAAGGTAAGACACGCTGTGTCTGTCTCTCCCTCCCCTCTCTCACACACACTTTTTGCAGCGTCGTGTTTGACTCTGTATTTTGTATTATAGATGGAGCTGCAATGCGAGCTGGAGTCCAGACAGGAGATAGGATTATTAAGGTTGGCCATATTCATTGTATTTGTATCCTTGCAGAAAACTGAAGACATTCATCTCTGTGTCCAATGACAAACCTGCCCTGTTTATCCTCAGGTTCTGCTTTTCTTGAAGGATAACCCAATTCTGTTGTCTGTTTCCAATGTTGTGTCCATTTTTGACAAAGTTTAAAATTCTCTCTTGCCCATTTGATTTGTTGACAGGTTAACGGGACCTTAGTTACACATTCAAATCACATAGAGGTTGTCAAACTAATAAAGTGTAAGTATGCACTTCTAAAGACATCTTTAGGACGCAATATCATGTTTGAATTTCACAGATTTGCATGACTAAAACATGTTAGAAGGGGTATTTGAAACCTTAACAAGGTAGGTGAGTATTAAAGACAGTGAAAAGGGAGCATGTGACTGTAGGTGTGTACATGTGTCTCCAGTTTTATTTCTCTTCACCCTCTCATTATTTGTTTCTCACAACTCCTCTCTGGCAGCGGGTTCCTATGTAGCCCTGACAGTGCTGGGGAGGCCTCCAGGCCTTCCTCAAATCCCCCTAGAGGAAGAAGCGGGAGAAAAGGAGGAAGGGGGAAATGTCAAGATGCCTTTGTCTCTCTCAGTGCCCCAGTCACCTACTCTGCCACGGGGGGAGCAATGTAGCCTCCAGGAACACATCACCTCCCCTAAACCTGATGGGGTAAGGAGAAAGAAAGTGTCATCTCTAACTGAAGGATGAGATTAAAGAAATATATCACCACCAACATTTACCTCCTACTCAAATGTTGAGGCACTAGATAAATATCCCCTGAATCCCTGGTGACGTCTGATGCGAAGTTTCTCAGTACGTGTGAGAACGTTGGATTCTGTGGTTAAAGTTAATTCCCCTACAATTTCAGTTCTACTTGATTTGGTTGAAACCTGTGGTTACTGCTGATGTAATAGAAGAAGGGCAAATCACCTCTAAATCACCACAAAATATAGATTTAAAAAATTACTACTAGAGTAAATTATCAACCCGTTAAAGTGCTGCATTTTTAGTATACAGGTGTATTTCCCTGTTTTACAATGAATAAAGTAAAGTAATAATGTAAAACTGTATCTGTCAAACTAGCAATACATAAATGAACTCCATTATAACTTTCTCCGTATGTACAACCTGTCATTCTCTAATGGCAGCGTTCCTATGTTCTTGATTTTTCTTTTTCACTTTCAGTCTAATTCATATCACTTCTCTGTATAGATACAAGCTGTAGTTGCCTTTATGTGTTTAAGTCTCCTCTCATTAGTCACATCGTTATATAATTTTTTCTCAGTGTCTCCTGTGTCTCTTCTTTTTTAGGGTGAGAACAAAACCATTCACAACCAGGTAGTTGTGAACCTCCAAACGATGCTAACCAAGCAGGACCAGGAGTTACAGGTGTGTATATGAGACAAAGACGATCTTTAAACTGATGATTGTAGTTCACACAGTATTTGTGAAGGGACTCCTGAGTAGTTATAGATTCTTTAGTCTTTTTCAGTTTGGTTCTATTGCTTTTATATGGAGCCTTATTGTGATTTATCTGTGTTAAGGCAAAGGTGGAGGAGTACAACAGAAACCCAGGTCCCAAACTACTGAAAGAAATCCAGGAGACAAAGAAGCACATTTCACAGCTGCAGGAACAGCTCAGCAAAGCGGCAGGAGTGCTGAAGGTATTACAGACAGTTTTCTTTCCCTCTTTTCCTTGTTGTCTCGTAGCAATAGCAACCATAAGCCCGTATGCCTTGTGGTTGCAGCTGCTGGGAATTGATTCTGCATAAAAACTGCTTAATTTTGAGTGTTTTGAAGAAGTAGGATTTCTTTCACACAGGAGAAATCTTATTTTACATGAATCATTTTAAACACTTCTGTTCAAATATAAGAACCAAAATTACTCAGGAATAAGAAAAGATTACTGGCTAAACAAAGCAGCCCCCTATTTATTAGCAGTAATAACACTTACTATTGATTTGTAATTAGTTTTAAGAGCTGTTACCACTCTCTTTTATAAAGTACATGCCTCAGGTATAAGTTATGACGGTTCAAGTTAACAAATGTTTAGCCATGACTAAACTGTAAAATCTCATCAAAATAAGTCAAAATTATAAAAAAAGAAGATCTAACCGTTGTTTTCAGGGATATTAGATTTATTTTGAAGTCTAAATGAATCTTTTGCTCCTGTCAGGTTAACTCAGGCTGTTTTGTCTGTGCGACCTTTGTAACAAATTCCGCTGTGTGTGTTTCAGGATGGAGCCACTGTGTCCAGAAATGGTGAGGTTGAGGAGGGGGAGAGCAGGTCCCCTGCGAGTCGACAGACCCCATCCTCGCAGAGCAACGCCAGTAATGACGAGCTGTTGACTAACAATACCGCTGTGGGTATATTGGCATCACATTGATTCATGTGTGAATCACGTCTGTGTGTGTGTTTATAATATCATTTAAAATGGAATAATTCATTGCACCCACACTCTGATGTTAAAAACAACAGGAAGTCCATCTGAAAACACTGCTCGCACAGACGTCTTTGTAATAACAAATAATCTTTTTATCACAGCTCCTATAAATAGCCATGAAACGGTCCCACTTTCCAATCTCTGGGGATTTCCCCGTATTCAGCACTAGACTAAACAATCAATTTGGCTAAAAGGTTGTGTTCCTCTGTGTGTGTGTTAAGTGTATGTGGTGCATGCTTTTATCTGGGTGTTTATTAGATGCAGAGCAGCCACCTCCCAGAGAGTCCTGGCAAAAGAGAGACGCCCTGTCAGAGTCCGAACATCATCCGGCGAGATGGATTCGCATTCTGCCCGTTTCCCGATCCCGAGGACGCCACTGACAATGTAAGATATGCTCCCACACATACATATGTAGTACAGTTAGATACACATAGTCATTTTATGTTTCTTTCCCAATTCTAGTTCACGACATTACTGCGTGATATTTTCAAACTTCAAATTAGCAGAATTCTGATGAATGTGGTTGTTTGTGAAGGTAATAAACTAATGGAATTAAAAATGTTGATCTTGAGCAAAATTGGTGTCAGGCCATCCAATCATGGTTGAGCAATTTCCTTTAGAAAGTTAAATTGGGATTAAATGGTGACAGGAAAAGAAATGAGATCTAGAGTCTGTTAATGCATCCACTGAGCTTCCAATAGTTTGTATAGACCCAAACTATGTTTTAAGACAAAACTCTAATAGCAGTTTTTATAAATTATTTAAAAATATGTGAATGATTTTCTTGCTCCAGATAGAAAAGTTGAATAGGAACATCACAGTTTTTGTTTTACACTGAAGACCATATTAATAGATGAATATTAATTCATCTATTAATATGGGCCTGGTAGCTCAATGGGTTAAGCGTCAGACTGGGATGCAGAAGGTTGTGGGTTCGAACCCCGTCTGACTCCTAATTCATCCCCTACCAGGTGTGTCCCTGAGCCAGCGCTAGCTCCCTGTAAGTCGCTTTGGATAAAAGCGTCTGCCAAGCAAAGTAAAGTAAAGTAATATATTTAACCCTGAAAATGTCACTCAGGACTTAAGTGCCCATTGCATTGTGGGAACCCCTCCATACCTCCTCAACCCAGAGATCATTGGAGCAGAAGATGACTACTTTGACTCTCAGCAAGAGCAGGTATTTTGAAAATTATTATTATGTTGTAAGTTTGTGAAATAAGGGGAAAAAATAACGTTGCAGTCATCTGTCATTTTAGGGCTCATCGTATATCTATAGATTATAATTTTAACAGATGTTTGTGTTTGTAACACTGATGAATTTGCTGTGTGATTGCTTTTTCAAATATGTCGAATGAATCAGTCTCCGTCCTTTTATCAGATCAATGGAGAGTGTAGCTGTTTCCAGAGTGTTGACCTGCTGAAGTCTCGGCCGGCTCACCTTGCAGTCTTCCTTCATCATGTTGTCTCTCAGTTTGATCCTGCACCTCTGGTATATATGGAAACACACACACACACACACAAACACACACAAACACAATGTAAAGTAAAATAGTAGTTCAGTTTACATTCTGTGACCAGTGTTAACGTATTGTATAGTAGTTATTTAATGAGCAAACAACTCATTTTATGTGAAATTGATTGTTTCAGTAAATTTTCCCTGTTTTTAAAAGAAGGTATTTTATTTAGATACACAGACAAAACCTGTCATAGGTGGTTTTTCATAGCAACTGCTTAGTGAACCTGCTGTAGTTTGAAATAAATAAATGAGGACAAACATACTATATCCACCGACAATACCAATATTCAGGCTTTACCAAATATGTTTTATAACTGATGCCAGTGCTGAAAACAGATGTGAATAGAAGTAGATAAAGACTTATTTTATAAAAAGTGAAGTGTGACAATGATCGAGGCCTGTGGGACACCTTGAATGATCTGACAGAAGCTAAGGAAAGAGATCAAATAACTGATGTCTGTCTTCTCACTGCTTTAGCTCTGTTTTCTCTACGCTGAAATGCACAAGCAAACCAACTCCAAAGAAAACCGCCGCTTATTCATGGAGTTCCACTCACTCTTCATAGATCGAACAGCAGTAAGTTCATATTATTGATTGCTTTTTCTTCCATAGTCACTTTCCTTACCTACGGACCACGTTTCTGATGGCTTCACTTGCTTATTGATGTAACTCCCATTCTCTGGAACTGTTTTTGCTTTTTCCAGAATCTTAAAGTACCAGTGCCGGAGACGGTTACAGCTGAACTAGGTATAACAGAAATTCATGCTTAACTCTATCTCATGATTTCTTTGGTGAACTGATTGAATTCTGATGTAATTTAATTTAAATGTATTATCGTTTTATGACTCGTATGCTCCACCCTGAGCTCTTGCTCTTATTCACAGATGGTCTCTTTAGTTGATCATCTGTCACAAGCTATTGCAGGTATTACTCTGCCCTCAAATAAATGAACAGGAAACTGGATTGAAAATTAAGATGAAGAGGAGGCTCATGGTGGGCGGTCATCTGCCTCGACTGGTTTGACATCTACCTCGATAGACTGATTATTTTGTGTCCACACAGAAAAGCGTAGGCTGGAGTTAATCCCAGAGGAGCTCTGCAAACAGTACAGTCAGGCGTTACAGGATTCACTTTTACCAGACCTGCACAAGCACCTGGAAGACTTTAGGTATCAGTGTAACTATTCTAATAATATTTAATTCAGCTTTTTGTGACATAAATCTCTCACAGGGCCACTGCCAAAATATAACATCTCTAGTGATGTACTGGCTGCTTGTGTTTACGTGTATGTGTGCAGACAAAAGCGAAGTATGGGCCTCACTCTCGCTGAAGATGAGCTGTCTAAGCTGGAGGTAGAGCTAGGAAAAGACCAGCAGGGCTTGGAGAGGGAGTGCTCCTGTGCTGAACACATCCTCTCAAAGATCGAGGATATCCTGTGAGTAACTGAGCACACACGGTAATACCATGTATTCAGTTATATGCAAACTGTGTGTGTATATGTGTGTATAGTGACCCTGAGCTGCTTGTTGCAGGTTGACGTCACAGCCCTCAGAAGAAGAGAAGTGGTAAGAAAAGGGTCAAAGGTCAAGTTTCAGTTCAGACATTTTACTGTTGAAGGAAGAGAGAAGCATCTAGTCAGTGCTGGAATGTTTCAAATATTAATTAACCCTTTGCTTTATTGTGCCTTGTGTTTTTGCAGCCAAATGATGCAATATGTGATTCTCACTTACATGAAACATCTTGGGGTGAAAGTGAAGGAGCCTCGTGGCCTTGAGCATAAGCGAGTGCGAATCAATTTCCTACCCAAGATTAAGGTGGGATCCCATGATTTTTCTGTCTGTCTAAATAGTTTGTTATTCTCACCCAATGCCATGTAGATGAAAGCTAATTAATGACAGTTACCCTGATGACTTATCATTAATTTGACTTCTAGCACATTATCTACTAGTCAAATAACTGATCAAATGCTTTTAATGGTCTTAAAATCATTTTGAAAGCGGCAAAGATGCACGTCAAGTAAATATTTTAAAGAGCTGTCTGATTTCAATAAGCAGAAGACACTCAAGCCTGAGAAAGAGGGTGAGGAAAAGGTAAAAAAGCCTCGGTTCGCCAACATCCTTGTTCCACCAAGGCGCTTGAGCAGAGTGGATTCAACCTCAGGTGAGTATCAAACTACAGATACGTTTAAACATTACACATACTGAGAGTGCAGAGTGAGGTAAAGTTTACTGCAATTTTCGCTAAGCAGTGAAATAAAAAAAAAAGAATCTAGACATTTCCACTTCCCACACAACAGGCAGTAAAGAATGTTAATATTTGTGTAAATGGGTTTGTGTACAGTTGGGAAAGCTGTCGAGGTGAACAAGCAGCGATCGCCGAAGCAGCTCTCTCAGGCAACCTCTGGCATACCTGAGCAGCCCGATTCTCCTGCCTCCAGTTCTGGTCGGATCCGTGGAAGTCAGCTCAGTGAGGGACCAGATACCAGTGCACATGTGTCGCCTTGCACCCCTTCCCCTGCTCAGGGCTCTCCCATTGGTCAGGCCTCAGACACTAGCGGACAAGAGTCAGACTCCAGTAAGTTTCGCTTTATTTTATTACTCCCAAATCACATTTAGGGATTTGGAAGTACTAAAAATAATAAGAAAGCAAAAGATGAGACAGGAACAACACATATACCTACAGAATAATACGTCTATTGAGAATATTACAGGGACTTGACTATTCTGAAAATGTTTTAGCAAGTATTTGTGAAAGAAAATACATGAACCGTTAAATGAACTCTGGATCAACACAATTGCATTCTTTTTTTGTGCTCATTATTGTACTGTTGTCATCTTTACTTCATAGATGTGTCTCCATTCTCCATCCAGCCCAAACTGGGTGACAGTCTGCAGCCTGGCGACTACCAGGACAGTGTTTTCAGTTCTACCAGCACTCAGTTTGACTTTAGCCCCTGCAACCTGGAGCAGTTACAGGAGGAAGACCAGGAGACATTTGGGTAACTTTAGTTTGCATGGATTAAAACCGATCTTATATTTTACCAACCTGAAAAGTAACTTGTCTCATCAGACAAATAAGCTAAAGGAGCAGTGGCAAAAACAGCATGTAAGTTTACCTCTCTAACCCTTTCTTCTACCACAGTAACCTTTTCAAAAATCCCTCTCCCTCTTTCTTGGGTCGGCAGTAGGATGGAGATGCAATACGGGGTGAGTTCAGCTGACATCCAGAGTGAAGACGACCAAGGATGTGAGGTGGAGTGTGAAGAAGACCCTCTGAACTGGCAGAGTTTGGTCAGTCGAGGTGTCCTGGCAAGCCTGACGCCGCAGGAGATCAAACGGCAAGAGGTCATCAATGGTGAGCTACCAACACTTCACACTTGGCTGTGACGTTAAAATAATCCGACATGCAACAGTTGAGATATATATATATATATATATATATATATGTGTGTGTGTGTGTGTCTATCCACACTTAGAGCTGTTCTACACTGAGCGCGCCCACTTACGAATGCTGAAGGCGTTGGACTGTGTTTTCAACCAGAGACTGAGCAGAGACAGTATCCTTCCTTCAGAAGACATCAAACACATCTTCGTTAACCTGGAGGAAATCATTCAGCTGCATGGTAAATTCATGTAAACACTCCACTAAAATGCTCGGTACCTGTGGAAGGATGGATGATTTATCCATGGTCTTCCATAGAGTGGGATTTCAATTGTGTAAGAATGTCATGACCTAGAGAATTACAGGTCACAAATTCAGGTGTGAGCACAGGATCTGCTAACTGTGTAAGTAACATCAAAGTGTGTGTTGACAGGTGACTGTGGATGAGGTATTAAATGCTTAATCCTAAATTATTTTATGTATTTTATGTAATTTTATTATAGTATAAGATTTTGAATATAAGAAAAACTCAATTTGAATCAGTAAATGACAAAAACAACAGACTGGCTAAATAATGACATATTATAAATTACACCAGTGAGGTGCTGAATGTTTGTATTTTATACTCTCTCTTCATTAATCTCCACAGTTTCTATAACAGAGCAAATGATAGCAATCAGGAAGAGGAACGAGACGTCAGTAATTAGTCAGATTGGAGATGATCTCCTGTCGTGGGTAAGACATTTAATACCTCCTCTAGTAATAAAGTCATCTTAAATGTTAATGTCTTTTTAATTACTGAATCAAAGACTTTACTGAATTTAACAAAACAAATAACAAACAGAAATATTTTTCAGTTCAGCGGGGAAGAAGAGGAGAAGATTAAAATACGAGTGGGCACTTTTTGTAGCAACCAGCCGTCTGCGCTGGAGCTCATCAAAACAAGGCAGAAGAAAGACCAGAGGTTCAACCTATTCTTGCAGGTCAGCACAACAGAGTATCAGCATGGGAATTGTTTTTTTGGCCATACAATGATAAATCTGACAAAATGCAGATTTGAAAAAAGTTGTCTTTGTTTGTAGAAGTTGTATTAATAATAATAATGCTAATACTATATTCTTCCTACTATTTCTGTTGTAACAAATTAGCTCTAATGTATTAATGATACTGTATGTTTACCCTCCTTATTCCTCCTAATTGTCCCTCTTAAGGAAGCTGAGAGCAACCGAATGTGTCGCAGGCTGCAGCTGAAAGACATCATACCTGTAGAAATGCAGAGAGTGACCAAATATCCACTTCTGCTGGACAATATTGCAAAATACACAGGTAACAATATGAGTGAATACATGTTTTACTCCTCATGTTAGTGATAGAATGAGCACTTTACTTTGACAGAGTTTATTTTTATTAGGTAGTGGTTGGATTTATGTGTTTGTCTTTCTAACAGAGGACGGCGAGGAGAGAAGAAAAGTGAAGAAAGCTGGAGAATGTTGCAAAAAGATCCTCAACCATGTCAACCAGGCCGTCAAAGAAGCTGAAAATAAACAGGTATTATATAGTAAAATAAATCTCAGCTGGGTCAAAGTGTCTACTCTAGAGACTTTAGTTCTAATTGAACCGCATTTATTGATCGGTGTTCCTTCTGAACAGAGGCTGGAGGAGTATCAGAGAAGGTTAGACCTCTCGTCTCTCAAACAAAGTGAAAACCCCATGATTCTGGAGCTGAAGGTGAGGTACTAGCTTTCATAGTCGGAGGAGCTCAACGTTAAGTATTTTCCTATTGCGAATTGTTGATATTTTTGTATTTATAATGATAAATAATTCCTTTTAAACAGAATCTGGACCTGACTAAGAGGAAGATGATACACGAGGGACCTCTCTCCTGGAAAGTCAATAGAGACAAGACCATTGGTACGTTCACATAAACACACTAAACTGAAACATACAGAATTACATTTTTGAGTCAGATCCACATTAACATTGCTTATTTTGATAGATGAACCACATCAAGTCAATGAAACAAGATGAACCAAAGTGCAGAAACCTCTATGTTATAGGTCAGTTTTTATTTCACCTTCCTTCCAGAGCTTTACACAATCCTCCTGGAGGACATTCTGGTTTTGCTGCAGAAACAGGACGAGCGTCTGGTCCTCAGATTCTACGGCAAGAGTCTGGTCAGCGCCACAGACACCAAGAACACCTTCAGCCCCGTCATTAAACTCAACACTGTCTTGGTTCGACCAGTTGCAACTGGTGAGAGCTACACAAACAGCAAAATCATTTCTTTTTGTATTTGGCATTTCTGTTGAATCTTCTTCCCCCACTTTGGTCCAGACACATGTATCTTAGCAACTGTTGAGTGAATGCAATAGAAGTCTAATAAATGTGTTGTAGTCAACACTACAATCACCAAACATCGGCATGTTAACACTATCCATGTGGGCATATTAATAAGCAGCATTTAGCTGAATGAAATTATGCTAAATTCTGTTGTCACTGTAGGTTAGGGTGTTCATTATTCCTGTTTATTCATGTGTGTTGTTATGCATGGTCGCCATTGTTCGCATTTTTGTCCTCTCCAGACAACAAGTCTTTCTTCGTGCTGTCTATGTCAGAAAATGGGGCTCAAATCTACGAGCTGACGGCTCAGACGGTGTCCGACCAGAGAGCGTGAGTCTCGCAGCAAGCACGTGGCAGCGCGTCGTCTGTTTTCATCCCTCTCATCCTCCCGTATCAACTTTGTTTTTCCAGGTGGCAGTGTTTGATCACACAGTGTGCTGAGGCCATGAAGGCCAAACCTCACAGCGACACAGCTCCATCGGAGTGAGTCCGCTTACACCGTGGGTTTGTCCACTGACGTTGTTGTGTGCTTTTAAAAAAAAAAATCTAATGCAAGTGTTTTTCAGTTCTCAAGCTGCTGTTGAGATCATCAACTGTGGGATGCTCGGCACAACCAAAGAGCCTAACGAGACATCGAGTGGAGTTATTCACTCTACAGGTAGCTCTAAAAATGTTGGACGCACTGTTCATGAGTCATTATTAGTCTTGGCCTTATAGATTTAATAATAAGCCACAATTCTCTGATTCATATGATCTATTGTCTTTGGGTTTAAGATGAATTGTTTGACAAAACAATTCAGTAATCTAAGTGTGCTTCTATTTATCTGTCATGAATTTTCCCCTCATATCTTTATATATAATTGATTAATAATGAGTGTTATGATCAACAGCAGCACAGTACATTACTTGCAGCCCTGCGCCACTGGTTTAGTTTAATGATGATGAAGAAATTAACACAGATTATGTCCATCAGCAGAAACTCAATGCATCCCAGATAAAGATCTCACCGCTTCTTCAGACGCTCAAGCTACACCAACAAGCATCAGCTCCTTCGATGGCATGAAGTCTGAGGACGAGGAAGAGGATGCGCCTGTGGCAGACAGACAGGAGGAAGAAGTGGATGAAGCTGAACTGGAAGCCTTCCTGGATGGGCAGCTGGCAGAGAGACATCCCTTCTTGCAGCAGGAAGGTTCCCGCCGGGGCATCGCCATTGACAGTCAACAGCACAATTCATTGAACATATCCAAAGCCGAAGATGCTCTACAGACATGCAAGTTCCATGTTAAAGGATCAGTTCACACAAACTATAAAAAGACATGTTTCTGTCTATTAGTCGTATCTAGACGTACAGATAGCTTTGATTTAATCAGGAGACTTCTTTTCCCAGTTGTATTGTTGGCAAAGTGGAAGTGGACGCTCATGAGACGACATTTAAATGAACACATTCTCTTCTCCTCTAGTGGCAATGCTGAAGCAAGTTCTTTTCGATCACATGATGAGCAGAGAGGCAGAGGAGGAGAAAGAGGAGGCAGAGGAGAACAAGCAGACTACTGGTGCTTCCTTGCCTGAGAGCCCTGAGAACCGAGCGTCTGCAAGTCTGCAGAAAGACGATGCGCAGCTCCTCTCTGGACGCACAGGCCTGTCTGAGACGGCTGAACGCAACGGTGAGGGAATCATGCAAAATCATTTCTTCAAGTGAACATTAAGTTAGTTTCTTAATCTTCTCTGCCTCGCGTTCCAGGTGGTTTTGTGGTTCTGGATTTCAGCGTAGGCTCTGAAGAGGACGATGGTGATGATGAAGGGGAGGCAGGAGCTGGTGTAGCCATTGACATGAGAAAACTGCTGTCCTCCTCGTCACAGACAGGAGGCGGTGGCCCCAACCTCAGTCGCCAGCTTATGACCCACCTGCGCCTCCTACAGGCTGACCTGCAGTATCTGAAGGTAGAGCACATAGTTACTGATTTTATGTTTTTGACTTTGTAAATTAGTTTTACTGTTTTGGAACTGTGATGTTTTCAGTTTCAAGATAAAGTACTGCACGAATCTCCAGTAAGATGGCATTGCTTAGAATTGTTTACATCTGGCTTCATTAGTATTCAGGATCCTGCATTTTTTTCTGTGTGGACCACAGTGAATATTTTTTTCTGTATTGATCTGCTTCCAGGAGGTGGAGGTGAAATACAATGAATTGCGACAAACACTCAGTGATACGGCTGCTGACAGATGACAACCATGGTGTGTTTCATGTCTCTCACTTACATGAAGCAATCAACTGCTTCACTTTACATCAACATCTCTATTTTGTAACATCTTGTCCTTGATCTTTTTCAGATGGAGTTTCTTTTACTCTGTGACCACTTCCTTCTGGATAAATCCTCAACCACTCAACACGGCTCTCAGTGATGTCTGATCTTTCACTTCAGGCACATATGACAATTTATGGACAATGTTATCATCGTGATCAGCAGGAGCAGATCCACTCCTCACATTAGACACTATGGAATTACTTGAGGATAATTTAGTCACTTTTTGCTATAATAATAATAATCGAATGCATTAATTATCTTAAACACTGGATATATGAAGTGGAAAAGGAAGGGCCTAATGTCACACAGATGCACTGCAGAGAAGCATTCAGAAAAGAAAAGAGATGTATAGATTCTGAGAGGTAATGACTCTCTGAGGGTCAAAGTAGATTGACATGTTCAGGTATCAGAGCACTGCTGTAAGCTTGGTGTAAATATATCAGCAATAAGAGATCAAATATAACATCTCTTTATATATAGCATAGCACGCTATATGCTTTAATATGCCTGAAGATAGAATTAATCAGTTTGTTGGCACGTCTGTAGCTTTTTACACCTTTTTTGACACAACTTAATCTTCAGAAATTCATTTTATTGCCAAGTACACAAGCTGAGGTGAACATAAAGTCCACATTCTTATATCAGTCTTGGCTAAAAAGCAAATAATCTAAAAACAGTTTCACCTAGAATTTAAGTTCCACAAGTAGTTGGCATACTGGTAAACATGCAGCAGAGCAACATTAACTACTCTTGGTCCACAGATTTTTAACTTCCTACAGCACTTGAATGTAGCATAATATGGAAAACTAATGAAAAAGCTCCAAGGTGAAACGTTCAAGTCATTGCAAACTTCTCATGTCTCACCAAATATCACCAAATAACAGCTCAAGATAGACTAAGATTAAAAGTCATATATATCTATAGATATATCTATATCTATATCTATATATATCTATATATAAGTTTGTGTTTTAAGGAATTTTCACTGTTCACCAAAAATTGCATATGAGTGCATTTTTTTCCCTTAAGATTTTTTTCTGTATCTGCAACAGGCCATTCATAAACAGGTCACTCAGCTTGTAATACCAGCCTGTCATATTCCATTTCTAGTTCTTTGGCTTTAGGAACAAGCTACAAGGATTCACTCATCAGAGCTCTGCACTTCACGGTTCATGGCTGACTGTTCACTGGCCACAGGACTGCAAATATGATATTATGACTTTGATTTTTAGACTGAATATGAAATTAGAAAATACAAACATAAAAGTATATTTAAAAACAGATGATTAATAATGTAAAGGAATATAGTGTACAATTATGACTGATGTGTTGTTGTACTTGCCCTGTTTTTGCATAATGGAATAGAGACTTTTTAACACAATGCATAAAAAGATTAATGTATTCACTGAAAGTTAAACATGTTACATCAAAATATTCTATTTTATTACATCTCTATTAAACCCATTAATATGTTGTTTTTTTGTTGAGACGACAAATTGACTTGGTTTCATAGGGAAGACTAAAAGTATCTCTGTTGTTAAAGATGGAGCAGGGGTTTAGGATTTTACTGAAAAAATAAATGCCGTTTTATTTTAGTTGGGTGAAATCTTGACTTTAGCATCATACAGGTCCTTCTCAAAACATTAGCATATTGTGATAAAGTTCATTATTTTCTGTAATGTACTGATAAACATTAGACTGTCATATATTTTAGATTCA
>JAUMHF010000006.1:10705409-10752435 GCA_032359275.1 Microctenopoma steveboyesi | reverse complement strand
AAAAATAAATGGAGCCGCAAACTGAAACAAAAAACTGTTGCTCGTACTCCTACACATCTACTGTTTGCCCTTTCCATATTTCAGGAAACATGTGCAATATCTGCTTCTTAGAGTAAATTTCAGTCTTGAGACAGGAATTTTTGGTTTTCATGAGCTGTATGCCACAATCATCAATACTAAAACAAATGAAAGGCTTGAACTACTACAGTTGTGTGTAATGAATATAAAATATGACAGTCTAATGTTTATCAGCACATTACAGAAAATAATGAACTTTATCACAATATGCTTCTTTTTTGAGAAGGACCTGTATACACATTTTGCCCTTAAGCCTTTTCAGTTATTTCCTGTCTGGATTGAAGGATGAGTCTGAGACGACTGAATTAGACAAGAAGACAAAAATAAATTTTTTCTTAAATTGAAATCTTTTTTTTTCCACATCTTGACATTTTTCTGGTAAAGAACTGGACGATTTTGCTAGTTTTTCTTCAGGCAGCATTAAGTGATCAAATAATTCATTGCTGAGGTTCAGCTGTGAATTGAATGTTTGAATTGTTTTTTCCATGTCAGTAGCATTTAGAACCGGAACTATAGTGAGCATTTACTGTAAAACAGCAGGACACATGATCAGTGGGAAAAAATGGATGTAGCAGCTGTGGATAAAAGAAATTGAATGACCAATGAAGTGAGATTCACAACAGTTGGTAACTTTTGCTTTTTTAATGTAAATCTTTGTTTCACTTGAGCTTAGTTTCAACCTATAGCCTAAAATCTTAATGTCTGGCTCAGCTGAAAATGTTATTTTCAAACAAATGTAAATGTAGGCTGTACAAAAAATAGCTGATGGCAGTAAGTGCAAAAAAATTTACCTTAATAGAGGTGCGGCTTTAAAACACTACATCTTAATTTTCAGATTTTGTGTTTTATTTCTAGTTTTTCTGCCATGATCTGTAAAATCTCACATGGAATAAAAACACGTCACGTATGCTTGTAGCTGTTCACTACATCATAACTGCAGTGTTTTTAAAATGTGTAAACAACACACTGCATCCACTGCAGCACTCAGCACTTGCTGTCAAGAAATCCAAGAGACTGTCTGAAAAATGTAGTAGTACTGTGAAATCCAGTAGAAAGGCTGGTAGATGAAGGTAATAAAGGATGAACCGTCTCTATATAATGAAAAAATGTGGCATAGCACCTTCACAGCTGTGTATGAAGCCCATGTTGTGAGTTTCATCGTATTAAAGTTTAGTTTCACTCTTGTTCATTTCTTTCAGCCTGTGGCTTTCTAGCCACCGTTTGTACTTGGCAATACTTTTCTTGTAGCCAAATCTGGCAATGTCCACCATGAACACCCACGCTAGTCCATACATAACCACACCCCCAAGCTTCATTACCACTGAGGACCTGGGAGAAGTGAGCTCACAGTAAAACATCACTGTGCCAACTCCCACTCTCACAGTGGCAAACAGAAAAATAAAAAGCAGGTCTACTGCGTCACCCAGCAGGCTGTCGTACAGGTCCAACTGGCGGAGGAACCAGCGGGTCTGCAGAAGGGGGTTGGTGATTTCACTGCCAAAGATAACTGCACAAGTCTCACACCCCGATTCTCCCAGTAGCAACGCCAGCAGGATGCCCAAGATGCTCGCAGCGTGGTGCGCCAGCATGAGGGGGCCCTCTGTGCGGTAGCAGATACACCAGCCGACATCGAAGAAGAAGTAGCCGAGGCAGATTGCCAGGACGAATATCTGGAGCTCTGTGTTCTCTGTACCTGAAATAGACACACAGTGTATGTAACTGTGGGAAACATTTTATACCAATGATATTTTTAATGATATTGGTTTATTGTTACCTGCATTTGTGAGGGGCCACGGCCCATCGATGAAGATGACATATGCTGTCATCAGCACTATGAGGACCCCGTGAGACAAAGTGACCAGCCGACAGTTCCACTCAGGCCCCCGCTGAGGGAAGGTACCGCAGAAGCCCCAGTAGAGACACAGCCAGCCCATCAGACTGCAAATGACCTCGAGCGCTGGCATGGCTGTCTCTGTGGAACAGCTGAATTCATTTCAACATCACAGACTGAGTTCACATCCTCAGGTGGTTCCCTCTCTTTATCGTGCGTGTTTCAATCTCATGTGTAATTAATTAAAGTATACCTGCATCATCTTCCTGAGGAGGCTGCTGTTGTTTATCGGTAAATGAGGTTACACCGAAGAGAGCTTTAAGCATCTAAGTAGGTAGTTAGCTGATTGGTTCATTGTTTTTTGGGGTTATTGCACAAAGCAACTAATTGAATTAACTAGTCTACAATTACTCAATTGTACTGTTTTTATTTATAGGTATTGGGACTCATTTAGAGGAAATAGAAAAAACATATCTGTTCTTATTAATTGTAGCTGGGGCAGACATGTCTACATGTGATTGTTCACATTAAATTGTACAACGTCTTTACATTAAAACATGTATTTATGTATCTGCTGACAATTTCAGTGACAGAGCTACATGGCAATGTAACACTATTACCCAAAGATATTTACATTATGATAAATTATTATTATTATACCTAACACCAATATTGGGTAAAACGAATCTGTCTCATGGTTTTCTACATATGGAAACTTCATGTTTATTTATTTTAATTCAGTGAAATGTGATCCAGTAGTTTAATGTGTGCCACCACTACAAAGGTGTAATTGTTATGTTCGGAGTCACTTTTTTCATCCAGATTTACAAACGGCGGCTTACCTCGATTCCTCTTCCGCTCAGCTGTCCCCAAATTCAGGATACATGTAGAAAATACCTCAAACAATCATACACAGTCTCGCCGTCCATCAGTGTTTATGTTTCTTAAAATGCAAAAAAGTACCTAAAGTGCAGCACATTCCACAAATTAACACGTTCACCGACAGAAATGCCATGTAAAGGCAGTTATTGGATCCTATACCCCTCCCCAACCCCCGGCTCTCAGACTTGATCCTCTTAAAGGATTACAGTCTCGACTTCTCTGCAGATACGTACCTGCTTTTAGACAGGATGGGTGATATGGCTGCAGAGCCACTGTCCTATCCCTTAGTAAAGTAAAACTACATCTAATGTTTAATGTCTTCATCATGTCAAACCGTCTGCAATGTAGAGGTTAAGATCCAGATTTAAAACCCATGTGTTTACCTCGTAGTATATTTAATGATGTTGATATGTTGTTACTATAAGTTAGTGATATATATATAATTATATATTATTATAATAACACTAGAAACAATCCCCTACAGTTTGCATTTTGCGGGAATAAATTGCCACTGAAACGGGATGTGGTCGAATAATGAGTAGAACTGAAATACAGCTTAAGGCTTTACAATCCCACTCACTGCATGCAGCAGACCCCTGTCTTATCAGAGGCCTTAATTGATGTAATGTAATGTAAAACTGTTCAAAAGGGCTAAGTAGAAAAGCCTTCCCTTAAAAGAAAGAGAAATAAAAAAATGAATGAGTGACTCATTGACGTATAGGAACACCTGAATCGCAGGTGAGGCGCAGGTCGGGGACTCACCTGACCGTCCTGAAGCATTACCTCACTTCCAGATGGGCTCTAATCTGATACAAAAGTAGATTATTGGTAACTGATGGGTTAGGGTTAACACGTTCACCAACAGATGTTGACTGTTTCCATAACTTAGCTAAAGAGTTTATGAACTGTTAAATTGCACTTTAATTTTCTACTTTTCATGCAGTTTGGAAAATTTAATTTGTATATAAATAGGCCTACTATCTCTAGCAAGATGACACTGATATTAAGTCACTAAAAGATTATCCACAATAATATTTAAAAAGAGAGGACAAAATAATAGAAACAATGAAAGAAATAGGTGAGTACAAAATTTGGAGGAGACAGATGCAAGACTAGCAATCAGTTGCCATCCTAATGCAAAATGTGGATATATTCATTTTAAGCTAATTACGATTTTACCACAGGAAACTTGCTGTGTACACAATAGGGATAACTGGGGATCAGATCAATAGGATTAAAGGTGTTTTTTTCCTTATTTTGACCTCAAGGATGTATGTAATTTAGAATTTACTAGGATGGAGCAACAAGTATAAAACAAGACAGCACTATTATAAGGTTAGAAAGTTAGAACGTTAAATCTCCGGTACAGCAGGTGGCGCCTTACTAACGTAACATAGTAGCCGAAGAAGAAGAATAGGAAGAAGAAGAAGAAGGAGGACGTTTTTTTTTTTTTATAGATTTATTGCTTTATTTGGATTTTGACACATTTGCTAGGCAACATTTACATATAAAAACATCTGACATATTAATGAACATTTGGGCTCATTTTGTCTTAAGGTTACGCACACTGTAGTCAAGGATTACCTGCCTTATTTATTTATATAACTGAAATAAGGCAAAGAGACGCTGGACATCACTCATCACACCTGTTTAGTTTGCCGAGGTTACAACTTAGTAACTGCAACCATTTCCTTTTTTCCCTGTGGTAAAATGTGTTAAAAACAACATCAGCACAGCAGCTAACTACTGCAAAGTTAAAGGACCATACCTTTATGTTTCAGCTCATTCACCAAAAATCACATTTGCATCTCAGTGATTTCAAAGCAGATTGTAATCTTTTAGCTATCGACATCTTTTACTGTATGTTTCATTACAAAATGAGAGTAAATTTGCAGTTCGACACGTTAAGTTGCATCATTCCTGCTCTGACTTATTCCAGGTATGTCATTTTGTGTGTGCAGACTTTACACTTAGTCATCATGTTCTGTAATGATCTGCTAAATGTCATACCTCTGCAAAAACTAATCCTCATTTACTGCTGTAGTAAACTGAATGCACTATGGGGTTGTGACTGATGAAGAACAGAACAAGCAATTTGATGGCACCACCTTGGACTTAGGAAAATTGAGGCAAATGGGCCCTTTTATATATTTATATATACACAAAACAACACAACCGTAAGCAGATCAATTGACAATGTAAATAAGACGTAATCGTAATCTGGAGTGTTGAAAAAACTGCCCAACTCCACCATCAACATCTAAAACACAAGATCACACATTTAAATTTGATTTAACCACATAAACTTAAAAAAAATACTAAAAGTGCACTGGAATGGTCCTTTAACTCTCGTAACCTCCAGTCAGTGCTGCCGGACTGTCTATCCCTCAGCCCAGTATAACCTGCAGATTGTTGTTTTGTAACTTGGCATAGTAAATAGTGAAGGGCACAGCTTTTAACATTCACAGCTGCAGTTTAAACAGAACACCTAAGGCACGGTTTCCCCCTATCCAGTTTGAATGCTTTGAGTGTAATCGATGAGTGAAAAGTGGCTTTGACGTCTGTCTCAGCAGCTTTTCTTCCCTTTCTTCCTGCGGTCTCGGGCTCTCTTGATGTTGACCGTGTCCTTCTCCCGATCTTGTTCCCTCTCGGCTCGGTATTGACTCTCCTTCTTGGCCCGGAGCACCATGTGGGTGATGGCCATGAACATCTCTTCTACATTTATGTTCTCTTTGGCACTGGTCTCGAAGACCCGAACACCGACCGACTCCCCAAAACGCACAGCGTCCTGGGCATCCACCTGTTTCCTGGCAGGGTCGTCGTTCTTGTTTCCCACCAGGATCTTGCAGACGCTGTCACAGTTCTGGGAGATTTCATTTAACCACCTCTTAACATTTAAAAATGACTCTGGGTTTGTCACATCGTAAACAATAATGACGCCATGGGTGTTCCTGTAGTATGTTGGTGTGATGGCTCTGAATCTCTCCTGCCCTGCACTGTCCCATATCTGCAGCTTCACTCGTTCTCCATCGATGTCTACTGTTCGGATCCTACAGTCAACATAGATGGTGGTGTAGCCGCCATAGAAGGAGTGGTCTGCAAAGCGGAACAAAAGACTGCTTTTCCCCACATTGGAGTCTCCAATGATGCGCAGATTGAAGAGATGATTGTAGTCTTTCCCTGCCATTCGGGTGGCTGCTTTCTGAATTTTGATTTTGATGACAAATAAAATCTGAATCTGAGAAGGTGATGTTCCTTCTCTCGCCAGTGATTTGTTTGTTCTAGTTTCCAATGCTACGAGCTCAAAGTGAAACAATGGATTGTCCAAAAATCACAGGCATTCCCATGCCAACACGAGGATATTTCCTGGTAAATTCCTGCACTTTTTGTTTTTTGGCTTTTTTTTGAGTTTCAGTTCAGACATTCACATCATGCTTTTTGGTTTGAAAGTGAAACCACAGCAGCCTGCACAATATTTCTGACGAGCTCTCAATTCATGATTCTTGCTTCACAGCTACTACGGGATCCAGCATAGTTCCAGTTCAACCCGATAAAAATCCTGCTGGAGATTTCCAAGGTGACGTGACGACTCATTGATTTCTGCAGTTGCAATTCTGTCAGTGCAGTGTGGACACGTCGTCCTTTCTTCTTCACTTAAGTCGATGCATTTACACATGCCAAACAGACTTTGATCATACAACCAGTTATTGCCAGTTATCGCGCTGAACTCCTCCCTTTCTCACTCTTGAATTCCATCCCTCATTTAAAGGAAAGAGGTTGTCGCGGAAAAAGAACGTTTCCCTTCCGGAGGTTAGATTATCAGTAAACAAACACGCGATGGTGACATTGAAATAAACTATTGTTATTTAGCTGGTTCAGTTTAATAAAATTTAGTTTATCACTCTTTTGAACACATTACTACACTCCGGGAAACAAGGAGCTAAGGTAAGTCCAACCTCGCGCTGGCAGGATGTAAAACGTTGAGATAGAGCACTCCGCGAAGCTGCCTTCATATCACTTCTAGTTTATTTATTTCGTAACATTTTTTAAACGTATCTTTTTTACTAGATTGTTTAAACTAATTTACACGCATCAAATGGGATTGTTCTCTAATTCGGCTTGAATCAGACATAACAAACACTACTCATTTGCAAGTAATTGACCTGTAATAGTCATTTCATACGTTGGTTGTATCAGTGTCAACGTGTTTTAGCCTGTTAGCTAACATAAGTAACAGTGCTAGCGAGATAGATATCTCTTGTCCTTTAATTAAAACATACATCTGCTTATGAATTTAGATGCACTCCGAGGTAACCAGTAGAATATTAGCACCCTTAAATGTATTACAATTGTCAACATTTTATGACCAGTGTTCAGAAAGTGAAGAAACCATTAAGTCGACAGATTGAATGAACATTATCTGGCCTCGTTGTATTTACTACTATACACTGCCTGTTTTTTTATTACCTGTAATTGTTACTATTATAACTAAAAATGTATAGTTTTTTTTAAATTATAGCCAACTAAATTATGCTATTCAAATGTGTCATTGTGATTCGTAAATGTAAATTACTTTATTATTTAATTAAGCATGTGTTAGGCTCTATGCAACTTAAGTGAAACTGATTTAACTTTTTCTGTGCTAAATACTTTATTAAAGTAATGGTCTTTCTAACTATATATACTAGATATTTGTTTATCTAAATATTGCTGAAAGTTTCTTATGAAGAAAATTAGTAAGTTAATAATCCTTGTATATTTCAACTAAAAATAATAAAAATAACCAAAAAAATGATCAGTGTTATAAATTATAAATAACTGACCTCTTGTCATTTGTTATGCCCTTTCTTGTCTGTTCTCAAGGATGGCTTTTCCGTGTGTCCAACTCAGCTTCCGACATGTGAGTAGGGGGCTTCAAGTCTGTGGTTATGCAACACTCGGTAAAGCATCCAGACCTCAGGAGAAAATCAGCAATGGTCCAGTTTTTCAATACGTTGGCCAGCACAAAAAGTCCAACCACAAAGTGTTTGTATGGGGCTTTAGCTTCACTGGTGCTCTGGGTATCCCTAGCTTTGTGGTGCCAGACAGCGGCTGGAAGAAGCCCCGCAAATACCAGCTCAATCCCTATCGCCTGGAGACTGCAGAGAGGGTAAATCATTAATGATTTTCATATAAAGTAAGCTTGAATATTAATTCATTATGACACTGATAATATTTAAGTGTAATTACTTAAATATGGTGCCTGTCAAGTGATAGGTTTTAATGTTATTTTTGCTGCAGTGAATTTAAATAGTATGTATAAATATAATTTTTCACACCCTCCATTAATAAGTACAACTTTTTATTTCTGTAATTTTCCTGGGCCACATGAAGAAAGTATTAAGGCATTAAGAAGCAAGAAGATGAAAGAAGAAAGCTATTTGCCATTTTCAGCATGTGAAGACAATTAACTCTAATGAACTTTTTTTGCAGTTGGAATAGCACATTGGAAAAGTTAAACTTGAATTCCTTCTCTGTTTTAGATATCTTCAGCTGCTTGTGGTTATGGATTCACTCTCATTGCCTCCTCGACGAAAGACGTATCCAAGCTGTGGGGTATGGGTCTGAACAAGGACTCTCAGCTAGGCTTCCAGCGCACCCAGCACAACCGCCGTAAGTTACACTTTAATAATACAAAGGCAATAAAACACTCTGTGCTCTGCTTCACTTGTTGTGGCAATTGTAATTAAAAGCTGCACTAGTATGTATTTTTAAATGGACAATGGACCCAGTGATTATGTGTTTTGTGATTCACCTGTTGTGCCCACAGAGAAAAAGCTACTGACTCTATAGCTCTGATAAAGGCATCTAGCCAGCTGTTTCTGAGCTTCTTTAGACTGGATTTAGTCTTTAAACTGTGTGATTTTATTTATGTATATCCCTATTATGAGTTTTAAATGTGACATCAGCATGGTCTAAAGAATATACACAACGAGAGACAGTGCAGCAAGTACCCTGCCTGACATTTCTACTTCTTTTGTTTTCCCGTCTGCAGAACAGAGTTATGACTTTGTCTTGGAACCATCCCCGGTGGCTCTGCCGCTTGTTGAACCTCTGCAGACCAGAGTGGTGCAGGTATCATGTGGCCGCGCTCATTCTCTGGTCCTCACTGATCGAGAGGGAGGTAAGAGACCCAAACATGCTGCACCTGCATCAATCATGGGATGGTGGTGGAATAGAGACAAAGATTTTGTAGAGGAGACATGTTGCCTGTCCAGTGTTACCCCTAAGTTTAGTGTGGATGGGGGGTTGATGCATGTCAAGCCATTTGGAGATGTTCATATGTTCATATCAAACCAAACCCACAGGATATCCTTCTACATACAGCTGGAAGGTTCCAGATACCATCATGTAAATATGATATACCATAAACTAATCTCTGTGGTTACCTAAAATGACTTTTAATGTGATCTGGCACGCCCCCCCCGGTATAATGGTAGCAGAAACACTGCTGTCACAGTCTGTGGGAGGTGAAGGAACACCTTGAATTGTCTCGTTACCAACCAACTGGGACAAACTTTGTGTTCTTTTACATCCTCAACCGCCTAGTCACAGAAAATGAATGACTATCAACCACCTGTCAGATGATGTCAGTATATTATTATTTATTTATGTCTGTTTAGGTAAGGTTTAGCTGGTGTGCGCTTTGCTGTTAGTAAACACAAATGTCTAGCTCTGAAATTGGTTTTGTCTTCATTTGAAAATGTCGTGCCGCTAAAAACCACAACAGATAGTAAATATAGGGATAAGTAACTGTTCTGTTTCCAGTTTTCAGTATGGGCAACAATGCCTACGGCCAGTGCGGGAGACGGATAGTTGAAGATGAAGTCTACAGGTGTGTCCACACAACACAGTGATGTTTGTGACTTGTCATGATGTTTCTTTCTACATAAAGACGGGGGGGGACTCACTTTTGTGACATACTGTAAATGAAGAAAACTATAAACTGGCGAACTTACCTTTAGTTGAACTGAAAGTTGCTATTCAGCTCATGGGCACTTGGATATATTGTTCACCTGTGACTTAAGGTTAAGGGAAGGCTGAATGAAACGGTTGTGACCTCTGTTGGAGATGCAGCTGTCACTGGGTGATGAGTCGGTTATTTCTGTCTTCATGTTCAAACAGTGGCAGTCACATCATTCACAAAATAGAAGGCTTCAGCAGCAGTGTCGTCCAGGTGAGTCCCTTCTTTTCCTGAGCTGTGATGACAGATGGTTTTGGTTGTTGTACATCTCGTTCTCTCGCCCCGTGTATCCCTGGACTCTGCACTTACAGCCGGATCATGTTGAGGCGCAATTTAGGTGAATGACAGTAACACCTGCTCTCGTTTGACACCATTTCTCATAATGTTGTTCCACATTTATCAACTCTCCACTTTCATTCATCCGTTCTGTTTTATAAGGTGAATCCTGGATTATTTTCGAGTCTACACTAATGTGAATGTGACCACAGTGAACTTGTTTGGTTACTTAACTGCCTTTTACTTAACTTTTTTCTTTTTCCAGGTGGCATGTGGGCAGGATCACTGCCTTTTCCTCACTGACACAGGAAGAGTGTTTGCATGTGGATGGGGCGCAGATGGACAGACGGGTCAGTGACAGTTTTTGCACCCTTTACTTGCAAAGCCAGATGAAATATGTTCTCTGCTACATTCTACTACATTGACTTTGTGAAAAACTTATATTTAGAGTGAAGAGTAGGAGCGACTTTAAAGGTATATGAGCTCTGATTAGGACAATGATTTGCACAATTGCCTTTGCCTTTGTCAATGCAACAACATTTTTTGGCATTTCACACTAATACAATAAAAAATGTATTTGAGACACATGTGAAACGTCAAATCTTTTGTTGAGTGTGAGCAGGATACAATAATGCATTTTCATTTTCATGTTCCTCTTATGTCCAACATTTAGCAGTTTGATCATTGCAGTTCCTTATCTTTAGGTCTGGGGCACCATAATATCTGCTCCAGTCCAGTGGAAATAGGAGGGGACCTGGCAGGTGTGGAGGTGCAGCACATCAGCACGTATGGAGACTGCAGTCTGGCTGTGTCCAGAGAGGGACAGCTGTACGGATGGGGCAACTCTGAATACCTGCAGTTTGCCTCAGTCACCGAGGCCACACAGGTTAGGAAAAGGAGAATTTACACATCAACCATCGGTTAGAAATGCTGAGAGCTGGTGATGCATACAATGGAAAAAAAAGGGACAGCGGTAGAGCATCGTACAGTATCCTCTGAAATGATCACATCATGTGACACAAAGGGTTGTATTGCTTGGTCGCTCTGCTGGGTTCTATTTCCACCTTGTCTGTCATCTGTCCAGGCTGTCAAGTAGGTCTCTGTCTCACCTCTAAGTTCACAGCAGTTAACAGTGCGTGGTTGTTAGAGCAAATCCCACTGGGTGAGAGGCAGGGAACGCCGTGGACCGGCTGTTTTATCACCTGACATATCGAGACAGAGAACCATTTACACTTGGGGGCAATGCTGAGTTAACATCTGCGTACCAGTAAACAACGATACAGCCTCTAACTATCTGCAGTGTTAGAGAAATGTAAGCTTCACCTTACTGAGTAGTTGTACTTTCTGTATGTTAAATATTTGCATTTATTTCTGATATTATTTGACGTTTAGTGCAACAAGTTTGTGGTATTTCTATAGTAACCTGCATGTAAATGCTGACAGAGCTATGTGTGAAAGTATTTTCCAACAAGCAAGGCAAGCAATGACACAAGGTTAAAGGTTAGAAAAGAGGAGATGTGGAGGAACAGAAACTACATTTAGGGCGGACTAGCAGTAAAATTATCCAGCAACAGTTTGTCTCTCTCTCTTAAATTGTCTTTAAAATGTTTTCGACTTTCAGATCAACTCTCCTCGACATCTTCCTCTAAAAGGCTGTGGAAACGTGGTTCAGGCAGCATGCGGAGGAACGCAGGTGGCCGTTCTCAATGGTCAGTTTATACAAATGCAATTGGTGGACAGACAATTTGGATACTAATTTGGATATATTGAATTATGTCCTGCATGTATATAAAAGGGCAGTTCACATTTGGTGGCTGGATTGCAGGTCGCTTAGGAAGAAAGACAATCTTTTTGACCTAGTGTTGTGGGAAGAGATTTAAAAGGAGCTAAATGTTCAGTTTGTTAAAGCAGTTAGAAGAAGAAGAATCCACTTTATTGTCATTGATACATTTTTTTACATGTTACAACGAAATTGGTCCTCTGCATTTGACCATTTGAGGCAGTTATTCCACATACTGCCTCTTGGTGGCATCATAGATCAGTTTATTATGCGATGGGTGAGGGTGTCACTCTCCCCGGGGGACACCAAGTGTAGGAAACTTCATTAATTTTAAAAACTTTTGTTTTCAAGTTAAGTAATTCTTTTTAGCAATGCTAAATATGTAGCTCAAACTGATCAGTCCAGATGTTTATAGGATGACCTGCTTACTGAGTGTGCATAGCTCCACATATGCTGTTATCTCTATGTGTCCTGGATGTTTACCATTATTCATAGCTCTTGCTTCCCCATGTTGGTATTTACATAAACATATCTGTGTGATTGCATGTTTTCAGAAAACGGAGAGGTGTTTGTTTGGGGATATGGCATTCTCGGGAAGGGTCCGAACTTATCAGAATCTTCAGTCCCCGAGAAGATCCCTCCCTCACTGTTTGGTCGCTCAGAGTTCAACCCATCGGTTGCTGTCACCAGGATCAGGTGTGGCCTAAACCATTTCGCTGCTGTAACAGGTAAGAGTATTTGTCTGGTAGTGTAAAGCACTAAAAGTCATTTCCACTTATTTAAAGCTACCAGCTGAGATCTCTGTGTAAGCAGCAGAACAGGTTTCCTGATGCTATCTTTTTTCTCCTGAGCCCTTTTGTCTCTCACAAGAAAACACAAAACCCATAAATGGGAAACTCATTTAGTCACATCCAGTGTGAAGTGCTTACAGTGAGGTACAGGTATCTTGGGAGGCACTTTACTATGGAGTCAGGTAATTTAGTGACTGAACACAAACCCTGTTTTTATGTTTAAAACAAGACTGAGAGAAGGCTCACCTCAGGGAGTGGATGACATGAATTGAAAATCCCTTTTAGCCAGGTTTTATTAGTCTGACTCGAACTACTAAACCAGCCAACAATACTAAAGGTCATGGCAGTATTTGTACTGTGTATTTAGAAAACAGGCTTTAAAATGCCATTTTCTAAGGTTGATTTTAGGCAGAGAAGCAACTCATCTAAGAATGTAGTATGTAATAATAGACTTGGATCAGTTAGATCTGATTCCTGCACAGTTGTCTTTTGATTTAGAAATGTATTTTAAATTGTTTTCAGAGTCGTTTACGTGCACGATACTTTTATTGCACTACATGTTATCATACTGACATTAGAGATATTATTTAGAATAATAAACTGTTAGACCCGGAAAATTGAATTTCTTATATTGGATTATTAACAGTTCAGTAGTAGTTTTGGGAAATACATTTACTTTTCATTATCTCCTATTATATGCCATTTGTATAGTAAAATAAATAAGCCATCTTGAAGTAGAACATATGCAGTTTTTAAAGATGATGCCAGTAAAAGGTAAAACTTGTTCTGCAGCTGCTTTGTCATGAGGCTCAGCAGGCGGTGAGGCCCACAGCCTACTCGTATTTTATGTTTGCATTGCAGATCGAGGCGAGCTCTTCGTTTGGGGGAAGAATGTAAGAGGCTGTTTGGGGATCGGGAAGAGAGATGACCAGTACTTCCCGTGGCGGGTAAGGCAATACTGATTCAATATTAGTCAAACAGAGAGACAAACATGCAGCTGACGCACCGTGTAGAGGGAAAAGCAAACCAAACACTCTCCATGCAAAGCGTTCCTTAAAATAGAAGTACTTGCTGTTAAACTCAATGTTGTTGTTTCTCCTGTCCCTTGAAATGAACTATAAAAGTTTCACTAGCTTGTATTTGCATAAACATAAACTGTCCTACTGTCTCCGTATGAGGCAGTGCAGAGATGCACCAGGTTTTTTTGTTGCCTGTTAACAAGGCTACTTAAACAGGAATTAAACCAATTGTGCTGTGCTTTCATCTTTTAAGCCCAGTTTGTCTCTGTGGTTTTCTGTCAGGTGACCGTGCCAGGTCAAGTGGTGGACGTGGCATGTGGTGTTGACCACATGGTGGCGCTGGTGAAGTCCCTCTTGTGAGCTCTTGTTTTTCCACAGCAGTGGATAAAGGGCTGGATGTTTAACTGAACGCCCCCCCGCTGACCCTCGGTCGGCTCAGCAAACTGAGCGGGGCTGTTCTCAAGTCTTGAAGCCAGCTGCTCTCCACAGGCGATGGACCCTCATGTTCCCCTGTCCTGTGGTGACGTCAAGCAGTGAGCAGGGCACCGACGCAGAGCACTTCATCCTGCATGAAGATCATATGATGCGACCAGTTTAGGTGTAACAACTAGAGCTGATTGACGAGATTTGGTCATTTTTTCATACAAAACAATGAAAAAAATGCTAATTATTTATTATTATTTTGGTTGGAGCTTCTTCAGTGTTTTCATAACATTATAAACGACATGGCTTTTAGCTTTGGACTGTTCATTGGACAAAACAAGTAACTGGAATCATTAAATATTACTGTTTATATCTGTCATAAAGTGTGGACAAAGATTTTAGTACAATTTAACATTACTGGCTGAAATAAAAGCCCAAACTACAAAACAACTTTCAGGCAGATAATACTACAATTACTAATATACTAAAATTATTTTGTTTTTTAGTTTTTGCTACAACACAAGCATGTTTTCTGTTACAGAAAAGTGAAATGATATCAGGCAATGACATGATTCACTATGGAATCAACAGTCTTTTGTGGTTTGGGATTGTCGCAAACAATGTGTTGTGGCAATTTAAATCTCTGCAGGCCTATAAAGAAATATCTGGAAAGCCAGTGACAGCTAAACAAAACACCTAAAATGATTATGTCTCTGAAAATAGAGGTGAAGACACTTTGCCAAAAACAAAAACTCCCCACAAAAAAAAATAAGTTCCCTTTCCTGAGCTTCCTGAGCTAATTACAGGGAAATTGTAATAATTATGTTACAATTATGGCAATTTCCTTATATTTATATGAATTCCAGTGAGAAAACATGTCTTTAATTGGTGCACAACAGGTCTGCTGACCATGCAGAAATGTACAATTTGTGAAAATGTTTTCCAGTAATGAATGAGGAATTAATAATTGTCTTTTAAATGGGGCAGTTCTTAAAGAGATACACTTCTATTGGACTTTAAAAGTCAACTAGCTGAAGTAACGCTGAAAAGGTTGCTTTCCCTCTAATTAATACCAAAGTCTCTTTCATGACACTGTCAGGAAATAGAAGCTTTCAAGTAAAGTGATGTATCCTTGTTCTGACGTGTGATTTACTGATACTAACAGCCGACTGTAACAGATGGAGAGTGTAATTATTACAGTACGTTGTGCGGTTCTCTCCCATTGAGCTTTTGTATTTCGGCCATTCATCATTGTGACAGCTCGAGAGGTCTGCAAGTGTATGATAATGTGTTTAAACAGCACTACTGAGTAAGCATAAAACACAGCACCTGTGACTATTCTACAAGACTAGTGTATTCCAGGTTTCTCCCTGTCTTTCATCACCTTCTGAGAACGGGATTCCTTACAGTGAACTAAAATCAAAAGCATCTGGAGCTTTCATCCACATCACGTTATGTTTCCATTTACATATGCACTTTCATTAAATGTATAAAATGAAATACTTGGCAGCAGTAGAAAATTGCTGCAGTGCTGTATGGAGAAGTAAAATATAAATTAAACGTCCAATAAAACCGCACTTTAAATAGCAGCAGAAATAAAATCTGTGTGGACTGTAATGTTACTCAAATGAGTACATGAAACAGATGCTATGTATATATATTTGACTACTGTCTTCTTCAGCGGCTGGAGTTTGCTCAGTTGTCATGGAGACCAGCTGGTGAAAACTATGTGACATGGGTGAGAGCTTTTTGTGGAAACATTAGACAGAAAAGAATGAAATAATTATTTTACTGTAGACAGAGGAGGAACTCCTCTTTAGAGGATGGAGACAAACAGCTGTATTTGAAAATAATGTCCCAAAAAATGCAGGTAAACGTAATTTAAAATCAAAAAACGTAATTTTAAAGCTTCACACAGCAAGGTGATACTGCCAAGTTGTACATTATCATTTAATTATGACATTTCATTATCTTCTATCCTGTTTTGAATGAAGTGCTGACTCACTGCTGTTTATATGTCGCTTGTAAAGTTTCGAGATGTTATTTTTGTGGGCAGAGATTTCCCACCAGTGACCTCGCAAGTCAACAGAATGTAAATTGATCCAACGGGGTGAAGCAACGCATTTCAATTAGCAGATTTCTATTTGCAGCTCCACTTGAGTCTTCACTTGTAACTTTAATTGTAGTGCGTGGGAACTGAGAGGTAAGCAGAAGCCTTTACTGATAAGTCAGCGAGCCACAAAGCTGAACTGCAGGGGCATTATGTAACAAGAAAGATGATTACGATAGCTCAAAAGACTAACATACCATGTCTGCTTCCTTAACCCTGCTCTACAGAGCGGTACCCCCCCCCCATCGATGTGCTAAAGTGAGCTGAAGCAGAGAAAGGGCTCTCACACAGAGCTACAAGGACCTGTCCGTCTTTGTTTACTCAGGACAAATAATACAGACAGCTGATACGCCTGCAGTCTTCCCTGCTGTCGTCTGTTTGCTTCAGTGAGGAGTGAAGGAAGGGCTTTGTCACAGCCAAAGTCCAGTGATGAAGACACTGACAAAAGAGCAGGTGTGTGTACTACGGCGTTTCATATAAAACCTATTCAAATGACATTCAAATATGTGAGAATCCAGTGCACTCGATGAAAGTGTTGGACAGAATGGTGCGGATCATAAGCAAACATGCAAAGCCCAGAGGGTCATTTACTGAAAGGGAGAAGTATATAACATAAGCAAAGAAAATGCATATGCAACCACAGTTCTCTTTAAAACTTCTACCAACACCGTGGGCTAACATGTTTGAAAGCGTCATCTCTCCAGGAAATCAGCTATCTCGTTTTAAACTTAAGTAGTCAGCCTTCCATACCTAAGCCCTAACACCAACTAGTTATGTTTGCAAAAGTTAACCCTAAACCCTCTGCTGAAGACTTAGAGAGCAATGTTGTACATATAAATACATATAAAATGAGCGAATCCCAGCTTGTAAAGTGTCTTTTCACTTGTGGAAAAAAAAAGTCCCTGTTGGATTAATGTAGTACTGATGTAACAAACGTCGTCAGTGAAAGCTGAGGCAACAACACTGCTGCTGTTTGTGCTTGGCAGGTTATTACATGCACAAGATGACATCTTTCAATTCAAATGTGTTTTGTGCTTGTTTTTCCATTTCAGTCCTTGTTGCTATTGTGTCTCATTTTGTATGCACAGTATCCAGTACAGTATCCATTAGGTGATTACTGTATTTTCTATTACATGACAGTCATGGGCAAAAACTAAACGTGCAACAAGCTCAAAAAAAGATTGTTTATTTTTTTTCCCCACACAAGAAGCTCCAAATGAAAAACTTGTAACATTTTCATTGAAACAGAATCAGAATAAATGTCACCTTTCTCATGTTTTAACACTGATAAATATGGAGTTTCTGCTAATCAAATCTGATCAGAAGAAAATCTGCTAGGTGCAATGTGTTGTGAAAGAAAAGGAAAGAAAAACATTATCACCTAATGCTTAAGACCAACAGAAATCTCCCCATCTGGACAGGATCTTCCTAAAGTAAATAGTCCTCCCCATTTTCACATCAGTACAGCAGGCCTGCGGGGGTGGAACCTGCATTAAAGTGCAGACTGGAGGCAGGGAAGGGGCAGCTTCAAGACCTAATGGACACCAGGGCTTGGGGGGAAATGTTCCTTCCTCTGCATGAACTCTTAGCTTATGTTTAGCACTATCAACATTACGGTACATTGTCAAAGTGGCTCAGTAATTTATTACTACTGTGGATGCAAACATTTCCATTGTTGCATTTCTCATCACATCTTAACTCTGGGTTCACACTGTGAGCAACACGATCATCATGTCAGTCACCAGGAAACACTGACAACACAGTGAGGCTTGTTGGCAAGGAAGAGTTGGTCGAACTTCGATATCAGATCTTCTATGTGGTGTATTTATGTCTTAGTGAACATCACTTTGAGATTAAAGGAACAAGATACAACATGTTATTTAGCTAAGTTTAGAGGCGTGTTAGAGGTCATTTTTTATGTTGGGGCAGAGAAAGTCTGGCTGTTTCCCCTGCGTTCAGCCTGTCCTCTAAGCTAACTGCCTCCTGGCCCCAGCTCCATGCATAATTCACATGAGAGTGGTATGTACCTGTCCTGTCAGCAACAAAATTAACAAATCCATTTATCTAAATGTCAAACTGGAACTTTAAGCCAGACCGTTTTGATGGGGATTGGCTAAATTCAGGTAAGAAAAATACTGGTGGAAACTCACTGAATTTGACACCTTAGAATATCTGGCTTTCAATTAAAATACATTAAAATCTATTTTTTGGATATATTACATATATTTTAAAATGAATATAGATATTGTCTTTGTATTTTTAGTTATTTCATTGTGTGCCTGATTTATCTATATGGTCCTACATGCAATCCATGTCTTTGTTTTGTGTTTTAATGAAACTTAATTTAAGCTTTAATACGTAATTTATTACAGTGCAAAACAATATTTGGGGTCTAAAGCAATGCTAGTGCCTTTGTGTGTCTATATTGCTCATTGTAACGTAAGACATTTGTGGTGAACTTAGCTAATTGAAGCGTTGTCCTTATTTGCAGATATTTGTCTGATATCGATGTCATATTGGTCAGATCAAAATGTTTGCATGTTGATGGTATTAGATGGAAAGTAAGGTTCTTTATCAAGGACATATAAATTGTGATTTTTTTAAAGTGATTTCAATCATTAAAATAAAAAAATTGTGCAAATCTTACTTATCCCATATTAGATGTGCTTGGTAGCTAAAGCATACATTGTGAAAAAATATAATACATTTCAGTTCCACTACATAAAGCTAAACGTGATACTGAATAACCCACCAACCAGGTTGCTCACAGTGTGAATATTTACAATGTTTACATCAAAATATTAGAGTCAATTTACCAGACTAAGCATCTGAATGTAATTTCTCAGTCTGGAGGGACGTCAACAGTCACGTCACTGCTGTAAATATGTTATTAAAATATGTTCAACAGCTAAAAAATGAAAAAAACTAACACAAACCATATTGCTCAGCCAGGTGGTCTTTCATTACTGGCTGCCTCTAAATTTGTCTCCTTCAATTGCACATGTATATTACTTTGACAAAGGCATCAGTTTAGGCATTCAGACATCTTGGCACTGAGGAAAATGACCTGTGGAAAAACATTCGTCCTCCTTCCATGAAAGGAATTGTATAATACAGTATGGATCTCATTAGGGTCAGGGAGTGGGAAGAGGCAGCTTTAAAGAGGAAAAGAAACATTCAGTCTGGCAAACTACAGCAACAACTACCAGAACGGGCAATGGTGGAACGTGAGTGCCGAGGAAGGAAGAAGGGGTGAGGGAAAAGAAAATGACCAAGTGACAAAGACATCCCTAAAACACTGTCACACACCCCGCTGAATGCCACCCATACTTTGTGGTTACATCTCTTCCTTTCAGAGCCGACCCACAGTAGTCCGCTAATAGGCTTTTGGCACTTTTTGAAAATGATAAATGTTTGAATGAAGTGACTTTGAAAATGGTCGTTTTCATGGTTTCCTTCACTGTGTTGTACTCTCGGTACGCAGAGCTCCAATGACACTTTGGATATTTTCTTCAGGAACCTGGAGAAGATAAAGGAATATTTACTCTTAACAGTGGCGTAATAGGGCTGCAACTAATGACTATTTCCTCATTTATTAACTCGCTGTTCTACAAAACAAAACAGAATTTAGAGCATAAAATAAAAGCACTACATTTTACAAATATTAAAATAAGAGTTCACAAAAAGAATCATAATTCATTAGATTTCTTTGGGAGAGTCTGATCTTACCAGGGCATGGTCAAACTTGAAGGTACTAATGTAGTAAGCTGGAATGTCAGCTGTCGCCAGGGGTTCTGATATCTGAGCTACGATACCGCACTCATCTGCATAAAAAGTGGAAACACAGATTCTTAAACTTTCCTGCTGTCATTTTTTTTGCTTCATTACGGACCGAGTTTTCACATTACAGGTTATTTTGCTAGTAGCTACTATCGTTAGATCAGCTCATACACGAATGTGCAATAGTACACATGATTGGGAGTCACTGCAGTTGCTCCAACACTGGATGCAAACCTTTAAGTCCAAGTTCCATCAAATTCCTCTCCATGACTATAACATCAATATTGTGCTGTTTAACACAGTCTACCACAAAGGCTTGAATCAATTTGTACTAGCCACACCTAACTAGCCTTTTAGAAAAACAAAAGTTGCTCACCAAATCCTAAGGGTTGTCCTCCAATGCGAACCATTTTCCAAAGCTCTCCAGAAGCACTGGTGAACAGGACATTGTTTGGGAACCTTGAAGAGAGCAAAGGAATCAGCCAAGTATAAAAATATATGCAGTAGATAAATAACAGTTGTTGCACTCCCACAATGTCAACAAAATGAGAACCAGAGAAACACCCCTTACTGCAACTTGGGAGGGTTCATACATTATGCCATGGTGGTGAGCTCTGGTGCTAACACCAGATAAACAGCTGCAATTAGCTTCTACGGGTCCTATAAAACTTATATCATAAAATTGTCAGTAATTCTCATGCTGCTTTACAAGTCAGAGGGCTTCCGACTCCTACTCACATAAATGCAAACTAAAGTGTATTTTAGGCCTCAGGTCTATTTTCCTGCAAATGGAAGAAGTGGGCAAACACTTGTATGACACTAGTAGTAGTGTAATAGTTATATATCAATAGTTATTCAGCCCACAGACGTCAGTGCACATTTCTCCAATTTATGTTTTCCAACTGATTCCTCAAGCTAAAAAGAAAATGGAATTAGTTATGTCTAAATAATTCCTCTGTATGATCAGAGAACCATCTGACAAATAGTGTCCCACTCTTGTTTGAAGCATGTTGTTTGACTGTAGCCTAAAGGGCTACAGGCCACACCCCTGCTCAAATTTAGCCTTTTCTGTCAGTAACAATCAGTAACAGTAACGATCAAAAATCATGACTTAATAGACTGGAATTTGGGGACTGTTATGTACATGCTGACAACAAAAATAATCGAGTCATAAAGTATTCTCATGGCATATTTTTGAGGGTATATTGATTCTAAAATGGTTATTACCAACTAATTTCTCTAGATCACCGTGGTAAATTACCAACAGTGGCCTTCTACTGTTACCTGACAGACGAGATACCACATGGGATGTGCTGCTGCTCAGGTTTCTTTATGACCTTTCTGTTTAATTAGAGAATCTACTGTGAAAAAGAGGGGGCGCAGTGGAGAATAAATGAGTCAGACTGAAACCCACTGTGACTTAAGAACATTGTATATACCCAGCTGCTCTGCTATTGCTTAGCAACACACTAATCGTTCCATCAAACAACAATCATAAATTTGTTTCCCCAGCATAACCATAATGTGTAGTCCTAGACTGGAAAGAAAAACATACTGAAATAAAAGTGTGGTAAATAACATATCAGGAATAGAAAGAAATTGGTGTGCTGTAGGTGTTTTTTTTGTTTATAACTGAACCTCTGAGTCGTCTGTTCATCCATAACCAGAGAAATGTAGCCCTCAATCAGAGAGAAGGAGAAGAACCGAATATGGCTGGAGTCTTCACTGGATGCTCCGAGCTCTTTAGGTCTAATGGAAAGAACAAAACACTCACTTTTCACAGATGGTTTCCCACTCACACTCACTGTGCAGTTACTGTAAATTTAAAATGTTAATTCTTTTAAAATTTGGAACAACCAAGAAAATGAAAATGAGTCGTGTAGCAACACTGTGAAGGACTATTTTATATATTTGCAGCCCTACCACTCTGTGATTGTCATGTCTGTATACTTTAGTAAAGAAGTAGAAAAAACTAACAAAAAAAACCCTAACTAGACAAAATACCCTATTTTAAGTGGAATGACATGTGCAAAACGATCACTGTGTCTACTGACATGTCTACTGTTTTGGTTCATGTAGGTTCCACAGCAAAGTGCAAAAGGCCTGGGTGAGGGGCATAATAAATACATTCTCAACGAATCATTTCACAGATCTCGATCCCACAGTGATGCAAGTCAGCAACAGCTCAACAAATGGAAAGACACTTAATATAGAGTGCTGAGTCCTAAAAGCCAAAAATTAGTTATGGTATTTGCACTTCCAGTTCCGTCATCTCAAGGCCAATGGTTAGAGGTCTGAAATAGGGTCTGTAACAAACTAGAAGTCAAGAGACTTGCACATTTTATTCTACAACTTCAGTAAAGTGGCTACATAAGAGTACAAACGGTACATAGCAGAGATTCATTGACTTTATATTAAATGTGCAGGTTTCATTCTGAACTGACGATGTGATCTCTAGAGTCTGACTGCCAACAAACCTAAAAGCTGTTCTTTTAATGTAATTACATGAACCCGTACAAATGAAAAGGCCAATGAAATCCCCTTGAGTCATATTTGAAAAAGACAGCATTCAGTAAATTACTGAAAACATACAAAATATATGAACAGATCTACATGAATTCTGTTATGATTTGTCTGTGCTTAATTGCCTGTTGGTTTAGGTAGATGTTGATCTACTAATGCATCCTATAAATACTAGCTATGTTTGAAATAAGATAAATATAGAGTGATCCTTACCCCCCAGAGTAAAACATGACATCCATGAGCAGGGTGGCTACAGAGGGCAGTGTGTCTGGGTCCAGGCTGGTCACACAGAACAAGTTGCTGGGACTAGATAATGGGTGAATGATGGGACGGGGCACTGAAAAACAAGAACCATGAAATACATGAGGACTGTGCCTAAGAAGCATTTTACCTAAATGTGCACTAAGCCTTCAATCGCTCTTTTCTTTTCTGAGCACTTTCTAGTGCTGTTAACATGTTTTTTGTGCTGCATGTGTGCATAACAGCATCTCTACAAGCTGCTAAGAAAAATGTAAAGTTCAAACATCTACATCTTCCTGACAACCGAGATTAATTATAATTCATTTCATAATTATATTGCACTTTGCCACCAAGACGCCATTCTTCAAGAGCTTGGTTCTACACTAAATGCACATACTTACTGTACATAACTGTGGATTTATACTTACCAAGTTTTGGCTTTATAAATCCATTGGTGACTCCTAGATCGTGAGCAGCTACAGTCTCTCCATTGACCACCCGGAGCAACGTAAATTCGGAAGACAGTGTGTGCATGACCATTGGCAGGTCTCTCTCTCGAACCTAAGGAAGGTGAATTAAAAACTTTTTACCGGACCGAACCTATGTGTCGGTAGACTAAGATGAATTCAAATTTTAAACACATTGCACTTGTAAAAACGTTGTCATTTCCCTCAGAGTAAACGTCTGTCTGCTAATGACATTCTACATTTTATTGACTTTTTAAATGCACAACTAGAAATGGGCATAGAGGAAAAAATATAGTGTAGCAAAGAGTAAAACATCAGAAATAGAAGGTTCACTCATGACACAGCTTGAAAATGTTATCTATGTAGAGAAAATGGTAAATATCATTCTACCAGTGATATATTTCCTCATATGTGATCACTAAAACAGAGTTTTACCTTCACACAGTGAAATGCCTGCATCATTTGGGCTACATAATACTGCAGCTACATGTATATTTATATTTTCCACTGAAAGCTTTTTATCCTCTGGTCCTTGTGCAAACACAGTAGAATAGCTGTGTGTGTGTGTTGCATTAATAAAAAGTGTTTTAGAGAAGTCTGATGTCCTGGAGCAAAGGAATGACGGCAGTGCTGGAAAAACATTCAGGAGTCACCCAAATGTTACCTTTTAGGATGCTCACTATAGACCACAGCGTATCACAAATTATTGTATCGTTACATTGAAAAAAAATAATTTCAAGTTTCACAGGTGATCTCTAGAGCTCTAACTTTAGCTGAAACTGTGTCAGTCAAAGGGAAAGTTCCTTGTGAGAAGCTGGTATGTAGCTGCACTAAGCTGCTTACCTCAGCCAGGATACTTATGATTATGTCTAAAAAAGTGCATTCAACATTTAGGTCAGGCTTTACCACTTTATGTAACACAAAAGATCCGACCAGCGGAATAAACACACATCTTAAGCTGGCCTGTCGTTTGCCCTGCTCAGAGATGCTGTAATACAATCTGACACAGTGTGAGATGAGGAGCGTGAGTGTGGGTAACAGGGCAAACGCAGCAGGCTTTTGCCTCTTTTGATCTGATGCGCTGATGATTAGGATTGTGGGAGTAGCCAGTGTGGAGAAGACAGGAAACGGGCCTGTGTAGGATACCTGGAATGCTAGCAAGAGGCTGAGCTGCTGAGCCCCTTTACGTAACAGATTATCAACATCGACACAGTTTTTCTTCTTCTTTTTTTTTTCTTTCTTCATTTTCATAAACATGCCAGAGTTGTTCAGTGGACCTTGTTTTTCCACTAAAGCAAGGCAATAAAAAAAACTCCCTGTGGCCAGAAAGGCTTCAGTATGAAAGAGGATTTCCTCTGAAACCAAAGGAAGTAGGCCTGTAGAAGGTACACTATATCCAAGGATTACTTTATTATGTCTCATATTGTAGACATAAACATCTGTGTTGCCAGTGGATGCACACTGGACAAATAATTAAGCGTGTAAAGCATGATGTAAACCAGACCAGTTGTTGGCTCTTAAGCATATTGGATTAGTTCTCTAACTGCTTCCAATGCAATCCAAGTGTTTAATGTCATGTGAAATGTCATTTTTGATGCAAGCTTCAACCATGTTTTTATTGCAACTAACTAATCTTTCACAATCATGTATATAAGAATTGTAAAGATTCTATAATCAACATTTTATTAGAGATGTCAAAGTGCTATAATCGGCATTTAAGGATCGGCAACAGAATTTGGTCCAGGCATATTTTAATCTCCATCTCTTGGTATTTATATTGCCTTCACATATGCGAGGGAAAACACATGTGCAAGTCAGCTTTACTGTTCGTAATCATTTGTTACTATAATAACTCCTACTGTTTTCTTTCATACACAAGTATCAGAGCTGTATAAAAAAAGTCATTCACAAAAATAATGCTTCTACAAAAACGAGACGCTCATATTTGGCGTTTTCTGACAGCAAATCAGTTTTAAATATTGCAGTGAGCAATGGGAAAAGACGCAGAAGCCAGGCTGAGATGCTAGAAGAAGTGTCGCGGGCGACGGGCTGCAATACTACGACTGCTCAGGAAAGTAACATCTCATAAGCCTAAGATATTATGTGCAAAGCTACTCACAATATGTCAGAATGACATAAATGAGCAGTTAGTTATTAACCTTTTTGATTAGAATTAATTCCAGCCGTTTCCTAAATTAATACCTAGACTAGTTAAGTCACAGTTAAGTGTTTACTATGTTGGATTTTACACCAGTAAATTAAAAACTGTTCAAACTAGTTCTTACATAGAAATAAATATCATTTTACAAAACAGTCTAGAAATAGGAACAGCCAAGATAATAAAAAAGTCAGGAAGGAATACACGTCAAAACAGAAACAAGAAGCTGTTGGACTTAATCTACAGAAAAAACATCATTAAACACACCTATTATTATTGATCACTTGAATTGCAGGAATTGAGGCTCCGATGAAGGAACTGGGACTAGATTAAACTATAACTAGACAGTTGGAGCAGAACCCTCTGTCATAACGTACTTATTGTCCTGGGTGATGGCTGATGGCAGCAAGGACTTCCTGTTCCTTTCTCTATCACAGCAGGGCTGAAGGGGTCTAGGACTAAAGCTGCTCCTCTGTTTGACCAGCAGGCTGAGAGGATGTGAACTGTTCTCCAAGAAATTCAACCCCCTCTCCACTACCTGCTCTAAGGGTTCCAGTGAAGTCCCCAGCACAGAGTGGAGGTGTAGCTGATTAAAGCCATACCTTGACATTTGTTTATTACATGTCAAATAATAATAGATACAAATAATATATCTCAAATTTGTAAAATCATATATACTTCACATGACACAAAGCTGGTACTGGAACACTATTAGAGCACTTACCAGAATGAAGTCCGTCTGATATGTCGATAGCATAAAAACAGAGATGTTGTGGTCGGCCAGTGGTGCAATGACTGATTTAGCGATTTTGGTGACTCCGATGGGTTGAGAATTGGAGGCGTTGCCACCCCCTGACACTACATTTAGAGCCAACCATGTTGCATCAGCAACACTGATGTGTTCTGACTGGGGAAGCTCTGGGGACAGACAAAAAGACCAAAACAGGGAGTCCATAGTCATTCTGCAACAAAATTAAGAAACAAACCTTGACATATAGTGACATACACATAAATGGAAATATATGGCTTGAAACCAAATCAAGCATTGTCAAGGGAATTTCTTCTTTCATATAGATTTTTATTCTGTTTCAGGTTTAACAGTAACCAGCTTATATACGCCTTTCTGCTAGTTCTCAACACCGATGTGTCTCTCAGCTCTTTCCTTGCAAATGCATTTGGGTTTAAGATGATGGATATGAGATGAATGTTAAGAATTTCAGATTTATTTGATTTTCTGTGCACTTCCATACATTAGAGCCTTTTTTATCAGCTAACCGAAAGTTTAAGTTAATATTCAAAATGGCATCTGGTGATACGATATGTATTACAATACTTTAAGCAGTTCCCCCACTGTTGATCTATCTAATACAGGCTAAAATGAATGAGAACAAACAAACAAAGGTCCGTACTTTTAAGAATTGGTATATTTTAATAAGACATTGGAATATTGTGATATTTGATATTTTATTATCCCCCTGTTTTGAGTGAATAAATGAACATCTGAGTGATGTTTCTTACTCTAAACTATCTGCTCTCGGTTTTCGCTTTGGGTTTTTACCTATGAAAGCTGGAACAAAACAACAACAGCAAATGACAGAACCATTGTGAGAGCTATGTAGAAAACCCCAAATACAACAGTATGACATCACCAACAAAAAATATTTGTATGATCAGAAATACAAAAGCCATAAGACAGAATCCCGAATTATTAGAAAAAAAGTTAATATAATATAAAATAATATAAACTATTTTATCTGGAAATTTAGAGGGAAATGCCTCAAACCTAAGAGATGACCTCATCATGCAGTAAGACAGTTAATCAACACGGGAGTTCATCAGAGTGGAAGGTCTGGCCAGCCAAGTAAATATGGACTTACTTGTGAATTTAAGGGTCGAATGCTGAGGCTACAGTAAATGTAAATGCATATCATAAAAGGAAACAAACCTTTGGGTAAGTGACTTTAATTCACTTAACTATCACCCAGATTCTAATCATCTTATACAAAATGCGCCATATTCTGTCTTGTCAAATGTATTGTGGTGTACACAGCATTAAATAAAAGCTCATATCCAACCTTTTATGTTAAACTCAAATGTCTTCAATGCACTATTGTATAAAGCATTGTAATAATCTACACTGTGGCTCCATTACTTGCATTGCGATGTTGTTATTAACCCACTAACAAGCAACCCAGGAACCCACACAATACATATTAAGTCAGAAAAACATTTTCTCTAAACGGAATCAGACGTTGGTTGCTCACGTAGCCTAATTTAAAAGAAAACAGAGACCGGCAAACTCAGAGCCATTCACCAGTAGAAATTACCTGAGCCAGTTATACAACAAATAGCCAGTAGTCTCCAGGGTAACCAAGGAGGGTCACCCTGAAAGAGGGTGTATAATGACATGGATTTACTCACTCAACCAACCACAAAACACAGCGAGCGGCAGCTTTGCCTCACATCCATAATGACAAAGTGTGCTCAAACATTAGCTGTAGAAACTACGTGATGCTGGAGGGAATCAGAGATTACACAATGTGATCTTTTCCTGCTGCCCCCGATCTATGGTTGCCACAGTGACTTTAAAGATCTACAATGTGCAGAGGCCCACCTTTAAAGCCTTCCTCATCAACAATAATGGTGTAGTCCTCTGGAGTCTCTGTCAAACTGAAAAACTTGCATCTGAAGGGAGATAAGAAAAGAGAGGAGAGATAAAAAAAAAGGCAGATAATAAACATATATTCATGATGAAAGCGTCTCTGTTCAGTCACATTCAAGGCTTGCTGATGGATAGAACTTGGTTATATAAGCTACATTAAATACATAGCATCTCTCGGTTCAGACTAACATTTACCAAAGCGTCCATAACCCACACATCAAAAACTGTGTTTGGGGAATTAACAAGACAGTTTCATCCAATAAGCTGTAGCAATGAAAAGTGGAGGGACGCTGCAAAGATGCCTATAAATGTCGTCTTTATCATTCTATATTCAATATGGAGGCTCATAACCAAGTCATCAATAACCCACAGAGCTGCTCTGCTGCCAACATTAAGCCCCCTAACAGCAAGTCCTGTGAGGAGGCACAAAGCAAAAACAAAGCTACTGTCTAAAAATATGACCTAACAGTAAATATAACTGTATTTTGAGATGCATAGGTCGAGAAATGTCTCTCAGTCAGCCTACCACTTTGGTCTACACTGAAATGTGCACTGAGACCATTGGATGGTCATTAATGTTTCCTAGAGTATGAAGTCTACTTGTGGCTCAGGAAGGAGAGCAGTTGTCTCTAATCAGGAAATGAAAGGTTCAATTCCCAGCATGTTCAGTCATATAGTGTCCTTGGGCAAGACACTGAACCCTTAAGTTGCTCCCAGTGTGTCAGGTCACACACGCATAGCAGCTCTGCCATGTGTGCGAATGTGTTAATGCTAAGTAGTGTAAAGCACAGAGTACCAGCGTAATATAAGTGCAGACCATTTACTGGCGCGGTGAGCGCCTAACTTTCCTCTTTATGCTCACCATAAGGTTGACATTTGCGTCGTGTTGTGTTGGACGGATTGTTTTGCCGTGAAATTTGATGATGGGATCTATAGTCCCAAGATGACGACTTTGGTGAAGTCATTTGAAAAGCGTGGGCTGTTTTGTGAGGGTTTTAAAGGCAAATCAGGATCTTTCCATGCAAGGATTCAAAGAGTATTGTTTAGGTGTCAGCAAAAAAACAGAGGTTTCATGATGTCAAGTATTGAATAACGTCAGACACAAATGCTTTTGTGTTGCTGTAAAATCTTATCAAATGGCCATTTTGTCACATTTTCTGCCACCCTTTTCCTAAAATACCTAATGTTGCAACTATTTTCTGTCTGACATCCAGCTGTCGAGGTTCAATTCTCCAGCCAAATGTGTTCAATGACGCTGAATGAAATAGTTAACAATCTGCTTTTAATCATGTCCAGCAGACTTACTTAAGCACAAAGGAAAGCTGTACACTGGAAAAAACACCATTCACAACACTCCTGTGATAATCACATTCTTTACAGGCCAGCAACTGAATGCTCGCACTTCACAGTTGGCTGAAAGGTGTGAAGGACGACAGGGAAATAACAGAAAGACTCAACAATGCTCTCTATGGGAACAGCAGAATTTCCTCTCAGAATTAAATGAGCTGTCAAGTGTCACTTTTTTTTTACTTGTAGTAAGGTTTTGTAGAGCTCTGACATTATGATGATGAGAATGGAAGAGTTTTTGTCTTGTGTCTGGGTTGATAAGATTCCTCTATACTGATCCTGTCAATAGGAGCACAACTTAACGATCTGCGATATTCTTTGACTGTGTTTTTATCTCGATCAAAACAAAAGTGTATTTCCCCTTCGTCACAGGGGGAGGTCACTGAACACTTAGACTGATATACTCACATTCTGTATGCATGCAAGACATTTCACAGGGACTCTATAAATGATCTTATATAGCAAAGCACTGCAAACAGTCAAACCACTGAAACCTGTTTGTGAAAACAATCCTACTGCAGGAATACGTGAATAACGCACATGAAAGGAAAATAACCTCAATCTCAACTCTGCAACTTCACACTATTGTTTAAATCTCCTGTTTATATTTAGGACCAACTTTAGCACTACTACGATTTACTGATCTAAGTAAAAAAAAATTTACGAAGTGACCAGGTAGTTAAATATTTGTTACTGCAGTATTTCCCATTTGAGTCCAGCTGAGGATCTTTGTTGCGTGTCATAACCCTTTTTTCCTTTGTTACCCGACTACCTCTCTACTCCTATTAATGTCTAATTTGCTCTAAATGTACCTTAAAAAACTTTGTATTAGACCATGTTTACAGATGCAAACATCCATGTGAATGGGAAACTTTATTGATTCCCTTGGGGAATCTGCATTAGTAGATTTTGTGGACATCTGGGAGCAGAGAACCAAGCTAAATAATAAATAGAAAAACACAATACTACCTTTTTATCACCTTCTGATGTCACTATGCTAAAGAGACTTGAGAAAGCCCTCTGGATAAAAGGGCGAAACGTCGTCAAGAAACCTACTAAGTCCAGTTGCTATTGGATAAACCTTTTTTGAGATAACCATGACCTGGATGACTGAGAACCTTCACAGATATATATGCTAAAGAGCTTAGCAGTCAGCAGCTAATTTACACATCAAACAGACGCAGAACAACATTAAATCTGAGTCACAGGTGAACAAGTTTAAAAGGAAAACCACGCTGCGTGGCGTTTACTTCTTCACTGACATTAATATCTTCAGCTCTTTCTCTATTTCCCCATTTCATACTATATTCCTCACTTTTTACTCAAATGTCAGTATTAGGAATTGACTCACTTTTTTTTTCACAGGGGTGATCCGTTGTTTCTAAGAAGCAATGTTGGGTTTCCCCGATTGGTTTGGTCATTTGGGACAGATAATGGTGATGAAAAAGATTCCCCGGTTACAGCCTTTATTTTACTGTGTGACTATTTACATGCTGAGAATAGACGATACTGATTTATGTTGATTACATTTTGGTTGGACTTGTTGGCTGATGTGTGACTGGCTTCCAGGCACTTTGGTATTATCAAGCACCAAGTTGAATATACTAGAGCTTTCAGAGAGTTTGCCAGTCTGAATTAAGATAAATACTATGCTGGAAACAACTTGATAATTGCTGCAAATTTCAATATCTCATAAATGCACATTTGCACTTCTGCTGAACAACTAGGGAATGTGCTTTGATGTGGACGTATGCATGAATAAAAAAAAAAAAACAATTTCCGGAGAAATCCATCTTACATTTTTTTTCTGCCAGAAGCAGATTATGACAATGCAGAAAAAAATACAGGCTGATTTAACAACATGTAGGTCCAGAGAGTCTGACCAGTGAAACAAATCAGTAGAGAGATGAGCGTGATTTGTTTTGCTGCTGGTGAGCACACCTGGAATATGACAAAATGTGGTATTAATATAAAACAATCTAATGCTAACGTTTATTATTCAGTGTTTGAAAAGACTACAAATATTTGCACAGTAAATGTAAGAATAATATTACAACAGATGGTCAACAGATTTCAGACAGCAGATAAATGACTAAGACTGAAACATTTGCTAATGTAAAAGTAATTCTCCGGTTTTAGTTTCTCTGATATGAGGTTTTACTGCTTCCCTGTTTTATGTCGTTTTGAACTCCTTGGGTTTTTCACATGAGATGTCAAGGTTTTATCTTGTGAGGCTGTGATGTTCTGTTTTTTGATTATGAAAAAAAAAGCAGGTTAATCAGTAATGAAAATAACTGTTGATCAGTTTAATCACATCAGGTAATCGGTAATCTGAGGGGACTGGGTCTTTATCAGCAACAGAGGGAGAGCAGTGGACTGTGGAGTATTTTTCTTAGGCTAATATTAATAGATTGTGGTGGCAATAAAAACAGCACAGGAGAGCAGTGGACAAGTGTAAAGGCCTGTGGTCACTGCCAGGGTCCTTTAAACGAAAGTTTCCTCAGGCTGAATGGCTCCAGTGCGTCTCCACCTTACTGGACACTCTCCAAAGTGCACACTGTAAATGTTCAAGTCTGGATGAAAAATAATTCCCCTGATAGAAGGAGAAACACACACACACACACACACTGGCGTTGACCCAGCTACAAGATGACACAACCGAACCAGAACAGGCCTGCAAACTGGTGACAAGAGACCACACTCACACTCGACTGCTGCAAAACAACACAGAAAGCTGCATTTTGAAGCCTTCACACAACTACAGGAACTAGCTAGAGCACGAACACTCACCGCTACCTTCTCCTAACGCAGGCAGACAAGTCCGTCCAGCCTCCGCTATTAGTTTGCTGTAGTGTTTTAGCATCAGCCTCGCAGTAAACATGCTCAGCACACAACCGACTCAGTGCTTTTTCATTTGGGTATCACGCCTGGGAAGTTACCTACCTTGTTTTGGAGGCCAAGAAGGCGAGTTTTATTAATCCGTGAGTGCAAATCTGGATCCCCTCTTTTTCTATACTCGCCACTTTCAAGCTGTGCTCTAAAATATGAAGCTCCATTTTTTACGTCTTCTCATTTGAGGAGCGACTAAAATGTAGGACCTAAATACTTTCAAATGAGATGCATAAATAAATAAATACACACATACGGCAGGCTAAGGCGTATTAAACAGAGAAAGAAAGAGGGAGGCAGGGTGGAATAAAGAAAGCAAAGAGGTAAAAACGGACCCGCTGTCAAAACCAAAACGGAGCCGCGCGCACTTCCGCTCTCAGGTTTTCAACATAAAAGCCTCAGCACAAACAGGCATAGCGAGTTGAAGAGAGATACCCTGTCCTGTTGTTGTTGAAAAACCTTTAACAGAATACATCTAGTTGTGCAGAAATGCACATGCCTGTTTGTGCAGAAATGCACAACTAGATCACCTAACACTGCCCACTGTGCATGGTTATGTACGGTGGGCTAGATTATTATACTCTAACAAAGTGGCGCATGGAAACAGATGGCCAAACAACAAAAACTGCTTAACATCACCCATGGATGAATTACTGAATGGGCCTACTGGGTACAGGCCCTGGCCTATGTGAAGTGAGTGCTAATATTCTTGTTTTACGTTTCACAGATCTTAGTTACAAGATAGAAAATTACCAAAAAAGAAATCCAAAACATCTGTAAGAGACAAAAATGAGGACAATTAGACATAATAGAACCAAAGGTGCTGGATACCAAAGGTTATCTAGGTCTTCCTAGTTGTGCTTTGTCCAGTGATTGAATCAAAACCAGAAATTCACCCCAATATTAATGTATTTTAGTGCTTGTTTTATGCTGTAGCCTTCACAGGTTAACAGTTCGGTTCCAGATATGTGACTGCAGTGATTTAGATTTTAATTTTAAACAAAACTGATATTTAACCCAACAAGTAAAACACAAGAAACACATCTAAATGTCTAAGATCCTCAGGTCGGTATGTTTTCTGTGGAGAAAGAATGACATGATGACCTCATAGCCCCTGGCAATGAATTTATGGGGATTTATAGCTTCAGCCCAGTGTTTTACTTTGAAGAAATAATGTAAAAGCGGAAGTCACCTTCTAACCACTTCCCCGTAACTTGTCAGCCCTTTAAATGAGAAAGCGGAGGACCACTGGTCCCCATGTTGGCTTTCCGACTGGAATAGTTAGCAGCTGGTCGGAGTGAAACAAACAACTTGCCATTCAAACTAAATGGGCGGGTCTGCAGTGAAGAGGGGAGTCATGGGAAATGTGGTTTTCTACAGGTATCCGTAGGCTACAGCACAAAGTGTTGGACATTGATCAATGTTAGCATCCTGGATTCTGGTTCTCAGGTGTTCAAGCAAACAACAGTATTTATTAAAATGTCTCAGTAAGAAATTAAATTAAGATAAACTAAGGAAGTAAACTTTACATTCCTACGTTTTAGTAGCACTAAAGAGAGGCTAACAATGTAGATGAAAATATTTAAAAAGAGAAATATGTTGGCAAAATTACATAAAAGGTTGTTTTTATCCCATTATTACATTATTGCACTTTATTACCCTTTTCATTAGCACTTCATTATCCTTAACTTAATTAATCTTAACTTAGATTGTACATTACATTGTAATTTGAACATAGTTTGAAAATTACATAATTCTGATGGTGTTCAAGATATTATGGACTAACCATGAGGTATGTGGGCTACTACACATAAATTAAGATAGATATTGCTCATGATAGTTACAACAGACATTCAATATGTATTTTACATTGTCTTCATAGCTCCAACTCAGTAATCATGGTTTTGCATTGCCACAAGAGTCGGTAAAGTGTTGATATACATGAGTTTCATATTTGAGTATATGCTCCTATCTTCTAAAGGAATCAACGCAACACTAATTGTTGCTTAGCAGTTTGTTTCAGAACTCTGATGTATCAGATGAATGTTTAGGCCACTTTGGGGGTTAAATTTACAGTAACTGGCAGCCTGTTGTCTCAATTTATATGCTGCTGTGATATTGTGATGGAAAAGCACAAGTTCTTCGCTTGCAGCTGCAAGGTGTAACTGAAATGGGCTGTGGTGGGTTTGGAGAGAAATGGCTTTTGACATGTACTCTACATCCTGGAAAGACATTTCTCTTACTACTCTTCTTAAAGTATTGTATATAGAATAACTGGTTAAAACTCACCTAATATTTTGGCCATGATTGACTTCATTTTACTATGACCTGCTTTCATGGTACTGACACTTTGAAGGTTGTTAAGAGACTCGAAATCTCAATGGCACACCAACGATTAGACGCAATGTTTTTTCGTGTCAATTGGTTTTTGGTCATTTGAATAATTGCAAATTTGTAGTTTGAGTTTGCACCTCAAAAGAAAAGGACAGAATAACACAGATTCCACATTTAAACAGCTCCTACAAGTAAAACAACAATTTAAATAGCTCTCCATTCTTAAATCAAACTACTGTTAAGCTGGGGACATGTTCATGTCACTATGTGCTTTTTACTAAAGGCAGATTACATTTACTACAATGACATACATGTCGTGGATGCTGGTCAGCTTGTGGCTAGCTAATGAAGTCTGCTTGCACTACTTGTCATTTTATTCAGGAGATCAGTGTCCTGTTTTTTATCTTGGCAAGCATAGCAACAACTAAGGCCAGGCATGCTCTCGCTTCAGGCACAGATTCTGTTCATACACTTGTGTGAAAAAGGGCCATGAGGACAGCCTAGGGCCTAATCATCCCTGACCAACAACAGAATTTCTTCTGTACGAACTGAAGCCAGAGGCTAATGTTGAGATGACAGTGGAGAAAACAGAAATTACAACTTAATGGCCGGTATTGATGTGGGAAGCTGTGAATAAGTTCCAAAGGTTTTTCTATGAGCCTTACACTACTTTTTTAAAAATAATGTCCTCAGACACCATTAATGGCAGATACACTAGGTGACGGTATAGTGAGGAAACTCTGGTGGCTTCATAAAATATTTCTTCCAACAACACATATTGATTTGTGGAAACACTTGTACAGCTGATGACTGTGGCTTGTCACCAAAGCATAACTGGAAACACATTGAAATTGCAGATTTCTTTCTCTATAATAGAAAGACTTGTGGTTGTCATCAACTCCTGCTAGAACCAGCTGTGTAATGTATGAGTACAGGAGCACTCTTACTTTAAAATGCAATCTCTGGCTTTGCCCACTGGAATTATTGTGTGGACCTCAGACCTGCAGACAAACCGGTTGGCACAGTGGCTGCCGGGCAGGGAAGAAGATTGGTTTCCTTGTACAATTCAAACTCAGCAACACACTGAAGCAGGAGCTTGTTCAACCTAAGGGAAAAAAAACCCTCTGACAGAAGCAGAGCTGTGTAGTAAATGCAGCTCAATGCACCAAGGGACGCACAGATGTACTGTATATACCTCATGGAGAAACAAAACCACTGCCTTACAAACGGATGACATTCTACAAGCGAGCCAGCTCCTCAGGGCAACGTCAGTAGTTCATCTGTATCTGAAGGACAATTGGAAGTGATGAAAAGGCAGCACTGACCACAATGTTTTATAAAGCATTGAGTAATAATGTGTGGACAATTACCAAACTCATCATCACATTACCAAACTCATCTCTGTGTCTGCAGGACTTCATTTACAATATGAGAAGGTCAGCATGTATTCATTCACTTCCACTTAGTCCCTGATCATCAAAGAAGTGTTTTTAATGTCGGCCCTGATTGCTGCAACTTGAGTTTTGTATTGTTTATTCATAAAAAACAAATGTGCCATAAAAATATAGTTAGGTTCTAAGAGTCACTATGTTCTTTTCAAAACATTAAGCGCCTGTGAGTTTCTGTACTGCTGCTTGGTCTATTATGAAGCAAATGAGTGCAAAACACTGAGGACAGGGAAAAGATATAATCTCTTCCCCGTGACCAACCCCTAAACAATCAGGGTGTTGGCACGGATCAGCCCATGTCTTAGAAGTACCTGCCTCCACCAGTCCTCACAACAGTGATCTGTGTAAACACCATTCTTCATTGCAGAGTGGACTTTGTGCACTCCCTCTAAAGATTACAGGTTAAATATCAGTTGGAACTTCTGGTCATCAATCACTGTGTTTAAGAAATAGACTACTAACGAGTTAGTGAAATACCTCTTAAATCAAACTCTGGTCGACACAATAGTCATACAAAGCAGAAATATGATGCTTACAACCTTTAGGATAATTAACAGATTAGTTGCAAAAGTCATTATATATATATATATATATATATATATGTATCATCTACATTGTGGCATGCTTTAATGTATTCCCCTTTTACCCGTGGAGGAGAAATCTAGAGTTTGGATGCATGATTCAAAGAGCCATTGGAGCCTCTCGTCCATCATTTCATGCATTTCCCATTTGTTAGATAGATGGCTGAAAGCTAAAATTTTCTCATTTTCTCGTATGCTCAAATACATAAATCATAAGTTCGAAATGCCCTAAAATGTATTCTTGAATGGAAAAGCAAATGGGTATTCTCATTTTTATATGTATCCTTAAGAATTGCTGTTTTTATGGAGTTTATTTTCTAACAGACATTTTTTATGCATTTTGTGATGTGGAGGGCTTTCAGTCACTGCCATGTGATTAAACGGAATATAAGCGAGGACCAGTGATTTTTCTAAGTAGGGACACTTTAATTCTGTTTTCCTCTTCCTTTCCTCTTTTAAGTCATGCATCAGCAAGTTTACTGTGAGAAATGATTTCCTTTTTTTAATATTAACTGATTTATTGGTGATGGGGCAGCACTCAGAGACACACAGCTGTTGCCTTAATGAGTTAGCAAACAACTTTCTTATTTACACATCTAGCAGTAAAAGATCCGTGTTATTATATTTCTGGCCACCTGGGAAATTTGATAGTCAATAGTCACTTTTTCTTTTTCTGGCTTGTTTTTATTTGGCTCTTTAGCAGCTTGCTAACTCTGTCTGAAGCCAATGTACACTTGCTTCAGCAACAGGTCATGTTACTTAAACAATTAATAATACAAGTAATAACACTTGTGACTATAACTATAATGAAACTGTAATGAAACTGAAAAATTTGAGCTGGAAGCATTTTCCTAACAGTATATTAACATTAAAAGTTTTTGTTTAACTGTATCCTACATGTAACTAAGCACATAGAGAAGTATCCAAAGTCATTTAACAGTACTCTGGGTTTAAAGTATTTCAACCTTGGTTTAGTATGACATGATACCCACCCGCCTTAGCAGTTGGAGGTAGGAAGAAGAAGCCAGTTAGAGGAACAAACAAGCGCTGTAGATATCTCAAAACAATTTGCATTTGAAATTGGAAACCAAACACAGCACTGCTGTTGCCAAATTCTTCCAAAATTGGCCCAGAATCTAAAAGCTGCTGAATGCTTTATCGGTCAAAACATAACATTTATTGGACAAAACATATTCTCTTTGCCCGCATTGCACACAACAAAATATTTCAAAAGCAAAAGAGTGGATATTTCCTACAGAAAATGACCTTGCCGTTGGCATCACTACTTTTATGTAAACATCTTTTGATCACAATTTTATCACAACATCTTGACCTTTACTAATGCAGCTGTTTCATCTCTTGCATTTATCAAGGTGTTTTTGTTGTTTCAAGCCTCAGAAACAGTGGTCACCTAGCACATAGTGATTTGATTCATTGTTCATATGACTACATGTTAGTTAGACTTATATATCTATATAAAAGTATAGAAATTCAACTGATCATCTAAGGAAAAGTACTGTAGTTGAAGGATTTTAATGTTGCTGAAAGAAAGTCCAAACGACAAATGGTTGTATTGAGGCACGAGGACACAATAAAAACCGTGGATACTAATTGATTTTCCTTTGTTCCCTGCAAGTGAGTCAGAACAGTGCAGCCGCTTACTTTTCTGGAGGACTCGTCTGGCTAAAGACACAAAAAAGGAGCTCTGTATCTTCTTGACTTTTACCTGCAAAATGAGCTTTTAGTGGCCACGTACAATGCAGCAGGGGTGTGAACAGGAATGATGATGTAGAAGTTAGAGCACTACTATGCACAGCTTCTGCAGCTGCCTTTGTGTTGAGGCATCTGTGTAATGTAACATTAAAGTCTACAGCAGCCTTTGCCACGATAAGTGTTTATGTTTTGCAGATAGAAATCACTGTGCTAGTGACTGGGAGTCTTATTGAGTCTGTTTGATGATGTTGTGAGGATGTCAGTGTTTAAGGGAATGTCTGCCAGATGCTGTTGGTTAGATTATGTAAAAATGTAGGATATAGTGGTTTATCACTGTACTGTGATACATTTGTTCAGAAGTGTAATCAACTAAATCCACTTCATTTTTTCCTGTCGAGCAGGATCTGCTTCATACTAAATACATATACTACTAAAATTCAACTTGCGTGATTGCACTGGCCTTGTAGCAGCAGGAAACACAGCCGTAATTTAGCTTCCTGTTGCTTCCCAGTCATAATAATACAAAAACACTGGCATCACTGGACAGGCAGGAACCACCTGCTGCTCAGAAACAAGCACGACTAGCATGGACCCTGACCTAAGATGCAGAAATGATGAAAATCATAATCACGTTGTTTTTTTTTTACACACACTTTGCTACACTTTGTCTCATATCATTAATATTAATTATGACAATCTGTAGAAATACTTGACCTTAGAAATGTGGCAGAATTTACCTATATACTTTGCAAGTGATATTAACAAACATGAATGTGATTGTGTTTTGTTTCTCTGTAGTCATTTGGTGTGTACATTGTATGTTTTTTATGTTTTGCATTATGTATGTGTACATATTAATTTATTGCACATAACGTATCTACGTTACATTCTTATAATAATTGACTGTCCAGATATTCTTCAATAAGAATGTGGTGTGAAAGTACAGAAAGAGGATACAGAAATGAGGACTAGCACAATAACTTGTCCATTTGTCCATTGGACTAAAATATAATTTTGGACAATGCATTTATAATCATACATTCAACAAACCAGAATAATGCAAACAAGTGCCTGAGTCTTGAAAAGGAAACAAAACAACAAAGGAGATTTTAATTCACATCAATTCACACTTCCAGATAATCAATACAGCAGCCAAACAGGCAATGCAAGTGTTCAAAGGTACAAAATGTTGTCCAGAAGAAAGACTGACTTATAGCATAATCCTAGAGCATCCACGGTTGTGTATTTTGTTTTTGTTATACAGAAAACAGTATCAAACATTAGGCAAAGTCAGCTCATGACAAAACCAAGAACATCTGCATGCAGTTTTGTATATTTTTTCCATAATATTGAGCTTGCATACAAAGGCAGACAGATTACAAAATCAAAAATAACATTGGTTGTATTCATTACATATTCAGCAGAGTAAGAGGAATTGTTGTTGTGTCAAAGAGTATATTGAGATGCCACCAAGTTTTCTCAGCCAGTTTGAAGACTCGCAAATCCATGTGCCTGAATAGGCTGTTAACACTTGAAGACGCGAGGTATGATACCATGCATTAAACATTTCATCCTCCAGCTTTGAAGATGTGATGATATTTATCGACATCGTTTTGATAGAATGTAGTTAAAAATAAAAAAGAACTGATTTTAAAGGGTTAAACGTATTAAAACAAACGGCCTTCGGGGCAGTGCTGCAGCGCTGTGGTTAGTGACTTGATATGATGTGGATGTAAAAACAGTCACACTGACAGAGCTGACGTGCTTCTAAAAACAAACTTGCCTGACCAGAGATGAGGTCATAACAAAACGGTGTCAGCTGATTTGCAAACATGACAGGAATTCTGAACATTACTTCAGAGCCATTTGTGTGGCATTTCCATGTTACCAGTCAGTGCACGGTGGAAATTTACATGAAAGGTGAGCGTGGAGGCATGCGGAAAAGGTCATATGGCAGAATCAAACTCATGAAGTTACCTGTGCATGGCGTGCATGCCAGCAGGCTGATCCGTGAGGGCAACTCAAGTTGGGAGTTTTCCATCCTGTTTCATGTCTGCACATGGACTTGGGGTAATAACCCTTAAGATAAAATATATATAAAAAAAAACATAAATAATCCAACAGGCTAGAAAGAGTCTTGAGTGGCATAACCTCTGGTGGTTTGCTCCTGGGACGTGAGTTCTCTACTCCCAAATAGATGAGCTCAATTACAGAGCTTAAGATGTGACATATGCACTATATCAACAACACAGAGGTGCACGTTATCAGAGGATTTACTGTGGAATAGAATAGAAGGGGTTAAAATATACATTCTGTTTGATACATTTATAGTGGTGCTGCTTACATACGCAGCAACATAGTAACAATATATATATATATACACTGCTAGGATATTAAAAATTCTGCCCTTCTCACCCCGACCCATCTTTGCAAAGCTTGCAGTGCACGACTGAACAATCGCAGTTTGCCCTTTGAGCAGCAAACTTGATTTTCAGCAAGAAGAGGCTGTTGTAAACAATACATGCTTTTATTATTAGTGTTATTTTTTTATATTTGACGTAAACTTTCTGTTTAGTGTTTTTTTTTTAAGTCTGCCCTTTTGACATACAGCAGGTACATTTTCACCCCCATTACAGCTGAAAATGTTGTCTGCGAGTTTTTATGGAAACTCATTTTCTGTAGTGTAAACAATAAGCTGCACACGCACCATAGAGCTGCCCAATCATGTGGTATTGTGGTTTGACAAGTGATTTTGACCAGGCGGGTCACCCACTGAACATTTTGCTGCTTATTACAGCCAGTCTATATTAAACAGGCTCTCTACCTTACACACAGTACAGTATAACTCTGTGATGTCTGTGTACAGTGACTGAGAATGTTTCCAAACCTGTGTTGAAACAATCCACTGATAATCAGAATTACCAGGCGCATATGAGGTCTGCTTTTACATCTATAACCCTCTTCAGGTCCTTACTAACCACAGAGCCATAGCAGCTATGCTTTTTATTGTACTAGTTCAACTCACTGTCTGTTCATAACATCCTGCATGACCGTAAAAAGGAAATTCCAGCTTGACTTCAAATTCCTGCAGCTCATTCGAGCTTTTGCTTAAGAAATCTGTAAAAATCACTTTTGACCTCTGACAGGCAGCCAACTTCTATCTACTTTAATCAAAATGGATATCTGCTTCAGGTGACAGGGACGGTGGCGCAGTTAGCAGTTGCTATCTGTCTAAGAACACCAATGTTGGTGGTTTGCGCCCTGGTCCCTCCCCAGTGCTGGTCCCAAGCCTGGATAAATGGGAAGGGCTGCCTTAGCAAATGAAATATGCAAAGTGCTGAAGAAAGTGCTGGCGAACCTGAAAGTGAGTCTGGGAAGGATGACTGAAACGACAAAACACTTGTTGAACCTTGATCATTCAAGACAGTAGAATTACCCCAGAACTAGGCAGCTCTATAGATTAGGTATGACCTCAGTGTGTAATCCAGGTTGTGGCACCAGTGACACCCAGAACCGTCTTAAATGAGTTTATATAGAGACACAAAAGGAACCAATGCTGATAATAAGAAATACTTCCTGTAAGTAGCCTTCACGGCAGGTTTTTGCTTGGTTTGGTTAGTTTGCCCTCTGGCATAAACGTTGTGTAACCTATCATCCTTCCAGCTTGCAGATAAGCCATGCTTAACCCTTGTATTGTGTTTGGGCCAAATTTGACCCATTTCAAGTTTAGGTAGTAAAAATGAACATTTGCTTTTTCCCATTTGTGGTGTTACGGGTTGAATTTGACCTGGCAAAAAATACTGGCTGTTGCATGCATCAGGGTTGCCCACTCCTAATCTGTCTATCTAGCTACGAGGTTAAGTAAAAACTGTCATGTTTTTAAAGAGAAGTTGTTTTTAAAGTTCAATTTATGCTTTTTTTTTGCTTTACTTGCTATTCTTAGTAAAAATATCTTGGGTTTTTTGGGGACGTGGTGTATTCCTAACAAGAATGACCACAGGTCAAGTTTGACCGATAACACCACAGATGTCATTATACTCAATAATGCTAAAAAAAAAAATCACAAGCAATTTATCTGGGATGTACTCTAATATTAGTGCATTAGACAGAGATACTGACTTATCCTTTGTCTTTACAACTGAAGATGAGGGAATTTAAACAATTTGTTAAATTGAAACCGAGTGATATATTTAAGGGACAGGTCTATGGGTCCATAAAAATTACATTTAAAACAGAAATAAAAACTAAGTTAGCTATTAGGTGAAAAACAATATTGCATGATAACTATGTTTTTGGAGTATATGGGGCTGAGTTAAATCACAGGTCAAATTTGACCCACTAACACTAAAAATGTTGGCAGCAACACATTACAAGAAAGAACATACGACGGTTAACGGTTTCCATTTACCCATTAAGTGTTGCATTTTGGGTGTTTTTTTGTTGCCTGGTTAGGAGATTTCTTTCTTCACATCACACTGCAACGCAATCTACTATGGAAGAAGACTGAAGGTCTCTGTGCGCTTTAAACAATGTGCTCATTTTGTCATCTAAATATGAAATTATGCTATATTATAATTTTACTTATACCCGTTTTAACAGGTATAAGTAAAGACGTTTGCCTTTTTTCAAAACTGCAGTGCATATTTATCCTACAGAGAAACTACATGAATACTGGGTGGTGTTTCTCTTTGGAGGTTTGAACCAAGTCATTAAACCAACCTTCACTGCAAATCTTCTATTCGGTGTGAACTCAGTGTGACTGTTGCTTTTAACAGTGAATAAAACGTATAAATATGGTGACTGCATGGCTCTGATCCCCTGCTGAGTAATGACGCAAGGTGAGCGCTCACATCCGAGCATGTATCTGGTATTTTGACGGTGTCCTCAGCAATGCAACTATACATTAAATTATTTTGTTTATCAAAGGCATGAATTCCCATAACCCCCCCTGTCAAATATAAATCCAGCCAACTCCATCTTTATAGCATTTGAAGCCCCATTTGTAATAGTGGAATGAGCGGAGATGACAAAGGTAAAACATAGAGATTATCTGTTGGCCTGTTGTGTTGCAGCCACTTACGTGAGGGCTTACCATTAGAAGGACTAACACAATGGTTTCATAGTCCTGTGTCAACTGCATCATCTTCAAATAAGCAGACTAAATATAAGATGAGAACGTTCCAAATAAAATTTACATTTTTGCTGGAAGATTCTCTGCTATATGTTAATAATTCAACTCTACAACCCCAATGTTTTTTTTTAGTAAACGTGACAGAAGAATGTGTCAGAAGCAAAATATCTGAGCAAACTGAGAAAGCACTGTTGAAAAGAAACATAACGTTTTGGAGGTGTTAGCTGAGCCTTGATGAGAGGACATATATTCCCAAAGAGAGATGTCACACGTTGCTGTGGCCAACATGAGGAAAGGTCCATAGAAGAAGAGCCGGGTGCAGGATTAGGAAAATGAAGGCAGGTTTCCCGTGTGGTTCAGCCAGGGAGGAACAGGGCCCAACAGGTTGGAGGTCAGGATGTGGGTTTTTAGTCATTTAATGAACCAGGTAATTCATTGGTTAGTGTGTGCCAGCGCTCAATTTTCTTGTCCTTGTTTTTGAGGCAGTCAAACCAGTGTTTGAGCCTTTCTCCATTTGCATTAATACCCAGAGATACACCACCTGCAAAAGGCGTAAGGATATTTAGTATAAATGCTGGAGATATGTGTCACTTAAAAGAAACAGGTATGCTATTAAATATGTAACATTAAGTTGACCAAACAGACCTCACAGGGTCATATAGAGAATGTGGGCCACACAGCTAGCTAGCTGTCTGGCTAAAAGTGTCCAGAAAGAAAAAATAAACATTTACATATATATATATAGGATTTAAAACTCTCAGAAATGTCTTTGACCATATTGAAAAACATTCAAGCAACAACATTTTGCAACTCTAGTCATGGTGACTCAAAATGACAGTGATGGAATACGTCCATTAATAGCCACTGACTGGTCTGGTCTGGGCAAAACAAAACCAAATATCCCCATCAAACATAAATCACCGAATATCAACACAGTGCCAGGCTGAATCCATTTACTGACACAAAATTAATTTGAAAGAAAAATTATCAGGCTAGGTCTAAGGGGAATGACGTTTCATTTCTAAAGATGTTTTTAGTCCCGTAATGAATGAATGAAAATTGAATTTGTTTTTGAGACAGCTAGTTTATTACTCACAAACATTGGAGTGTGTATTTCCAGGAGCTGTGCAACAAGCTCAAACTGACATGAGACCATGAACTGGTTCTCAGCATGGCTCAGAGCTTGTTTCCCAGACCAGGATAGAGGTGGGCAGATGGCAGACTCAGCTGGACAAATGTCCAGCAGTGTTGCGGATGCTGATGAATATCAGTCAAGCTATTTGAAAGGGTCGCACATTTTTGTCATCTCTGATAAAAGCAGAGCCTGAGCTGGCCCAGTACAGGCCTGAGCTGGCCCACATGTGCTTACCTATGAAATCATTGGACTTTCCAATGTCGTAGTCCCACACAGTCACCTCCAATGTCTTTTTGGTGAGGTCTGCATATTTTATATCGTAACAGAACTCCTACAGAGAACAGAACAGCAGAAAGTTAGAGCTCCAGTTGTTCCTCACAACCTGTATAATTACATAAAAGTACATATCTCATCTTTCCCTATTACACAAAAGATGAAGCCTCAACTGTGGGAATGAATGTCTTGAACACTTTGAATAAGAGTCAATTCTGCGTCACTTCTGCTTGATGTTGTGTTTGGATAATTATCATTACAAACCTGAATGCAATTAACATCTGTTTCATTCTCTGGTGAAATTCATTCACCTAATTGTTTGAGCCTCATTGAGTTTTATTGTTTTTTGTTAGTGCCCCAAATAATTTGCAGGTTAATGTTGGTGAAGTGATTTCCTTTTCTCGCGCTCAGGAGCCAGTCCTATTAGCTAAGGACGCCTACCTAGACCCATTTAGTATAGTAAAAATGTCAGTATCTTGATTGGAGCAGTGAAGAAATAAATCATGAAATACACGCCAGCGTACAGGAAGGACTGAGTGTAATCAATACACTGTCATTTAAATGAAACAAGCGGTTTCAGTTCTCACCGTGCAAATTCACAGTATACATTCTGAACTTCAATCTGTAGTTCAATCAAGGTTGTTGCTCCACCTTAATGAAATCAGGGCCTTGATACAGATGAAGACCCCGTAGCTCATCTCTGACAGAAAGGCCAAGAAGTGATGGAGGAATATGGGCTCAAAAAATGTCAGAGGAAATGTCAAGCCACTGGCCTGTGAGTGCTTGGCCAGGGCCATCCACTTGTATACAGGCAGATACTTCCAAGCCAAGCTAACCTGTGACACGACGCACTAAGAGGCCCACTCAGCTCTGAAAACACGTTTGGCAACCACGCTAAGCGCGGCTGGATCTTCAGGGACTTTAGAAATACACTTCTGATTTCAGCAGTGTTTACAATTAATAATTTTGGTTACAGAAAAAGCGTTCAGCTGTGAGGCTGAGCTGCTCTGGCTCGGTATGGAAGGAAATGATTACTGACGACTGGTCCTATTTCCTCCGTACAAATTTATCAAAGTAAAGAGACGCCAACCATTTTTTGAGTTGAACAGCTGTACAGTTGTACACTTTATTGTTGATTTAATGTTTTTAGATGAGGAGCAACATAGTCATTCATTTAGAGTTGCGTTGCTGGCCACTTGACCAAAAGTCTTCACTATGTTTAGCTCTCTACTGCTTGCCATTATTTCCTGAGGGAAACATCTGGCACTTTAGAAGCTAAATGCTCCACTATGCTCACCAGACACCAAGTGTCTAAATTAGTCCATCTGCTGTGTGGTGCTGATAAGCGCAGCAAAAGTGAACCAAAACTATAAGGCCAGAAATTAAAAACAAAAAAAGAAAACACACAAAAGAGCTGATTAAAATGTGACATGGGATTTGATCAACTGTGACCAGGAACAAAACCTGCGAAATGTTGACCAGAGTAGAAAAAGAGTACAACATCTGTGCTTTTATACTAATGAAGTAATAACTCAGATTACTGTGATTTGTGTAGTACACCACAGCTCACACTGAGAAATATTTCCACAGCCTTTATACATGCACAAGAAATGCTGAATGGCAGTAAAAGACTACGAGGCTTCATAGTCGTGAATAGGTGGTTTAACATTGGCAAAAATGAGACCTGAGATACAGTTTGTCTTAAGCTGAAGTTGAATTTTGGGCAAAGTCAGTTCTTGTGATGAATTAAGAAGAATGTGCTTCTTGTTCGCCTCAGAAAGGTTTTTTTAGGTTGTTGTTTCTTGACGTTTGGAAGCTGTTCAGCACATAAAAGCACTGGATAAACAACTCAGGTACAGAAAAATAAAAGACAAAAAAATAAGGAATTTGGAACTGTGGGGTTTCTAGAGAATAGCTGTGGTTTATACCTCGTTAAACTCCGGATTTAGCGTCTTCTTTTTCACAGCCGTCTTGTGCTTTGACTTTTTGTTCTCGTCGGGCTTCAGGTACCTGTAGAGCAAAGCAGTGAGGAAAGGTAGCTTATTAAAGAATGTACTTTTAATACTGCCCTTTTATTCTATGCCTATTTTGGTGGATGTATATATATATATATATATATATATATATATATATATATATATATATATAAAAA
>JAUMHF010000006.1:10679170-10704170 GCA_032359275.1 Microctenopoma steveboyesi | reverse complement strand
TCAATTCAATTTTGTTGACTACTATGCATCTAGTTTCTGTGTGTCATAAGACACATGCATTTTATGAATATCGCCAGCAACAACACAATAGAGCGCGTCATTTGTTCACCGCTGCGATGAACCAGATAGATTCTTATTAGACATCAGCTGGCAAAAGAGGAGACAAATCATGTAGCCAGTTATGTCTTTCTGACAGAGTATTTGTTTCTTTAAATCTCTTTCTCACGAGGTAGTCAGTAAATCTATCATCTGCCAGTGTGTCCTTCAAGTTTCAGGAAACTGTTCTCAACCTCATAGTGTTGGGAAATCGTTGCCAGCCACTCTCTCCTCCAAAACGAGTTAGGCTTTTGTTCTCAATGTGTGCGCAGCAGAGTTGGAAATTAATTGTACTCTCATTGCTCAGCCAGATGAAAGACTTGGGAAATGTTCAGGTGTGATAAATATGACTCTCCTTCAAATTGCAGACCTGTGGATGGCCTTTTGTGCTGGGTGTCTTTCATGCTGCTGATAATCACAGTTAGTCTTCCTCTTCCTCTGCTAAAACATCAGCACTGCCAGATAATCAATTTCAGCATTTCTATAGTGTATTGTATATTTACTAAAAATAACATCATTATGACAAGCGTCTAGTGTTTTGATGAGAAATGCTCGTCAATAGGAATGACAAGGTTAATTGTTGCCATCTAACTTTGATGAGGTCACATACGCCAGACAGATAGATACTTCATTCAGCCCCAAGGGGAAACTCGCAAAGCAACAATACTAAAATCAATACAACTGTACACATAATAAAAACACAATAAAAAGTTAAAGGGTTTAGTGAAGGTATAACTGTCGATGAAGGTGCGTGATGTGCTGTGTTTACCGGACGACACAATGAGAAGTGTTATTAGTCAAGTTTTTGTAATTTAGATTTTTTTCTTAGTTCATTTTATTTTTATTTTTATCTTATTCTGGTATTAATTGTGAAATAAACCAGCAAATGTTTTAAATTAAGCTCATTTTTATGAAAAATATTTTTATCTTGACACTTTTCATTATTGCAGTGTTTTTTAATCTCAGTCACTTCTACACTGACTTATGTTAATATCTATTTAATTTCCTTTTAATACATTTTGTAATATAAATTCACATTATTTAGAGATTTTTCTTTTATCAATACTCTCAAAGCTTCGTCCAAGGTTTTTATGATTGCACACAACAAAGTAATAGCTGAGATCCGGAAACACAATGACAGCACTTTATGTGATTACAGACATACTATTACAAATAGAATTGATTCAACTTATAATCAGCAGGAAGCCAACCAGGATGGATGGGTTATGGACACCTAAGTCCCTAAACCCACAGGAACAAGACAAGAGGCTAAACATGTGTTTTGGTTGTTTTCTGGGTTTTTTGTTGTAATTTTGTAAACCACGATAGTCTTTTATGGCTACAGTATATCATAATGTTTATCACAAAAAAGCACTTTGCATAGAGTACTGACGTTTTGACGTAGGGGTCTGAGAAGCCATTTGCGTCCATGGCAGCGAGGTGAGCACAGCGTATGATGCCCACTACCAGGCAAGACTTCTGGGTGTTGTACTTAAGAGAAATCATGATTCGTCCTCGCTCCTCAAGGGATTTGTCTTCTGTTTTGTTGACCTGCAGTGGAAGAAATGACAAGATTTAGAAATGATAACCTTCTGTTGCTGCACATGCTGCCAACCAGGCTTTCCATTCATGCCCAGAATTCGTTCATGGCATCATAATTTGGGAAATAACCTACATGATGATCATGTTGCTATTTTCAAAATACCATTAAAACCACCTAGAAATCCGTTCAACCCCCATACTTTACTTTTTGTACAGTTTGTTAAAGGAAGTTGTAACAGTCTCCAGCACTCGCCTTGTTGACAGTTGTGTCTTGAAAATCAGTCAAACATTGATTGGTTCATTGATGCCATCTCCGTGGTAGCTGTTGAGTTAATTGCCTCATCAAAACTAATTGGTCATGTTCTTTAGAGACAAGATAAACATCTGAACTGACACATGACCTGTTTGCCTGTTTTGATTCCAAACACCACACATCACCTTTTCCCTGAAGATTTCATCCAGAGAACCAAATATTCAGTTCATAACATCATTGAATCAATCAAAACATCTTGAATGAATTGGTATTTAATGTGACCAAGCCTCTATTTAAGCTCAAAACCAGACAATCATCAGAAACTGTCTCACAGACTGCCAGATAACCTCAGTGCTACTAGCACCTTCACCAGTCACCTCAGTCCACAGATGTAGGAGGAAAAATCTGGCTACTAAAAGAAGACAGACTGTATCCCGCAGTGCAGAGTCAGAACACAAACAACAGTCACTGCAAACGTAATGGAATAATTTTTGTAATAGTGGAATGGACAAGAAGACGCAGACAGATAATATTTTATTATATTTACAATTATATATTTTTTGTTTATTTTTATTTAAATTGAAGGCCTTTGGACAAACAAGTAATTGGTTAGTCGGTAAGTATGATTTTAAGAACATAAAACTTGAGGGCAGGGGGCAGCCCTTGTCCCCCTGTAGATTTGCCAGTGGTGTATGGCAGACTAACTCCACAGGGACATGGACACAAAACTGGGCCAAATATAGTAGCTTACATTTTTCTGTGTGGATAGAAAGTAATAGAAGACACTGAAGAGTATCTGTGAGGGGTTGTTGTTGGGGGACACATGCTGGGGCGAGGGTTGTGGGGGGCCTACAGTTATGTGTTAAATGTTAAATTTGTCCATCAGAAACCACAGCTATTTCTAAAACACGGTATCAGCGTGAGGATTTGAACATCCTGAATGAACATGAATTAATTTTGGTGTAGACATGCCATGAGATTTAAAACCTGTCAACTGCCCCTGCTCTGCCGTGCTCTGCTAGAACCTGGTTTTTGTTAGTATGAAATAAAAACAACTAAGAAACTGCAAAGGTTACTAACCAAGCAGAAAGAACTGAAATTCTGAGTGGTTAGAAGGGTGAGGCTGACTTCAAAACCTTTAGGAGTGAATATCTCTGCACTGCTGTTCAATGACAACTGGCTCAGAGACCGCACAAAAATTTGCAAATATAATGACATATTGTATCTTTAAATCCTCCACATTTTCTGTTTAACATTGGCAGAGTGGGATGCTGAGTGCAAACACACGATCTTACAGCTCATTCAACACAGAAAGCCACTGACAAAAAGCCTGAGGAACTTTTGGGCAACAAGCATTCAAAACAAGTCACAATCTAAACAAATGAGGGTTTTGAGTTTAAAATAAAAAATATTTCATTCCTGTATTAGAGGGGTTACATAATCCAATTCCCACATGTTCAACAGAAAAACACATTTGCCTTGTACCATTCAAATGTTAACATAACCAAATATAGAGACAAACATTGTGAAACTATAATGCTGTAATACTACTTTTTAAAATGAGTTATATTTTACGTAATATATGTAATATTAAACAAGGATTTGAATGATTCCCTCCTTTATTTCCAGTGCACACAATTTCTTTTAGTTTCCTTTTGTTTACCTTCTATCTCTGTATTTAATTGCATACCACTGGATGATATTTTCGAAATGTACCCCACCCATACGACTGACGAAGTGATTTTGTGCTTACCATAATTGAATCCTCATTCATCACCTAATTCAGTGTTACTTTGAATATCTTCAACTTTCCATTAATTTCTACCTCCATCAAAGACACCCAAGCCCATACCCCTGCCCCAGATCAATCACTTGACCGTCTATCAATCAGTCATCTAGGTCAGTTCTTGCTTAATGACAGCGGTTAAGTTAGTGCGGAAGGAGATCCCTGTCGTTTAAGAGATAATCATCACACTGCTACCATGTCATTGAGCCTTTTTTGATGATCTACAGAAAGCACTTCAAGGTCTGTAGAGCGACAAACACACACTTGAGCACAAGAGTTTTTGCAGAAATGCAGCCTAAGCCCATAAGGAGCTACCGCATTTGAGCTTTGTTTTTTTCCCCTTCTTTGCCCAGTGACTTGAGAAATGCAATTTACCAGCAACAATACCACAGCTGCTTATTGAGAGAATATACACTGGACTTTCCCATAAGTCAGCATTTATTTCATAGAGTAGAATACCTTCCATATCAGCAGGGAAAATGCACAGAGTCTTAACAACTTCAAGCTTATCAAGAGCTACTTGAAAGTGCACATGCCAGTGGAAATACAGGCACTGGGAATGTGAATTTATTCTGTTTGGTTTGTGCCATTTAAAATTCTGCCTCCTTTATATGTAAAAACGCCTCTGCCTTTATAACTTCAGTGCAAAGTGTGACAATGATTTGTGGCAGAGCTCACTTTTAGAAACTTATAGTTCCAAATCAAATAGGTAACATTACCTAATTTTTTTCTTATAACATAACATATACCACAAATGACGTGGTGCTGTACGTGATGGCTCCGATACCTCTCTGGAGTTTAACATTCATAACTATGGTGTCCCAGCAGTGGAAAAAAGCAGTCCTAACCCTAACCCTGTTACTAGCTCACCTTTATAAACCCGAATGATCTGAGTCTGCTACATGACTCAGGCCAATACCCAGGACCAGTCACACCATTCTGTTACATAAACTATAGCTTGAAAGAGTACTCTCCTGATTTAGCTTTGCACTCTGACAACCTCTGACTCATGATGGAAAGTTTAAAAAAATATCAAAAGCGATGGAGAAGAAATCTGACGAACCAGGTGTGTTATGCAATTAGTGGATAATGTAGCCTGCATTTTTATTTCAAACTGTGTTTATTTTTTACAAGTATTTAATAATTTAATCATAGTTACTGTTTGTTTATTGGTTATTGTTTATACATTGTATATATTCTTAAAAATTCCATATGCTGTTTTTATTTTACTTTGAGTATATCTGAGTAGGTGTGATCATGTAACAATGTAAGTGTCAAGCTGCAATATTCATCAATTGCCCTTCCTGGGATAAATTGAATTGCACTGAATTGAACTGACCTGATGTGAAGTGTGCTTATGTTTTCTAATGCTTTTCCCCCTCATTTTTTAAACATGTAGTCTTCTGGAATCACTGTTTATCAGATTTTGAGCTGCTCTCTCTGTGTATATATGTCATGTAAATAACTGCCTGGTTTTGGTGGGCCCCCTGACTTGGGATGAGGTGATGGTCATACGGTTTGTTTTGGCTCTCTAAAAAAAGTTTCTAAAAAATTATGCAAAGCATAAACATTCATATAGTTTCAAGGTGTCCCGTAAGCAGTTTTATAAAGATGTTTCTTTTTCCTTGTATCATCACTGGCCATCCAGGCAAATAAAGCACATGAAAAAAAGGTTTTTAAAGTAAAAGGGCCAGTTGTCCGTGTGGATGAATGAACATCTACGATTTGGTGTGATGAAAGCTGCTGCTTCAAATGATCCAGACCTCGCAAGCTGCAAACAGTAATTGAACATTCACGGCTACACCACAATATTCTCAACATTCAGACAGAGAAAAGAACAAAAATGAAACAGGCATGAAAGCGTCTCTGCAAACACAGGCTTCCATCTCCTCCTCAGTCTTGTACCGTGTGTAGGAGACAGTGCTGTCCAGCAGGATCCACAGCAGGATACTAATCAGATATCTCTAGGGAACTGATTCTCTCCACACGAATCACAGACATTTTTTATGAGACATCTCACTGGAGTTGTGGACTAGCCATCCATTTTATCTGGCATGCCAACATGCTTCAGCCGCTGCCTCAGTGTGCTGTCAAATCTATTTAGTCCTGTCTCTTCTTCTACTGTTTATACATTTTCAGGAGATCCTACTGTTGTCTCAGCCTCTGTGTCTCATATTAACAAGATGCACTTTGGAAAGAGTGTGACAAACCGAGGAGCTGACAGGAATACAAGACCATCAAGCTAGAAAAGGAGGGTGGAGGCGCCGACCTGAGGCTGCTTGGGTGGTATCAACATTGGCGTACCTGACAAGTGCAGACATCTTTATAGCACTCTTCTATCTCACACTTCCATGCCACGCATTTAGCTTGGATGGTCTCATGAACAGTGGGTTGGTGGTTAGCTCCTCTGCTCTAACAGCTGTTCTGTTTGAAGATAGTATATAAACAACACAAGATTACCAACAAATTTAAGCCAGACCCATTAATGTCATTATCAGGAACCCCCCCCCCCCATCAATTTCCTGTAACTGTGTGGCTTCTGTCTGCTCTCTTTTCCTGCTTCCATGAATCTCCTCTTCCACTTTCCATCAATCTGCTCAAACATAACGTCTACTTACATAAACACACTGCTGCACAGTATTGTTTACTTAACATTTACCAGCTAATTGTGCCTTTGTCTGGGGGAAAACTTAATTAAGATTGGCTGGAGGATATCCATTAATTTAATTTAAAGCACAGCACAACCGGACACCTGTGATGTGACTGTCTGAATATTCTCAATGAATGTATTTGCAGTGCTAAATAATTAAGTGAGTTATACATCACTCTATCTACCTGCTTTATTGTTTGATGAACTTCACAGACTGGCGGTAAAGCAGCACAGAGGTAGCAACCCAGACATAGGTAATACCAGTTAAACGTAAGAAACCTTTACCGACTGACCGCTTCTGTCTCTGCTTCTTTCCAGACACTAACAAAACAAAATACAAAATCATGTCATGCTTGTAGAGGCACAGATCCTGCTCCTCATGTCATGACTACACCTCTCTGAGACAATGCGTGGGTCGTTCATGATACAAGCCTGTAAATATGTGTAAGCAGGAAGCAGGGGCCAAAATGCATCTCCTGCCAATGTCCTGGTAGGATTCCACAGATCAACACCTCTCTGAGAGCAGTGGGGTGCTGACTATTGTGCTGATGCAAGAGAAGAGTCTGTGGTTGCTGATATCAGAGGAGGTAAATCAGAGAAGAAAAAAATGCTGCTCAGAGCCTTAACTAGGATTTTTTAAAATATAATTTGGTACTCCACCTTTTTTCCACATATAACATGACATAATCATTATGGTTGTTGGAGTTTCGTATAGCTGTGGGTGCTATTACAGTGAAGAAAACACTTATTAATGTCTAGAGTGTGGCACAGCAGGAGAGGTTAACAGCAAAATGTCTGAACACAGAACGGTTAATATGAGTTTAATTTTGAGAAAAACTCACTGCGGTGTTAAAGGAAAGAAAATGATTTATCATCTCATTTATTATGGATATCCACAGAAAGTGTTATGGAAATGTGGCCTGTGATTGAAATAGATTTTGGAGATCTGTTTCCAAAGCATTAAAAAAACAAAACTTTTAAACACTGCTTTCCATACATAATAATGAGACGAGTGCTGTCCAAAACAGGAATTACAACCTGCCATGTTCCAAAATGGCAACAGGGTGAGCGACACATTTCTGGTCATCTCTTACGGTTAAGCCTTTCATTGTCCAACTGAGCCGAGGGAACGGGGTAATGTATCCAACAGAGACTCTGATCCAAGGTTCATTGCCAGATTAGGCTGCTGTTGGCTCCTGCACGTTTCAGGCTCTCTTGTTGTCTACTGGTGCCAGTGCCAGGGGCAGTTCCAGAGTCAAGGCTGGCAGACACATCCATTAGATAGAGATAGGTGACTGGTCTCAATGTTTGCAAGGACACAACTGTTCAGCCACAGTGACATTAACAAAACATACGAATAGTGCTTCTGTCATTTAAAGGCTTTTCTCAGCATGTGTAGACGTTTCACCTTTATGGTGGTTACCATATTTTCTGTAATAGAAGAACTATCTTGAATGCGGCTGAGAGTATTTCTAGGTTTGATCCTTTTGGGTACCAGCACATTTATTAGTGCTGGTATGGGCGATCTAGCCTGAACACATAAAAGTCAGCTACTCAATAAATTGTCATCTCTTAGTGATTTGGGTGATTTAATGATGACAGAATAAAACAATTTAAAAAACATAAATTTTGTGAGTTTGTTTTCAGGCACATTTACCCAGTCGGCATTTCTTCCCTGCAACAGGTCCATTCCACAGGTTTGCTGACTTGTTTATGAGCTGGACAAGGTAGTCAAAATGCGTCACTGTCAGGCCAAAACCATCAATAAGTCAGGAACTGTTGCTGCAGGATGAGATGATTAAATGGTTGGTGCTCTATTGCCCCCAGCACAGCAAAACAACATCCTGTGTTCAGACAAGCAAGCAGAGCAGAAAGCTTCCTGCCCTGAGCTCTCTGTAATGTGCAACAGTTATAGCCTCACTTTTCCTTGAAGCATTTCTCTGTGAAAATGGCCAAACTGGGCTTTATATTCCTACTAGGGTGAGACTTATGACAGGGTCATCCGAAATGGCAGAATTACTAAACAAAGACAGGACAGACAACCCCTGAAAACCCACTTTAGTCACTGCATGCGGTGATAGTCTGAGCTACCAAGTCTACTAATTTCTCCTCTGATGTAGTATAAGAATTGAAATGTGTACTGTACACAGAGTAAATACAGTTACACTGTGCTCTAGGTACCTGTTAAAAAGCTACAGGAAGTGTAAGCAGGTTATTTTTTACCTTGCATGCAGTCATTGTGAAGGTTTAGATTTGTAAAAAATGTCATGGTCTATACTTGATAGGGGAAACTATGAAAACGGTCATATCAAGAGGTTAAGAGAGGTAATGGTAGATATCATAAAACGTACAGCTTTACCAGCTAATCTTGATTTGATATTGAATAAAATACTTACCAACACTGCATCAGTGATTTCTGCCAGCAGTGCTACCCTGTAATCATTGTATGACAAATGATACCCACCATACACATTTTAAATATGGCTATTTTGATAGCATAGCATGTACTTACATTAAATAAACCTTGACAAAATCAGAGGTTTGAATGGTGAATGCACCGTGGCCATTTGATACCAGTTTTTCACAAGCATATTTAGTATTTTTGGATGCTCTTTCACACTCCCACATTGACAACAAAGCATATGAGAGGAGCGACAGGATTCGTCTCTTCAAGCACAAGACAGAGCTCCATACTCCAAAAATGGATGGCCCAGAACTACAATGTATTATTCCTTTTAAACCATAAAACTGTGTAGGCAATTTGAGAAGGATATTCAGTCACAGTTCAACGACACTCCACTCCACTCTCATGCTCTCATAACACATAATCCACTCACGCACCACACTCATGTGCTGAAAATCAAGTGCTCTAACCTTTCATGTGGTTTAAATTGAATCCTTATGGATACTTTCGTTCCTTTGCACGTTGTTTCTTTCTTTATAGTTATGCAGTAATTCTGTACTCACAGTACTTTCACTCTAACCAACAGTGTAATAAGGCTTCAACATATCGCTGTGCCACATGTAGCCCAGAAGAATTACTGAGAAATGTTGCTTAAGAAAAATATATATATACAAGCTGGTAAAAAAGCTCCAGACAAGTGGAAAAAAAATTGGACTTCTTAAGAGTAATAAAATATAATTATAATAAGAATGTCCAATTAATTATGGGTTATTTCATTAGCAGGAGTCAGGCGCACACAGAAACATCAGAAGAACATCTTTACTTGGCAGACGCTTACATCCAAAGCAACTTACAACGAGAAGAAACCAGCAATTACAATTTAGGTTTCCGTACCATCTGCCATGTTGTGATCAAAAAACTGTTCCGATTGAACATTGTAGTATAAACCATGTGTGAAACTGTAGGTGCAGTACACTGCACTGATCAAGCTGTTCACAGGCTGGAGACCTCCCACATGTTCAGGTAGTTGCTCTATTGTTCACTTTTTCCTTCCACCGATTTCGTGATTGTCAGTTTTTCATTTAATATTAGTGTAAACACATACTGTAATTATGTTAATCAGCCAACACAGGGGGGAGACATTATTCTGAATATGAATAATATCTACATAAATCTCTTAATCTCATAATTATGTATTTACCATTGCCTAGTACAGTAAGCACTTCCTATGGCAAGCCAAAGCAAAATCTGCAGTATATCCTGGAGTATTAGTATAGTATTAGTATTAGTATAGTATAGTATAGTACAATGACAATAGTTAATTTTATAGCGGAATGCAGTAACTGTTAGAAATTCATTATGCTAATTTGATGAATTACTGCCCTTGTTTGGTACAAACAGCAAAAGGTACAGAGACTGTATGACTTACAGGTAACTGTTTCTCCAGGCAATTGTTGAAGTTTTTGATTTGGTTCGGCTTTAACTTCTTGAGAGGGATTCGTGTTTCTCCGATGAACTCGTTGTGGCGGAATTTGTCCTCATCACACACTGAAATCCTGAGGGGAGAAGAACAGATCAGGAAGAGAACATGAATGAAGAGCTACACTCACCAATTCTCGCAGGCCATTGGTCTCATAGCCTTCAAGCAAAACCCTATCAGTCCTTTAGTTCCTAAGATTTTATTGTCAGATTTAGTCAGTCGGACAGAAGATGATGGGATAATAATGCTTTATTAAGCATTCAGCTATGGTTGGATCAAAAGACTGAGAGACACTAAAATGAGAGGGGAAGCCCTTGATGAGAAGAGGTTGAGAGACACTTCAGATGATTGGAAAATGACATTGTTTCTGATTGTGTCAAAACTGTGTAAAACCAAATTACGACTTGCGGTATAAAAACACAACATACATCTTCTTTACAATACAAAGGCGACATCCTCTCAAAACGTTAAAGCCTGTTTTCCAAGGTGTTCTACAAGCATTCACAAAGATTCATAATAATGCACAGTCTAAACGCTTTCGCTAAATTAACTACACTGGTGGTGAGCTGAATGGCAGCTCTCAATAAAAAAACCACTGAGTAGAACGTCACACACAGTACACTGAGCTTCACTTTCTACTTTCCAGAGTGGAGGTCTACATTTCCCCTCTGCCATTTCATTACATTTAAAACGAAAATCAATTATTGGCGTAAGTCATCTCTGCTCTCAGTAGACCTATGTCTTCAATAAACGGAGAGAGCAGCACCAATGTAAGCGTTCCTATCCCTGCCATGGAGTGATTCACTGATGACTACGTCGGGCGTATGTGGTGAAATACACTTTGCTTCAAGTGCTTTTCTGCATATTCAGCTGCCATATGGAGGAAAACGTGTCGCCTTTGTGCACCTCATGGCACAAGTAATATGTATTAGCACTGTAGCTTGTAGGAATGCAGCATAATCAGAATAACAATGAAACTCAGCAGATAAAAAAAAAAACCTATCTGCTACATGGACAGGTGACGCTGAATTCAAATTTCAATTTACAGAAAGAGATGAGTAGTGATGTTTGCAAATGTGGACCACTCTCTCACTGTCTGTTGTTTGTTGAAAATTGTTAATCAAGGCACTGTTATGAGAATAGATTTGTTGTGTCTTGTGCATAGACAAGTGTCCATCAGATCACACCTCTGAGAAGCTGCTAATATTACAGGCTTTGATTATTAAATGATGGTGTTCAGTAACGTTTTTGTTGCACAGCAGGATATAATATTCAGAATATACAGCAATAATTTCACTAGATGCTGAGATTGTGTTTTTAAAAATGAATTATTTAATTACTAATTACTAATTAGAAGTAATATAATTAAATTCTGCAAACATTTTATGTGGCGACTTTTTTGAGGGCACCACATACATGTATGTATTAACTATATTAAGACATTAAGTTTTCAAATTTCAATTCCTCTTGAGGGGAACGTAGATCTAGCTGATAGTTGTTGAGATTTCATTTTCATGAACCTCTTTTTGGCACAACAGTCCAGTTGTGCCCAGTCAGTATGATCTGGGCACAACCTGCCCAGTCAATCATCTCGAGATCATGAATGTCTATACAAGATTATTTGCTAATAGTTTTAGTAGAGGCTGCAGATGCTGTAGCAGCTCTGATCTGCTGGTGTCTCCACGGAGGAACTCAGGAAATCAAAAAAGACAATAGCGTTCATATTCTTGGGATCATAAATGTCAGTATAACATTTGGGGGCATTGGATCAACTAATTGTTGAGATATTTGAGTCGGGACCAAAGTGGCGGACTGACTGCTGATAGAATAAAAGACTAGCATTAACAGAAAATGCCCTAAATGGCCACTTCAGCTAATGTACCGTTTTTTGCAGCCTGCCACCTGTTCACCAGTCTGAAGCTAACTTCAGGGTGATAATGAGGTCTCTGGCACAACTACAGGTAGGAGCATGAAAAATAAACACTTTATAGTGCCACTTTTACAGTGGAAACATTGACACACACACACACTCTGAGATGCTTTTGGGGAAATAGAAAACTAAAGCAAACTAAAATCCTCTACTGCTTTCAGCCATCCTATCACTGGGGTGTAGTGTAGCTACCCGAATGATGCATATGATTACATAACCTACTTCCACCACTTGCTTGCCCAGTGTTAAACACTTTGATAAAAATAAGTGCGTAAAGAACAGTGAAGTAACACCTTCATTGCATAACAGTGTCACATTTATCATGGGAAGCTGAAGTTTCTGTTCTGGGTTCCAGACTATTCTCAGGCATCATATGGTGAAATACAAATAATAAACACAACAGGAAGTCACCCAAACATGAGTACTGTTTGAAGAATACACAAACATAGGATTTCCCAACTGCTCATCTGATCGGGGCTGTCGCACATTCAGGTTTGCCTGAACCCGTATCATAAATTGCAGAGAAAAGGACAACATGGGATAAATAATGACATCAGTCATATCTGGGTAAAATGGCTGCTGCCAAATAGAGGTGGTAATAAAGTGATTTACCTCAGACACCGGGAAGAAAAGAAACCGTCTAACATCACTGCTCCCTGAAAATGACTTTCAAAACCCTTCTAAAACAGATCTACAGCAGCTCTGGGTAAAATATACCAAAACAAGGGCAAACATATTTCTTTTTTTATCCTCTATATGATATTTTACCATCCTTCGCACTCTATCCTGTCCATGTCTTTCTTTTGGATTTCTTCTTTTTCAGTGCTTTACGTCCTGTTTTCCTTTTTACATTCCTATAACCTCATTTGAACCTCCTCCTGTGGCCCTTTTTTCCTCTTTTCTTTTTCTCCTTGATTCCCTTAATTTATTTCCTTCCCTTTTTTATTTTCCTCATTTCTTTAATTTTCTTACTCACTGCTTCCCTAGTTGTTTCCTTCCATTCTATTGATTTCATCGTTTGTTCTTTGCCTTCCATTCCTTCCCTTCCATTGTTTTCATTATTTTTCGTTTTACATTAATTCTCCTATCTACCTACTTCCACCATTCTTACCTTTCCTTCCTTCTTTACTGTTGTGTTATTTCTTCAGTCTTTCTCCTTTCTCCATTACTCTTTTATTCTCACCGTGCCTTCCCTCTTGCATTCCTTGTCACTCTGGAAGCACATGAAACATAAAATTGATAGTACCTGAGTGTTTTTCGGACCATATCTTCATCTGTAATGCCGTAGTAGGTCAGGGTCTCACTCCAGACAGGGTTGAGTGTGTTGTGCAATGTCTTGGTTCTGAGTTTATTGGCCTGTAAGAAAAATTGAGAAGTTGGCCATTGGACAGAAGTGTTCATTTTGACTGACTTACAACTGGCTGCCTCCTATAGCTCAGGAGAGGTCAGTTTCATTTAAATGCTGCCAGAATTATACAAACATCCTTGAAAACATACAAAACCTCTTTGTTCTGGTGAAAATGCAGGAAAAAATGACAAAGATCGTCACAATTGTATCTCAGTTCCAACTCAGTCTGCTTCTGTTTCTCTCAGCACTGCATTTTAGAGACTGCAACGTTCCAGCCACAGACCTTTGTCAGGCAAGGGAATAAAACCCATCTTTATGCTTTGGCCAAGCTGCAACAATGATGGAACAAAACAGGAATCCCACGATAGAGTTACAGCATGTGCTGAAACGGTTTCCTGCTGAGCAACAGTTTATAAAACAACCTAGTATTTCTCTCTGCTTAAAGTGCAGGTTGTCACATACAGTCAGTAAGCATGGGTCTTTACAAACATGAAGGTACCAAACATGGCAACCTTATGACAAGACTCCAAGAATCTGAGCACAGTTACAGAGGCACACTATTCACCATGATTTATCGTCATTCACTGTCCACGCTTTATCTAATTGTTTTTTAAGTGTTACTTGTGAGGTTTAGCGGTGTTGTGTGATATATTTTAAGTTTACACAAAGATTGGATCTTGATCCTCAGCTCAGTTTAACACTTGAACACACCCTGACTCCAATTCTGCACTTATCTTGCAGACGCGAGATTGTTATTGATCACCTCTTATCACACCTGGAGAGAAAGAAAAGTGTCAATCTATTTCCTAAAAGAAAAAACAAGCAATTCAATATTTGACAGAAGAAGACTAGAAATGTAAAAATAAACAATGTAGTCAATGAATATTAATTGCAATGCTCAAAATTACCCTTTATGTCATGTTAAACATTTCTAGACATAATAACTCCAGTATTGACAGCGGGACACTTAACATGGACTTTACACACAAAAGAGTCTTAGGAGACTTTTAGGTTTGTGATACTGCATGTGTGAAAAAAGTGTCATAAGTGAGAGCACTTGAGTAAACACTGACTTTAAGTAAAGAAATGCAATACAATACAATTAAAAACTAATAAATGTATAAATAAAAAAAATAACAACAGAAATTGCAATTATTTGTTTTGATTGTTTTAGGTTGTACATTGTATAATGATGTCTGTGACAAATAAAATTTGTATCTGTAATTGGAAGAAACTAGTTTTTACTACTGAGCTGATCTGTGCTTCAAATTTTAACTTGGAATCAAACCCTAACCCATAACTCTGAAGTTCTTTGCCGAGTTTGCTAAGTTTGGGCTCAGGAAACCAAGGTCATTGTTGATCTGAGTATTTTCATTCGGTCAAGACATCAACACCTCTGTCTTATTTTCATTTAGATGTAGAAAATTCAGAGACATCCAAGCTTTAATATCAGTTTCACAGTACCCATGTAGATTTGACTGTCGTCAGCGTAAAAAATGAAAGGAGATGTTATGTTTACGGAGAATCAAGCCCAATGGGAGTATGTATATTTGGATAAAAGCGTCTGCCAAGCAAAGTAAAGTAAAGAGGGCCAAGGAGGGAACCCTGTGGTACTCCACAGGTGGGTTGACAGCAAACTGGGGGTGCAATGTTACACAGGATACTCTTAAAAACTGGGAATGAATGAAATTGCAAATGTATTGTCAATCGATTGGGGAGATTTGTCAATGAAATAAAAACTGGAAATAGGACAAAAAAATCTGGACGCTCAAATGAAAACAGATATTATGCTATAGATCAGAATTACTTATGGGTGTATCAGACAAAAAGTCAGTGAGTGATTTGACTGATCAAGAACAGAATCAGTAAATATCGAAGTAGACATCGAACTGTTAAATACTGTGGCATTTTTACAGGCGTACATTCTCAGAGTTAAATCAATTGTAATCTAGAAAGGTGATGAAAATGACTGTGACAGGCGACACGTCTTTATCAGTGCGGGGAAATCCTCAGAGGCTGGCGCTGAACATGACGAGATGAGGATGATGATACTGTGTTCTGAGTTATGGGTGAAGACGTGCGATTCTGTTGGATTTAATCAATTAGCAGGTGTGAGTATTTGCAAGTCTAATGGCAGGGTTCCACGAAATGAGGCTCTCGCTGATTGTTTCTTCCTCAATCAGCAGTTGATTCCCGCAGGAAGGGTGTTGAACATGTTTGCACAAACACACACACGCACAAACACACAAACACACACGCACACACACAGAACATTCAAAATGATGATGCTATTAAGGCTGATAACCACTTTTGTATAAAAATTCAAATAACATTTTTTTATATTATAATTTAATTAAATGATTAAATTTGAATATTGCACGCTTTTCCCTGATTATTTCTTTTTCCTTTCCTTCTTCTGATTCATTCAGGCTGATTCATTATTTGAAGGGGGGGGGGGGGGTTGTGCTAGTGGATCATAAAATGCATTTCATGTGATCCCAGCATCTGACATTCAAATGTGGACAAAAAACAAATGTAATCTAATTTATGTGTCTCTCATTTTCTTGCTTTGAAACTACTTACTAATGTCAAATACATGCAAAAATGTTATAAATGTATTAATTTTAACTGATTAGTGAACTAATCTGGCCAAAGCCATGACCTGGGCTCCTAAATGACTAGAAATACCCCCCAAAAAACAAAGTAGCCCAATCTTAACTAGTGTGTAAAGTTTAAATATAAAATGTTTTGGTTGTTTATGGGTGTTTTGACATTGTTCCTTTGTGGTTCCAGAAATGTCTTTGACATCCACATGTCTAAACTGGACAACAATTGAACTAAGCCTAAAGTTTGGCTCATTGACCAGCGTTTTGCTCGTGAGAATAGTAGTGACACAGGATGGTGCTGTGATTCTGCCTGATTATTAGAGTAAACTATAATTTTGATGGAGAAACACTTACGTAAACACAGTTTAAGTTAAGTTTAAATTGTTTTAGTATGATACATTTTAAACATCTTTATTTTATTTTAGATTGTTTTACCTTAAAATAGTCAAATAAACATACTGACTTCAGAATTAGCTGTAAAACCTCACCAAATGTGTAATTTGAGCGCAATTACGTAGCTCCTTCTCAGGCAAATTATATTTTCAGTAAAGCAATATTTCACTTCAAGCCAAACACATGGGCATAATATTCACACAAAGGGAAAATAGATCACTACCCAAGCCAATTGTGGAACATTGCTGCTGTGATGAATATTAAAAATGAGTCTCCAGTATATAAGTACAAAAAATAAAATATGCTGTGTTTGTAATGTAATTTACCCACAAATAAGTCAATATCATATATTGCACCAATTCATTCAGCTACTTTATCACTGTCTAAGACAATGTTCCCATGCACCGTGAAAGTCAAGCAGCTGCCTGTAGGAGGAACGTGTCTTGTAGTAACCAAGTGGATTGTTGGCAGGGTGGAAAAAAGCGAATGGGCAGGGATGTCAATAAATCACAATGAAGCAGGTTTAAGTGACGGTTTAACACAACAAGTATTAAATTAAAGGGTTACAAAGCCTGATATTGCTCAAACTTTTGAAACGACTAGTTTTTAGAAATGATGTTCAATGCTGTGAATGAATTAGTTAAAGAGGGAATCTGGAGATGTAGTGTTTTCTTCTAGAGGTCTGATTAGTATGCAATGAAAGAGTCATAATTCGCCACCACTAACTGTTCATGGATGGAGAGTAGTGCAACAAATGAGCAACTGGTGTCACAAGTCATTTCAGCCTCTGAGACGATTCACTCTCAAGTCAATTACCGCAAGAGTTTTGCATGAACCTTAAAGTCTTAGTTCTAGCCAGCTTTAGTTAAAAAGGTTCACACACTTGGGGAGAGTGGGGCTGAAACACAGACCTGTGTAGGAGGCAGATTCATCGAGCTGCAGGCATACACATCGCATTTTTGTGCAGTAACTCAATTTGATTCACAGCAGCTTATTCGCAAAAATCTTAACCAACCTAAAAAAAAAATAAAACCCAGCATACCTAAAGATTTTCAGCACATTAAAATACTTGTCTGAGTCATTAAATATAGCGGGTCAATCTAAGGAGTAGTTTACTATTGCACTGTTGCACTTCTATTTACAAATTTTCTATTTAGAGAGGAAATACAGCAGATAGATTTAAATAGGAACAGGTCAAAATGGATGCAGCAGAAGCCATAATATTCGTCATATGAACACCTTAATTTCAGACTAATAACGTTCCCAGTTGATCACAGGCATTTTTCAGAGAAATAGACATAATTTCAAGGCAATTGATGATAGAACAGTTATGTGTCTCTGTGAATGCAACTACAGTGCTATCACAGTTGTAAGACATATTTCCTGTTCATTTCATTTCAGCCTTATCAAATGTTCTTTTTATTGTTGTTATGCAAGGCAGATTAAATTCAAACAAATGGTGTTGAAGTCTAGCTTGTGATGAATTAATTATATTCTAAATAACTGTTTTATTTCAATGTTATAGCCACAGAATGTGTAACATTTTATTTTTATCAGCTGCATGTCTCATAATTGTTAACACTTAATAGTTTGGCAAAAACAATTTTATGAATATTAGCTATGAGGTTTAGATATTTCCTATAGTTACTGCATGCTGATCACCGAATCGGTTAATCACCTTGTGGTCCTATGAAAATATTCAAATTTTACTGTATTGTAATCCCTGTCAGTAATCAGCAGTTTAATCTGTAATAATTACAGGCATTTCATTGTTTTTGATTGTGAAAGTGTGATCTGTCTTTGCAACAGAGCGTGAAACTTCACTTCTGATTAGAGTGCAAGCAGAACTTATGACCTCTTTAGTGGGTCTTAATGAGGCTCTTAGACCGAGCCAAATGATTATTTTGAGATCAAGCTGAGAGAATCTCAGAGCAGGGAGAGGGTGACGGTATCTTGTTTTACTGGCAGGAATTTGCAAAGGCCTCTGTAAGGCATCCTGCTGAGGCAAGAGACACATGGCTTTATAGATGGTTTTATTTTGCTTGCCAGTCAAATAAGCTGCGGCATTTTGACATTTTGTGATTTGGTTAACATTGACAATGACGGATAAGCCAACATACAAGATCACATAATGAAGGCAAAACATGTTATTGATTAATAATTTGTAAAACAAAAAAGAAGAAACAAAGCTTGATGTTTGATGTCTAAACATTTTCTAATTAATATTCTTAAAATATTTGTGTATAGTTCGACAACATTTAAATTGTCTGAGCTGCGACCACATTTTATACAAAAATCTTTTTAAAACCACTGAATTAATTGAGACACTGTAACCAAGGATGTACAGTATGTCAGAATAACAGCATCGATGTGCTAGAAAAGAGCAGCAGATGGCAGGTGAAGCAAACCAAATTGTTTGATGGAAATAAGAAATGTGACCTTATTCAGCCCTTGAAGAATGATGCAGACAATCTTTATTTTGTTAAAATGTCCTCCCATCCCCACAAAATATTTCTATAGGAGAGCATTCTGAGCAATAATAGTGTTCTTTATGGAGTGAAGCAAAACTAAGGATGTGGAGATCATGTTCCCCACATGGCACCATCCAAAGGTATGTGGTTAGGTTATTTTAAAATTGCCCATGGATATAAATGTAATAGACCTGTGACTGGCCCAGGCTGTACTCCACCTCTAAGACGTTATGTTCCCTCTGAAAGCACAAAAGAATTTAACTTGTTGTGTAAACTTAGCAGAGTTCCCAGTTAAGTATAACTATTAAGATGTGTTTAACCAATTAGGTTTATTTATATGGCAGCAAATAACTAGCAAATGTAATGTTAACACGTGTTACATTCTTTGTTCTTTAGCAAGCAGGCAACAGCGGAGATGTTGTTTGGCCGCAGAATAAGTACGTAATTTAATTAGCCAAAACAATTAATGTCACATAATGAACTGGAATAACGCTGTCCACATTCAGTCTTTATATACTGAGGGTTGTAGCAACTATGATAGATTAGATATTAGTAGAATTACTACATTTAAAACAAATAATAAATATGACAAATAACAATTAACAGAGTTATGTGTTAAACCAAAGAGTCAAACCAGAGTACTGTATATAATATTTTAAAACAAAGTAGATGAATGAGTATACAAAATTGTCCCAAATAGTATAGGCATATGTATATATATATACAATTAGGGCTTTTACAGCAGGTTAGGTTTGTGTCTAAATGGCAGTTTTCCAATAACAACTGCTGCAAGGATCAAATCATTTGAATCACTCTCAGAATATATATACGGCAATCTGCTGCAGCAAATCTGTTGGGTAGATATGATGGCAGATGATAGTTGACAGATTTCACCTTTAACTGAAGGGATTACAGGGGAGGAGCCGCCTAGTACAAACCAACAGCGAGCAGAATGTTGATTTATTTTAATGACCTATATTCCATGTGTTGTGTGACAATTATTACAGTACTGTTTCATTTCAGTCATCAGGTTCTGAGCTTTCTCTCTTACTGAATGGCTAATTAAACATTTTCATGTAAAAAAAACTCTTCTTACTCTGCATTGCAACTTAATTAGTCAATTACTTTAAATTTCAGGATTCACAATAAAGCAACATCTGCGTCTGCAAATAATAGGATGCCAGTAATTTAGTCAGATATACACAGAGTTTTGTTCATGTCTGTACAATAAAATCCACACTGAATTATCTGGCTGAGCATACAGTGAAAAAAGTAGCCTAGTTAATAAAAAGTGCATGCATGGCTCATATGATCCCTGCTTTCCGCAACATATGGCTTTTGCATGTTTCTTTTCCACTAATATGTACTATGTGTAATGCTTATGCTAATGTGTTTGGTCTTGTGAGCACAGTGGCTTTCACAGTCCAAATGTGTTGAACTATAACCAGGGGTGTGCTGACCTTTGTGAGTGCAACAAATAGCTGAGGACCTCAGCTTGTGCTGTGATTAAAGATGGAGGAAAGATAACGGAAGAGGAGTGTTCTCAATGTACCTATATAACAATAGCCCATGACCTGTTACCAAATTAATCAAAGGTATTAATCAATATATAATTATACAGTGGTCAATAATTCTAAATGCATTTGAATTTAATCAACATGCACAAAACAGTAACTGCAAAATGCATCACATAAAAAAAAGAAGATTTTTGTCGATGTAGCACTGCCATCAGACAGTGAAACCTTGTTGCCATGAAGCCAACACGTTGCTATGCACCAAGTCTCGCATCAGACCGGAGTGGCAGACAGGCGTGCTGACACCAAAGCCATCCTTGCTATTCTTATCATTACAGCTTTAGTGTCTGTATGCTCATTACCACACTATGTTATTGTATGTTTCAAGTATGCTATTCCAATCGGAAAAGGGTGCTGGTGAAACTCCTACACAAAGTTTGTTAAATTTCCACAACAGTATTGATTCTGCACTTACAGCTCCTTAATGATAGATTGCCTTTTTTAAATTTAAGCCTGTGCCCTGTAGCTTAAGTGTCTCCCTGAAACAAATCTCTCCTGTGTCTCTCTCTCTTGTGTAGTTTGTACGTTCTCTAAGTGTAACTTCTATATACTTATTTTACTGCTGACAAACTTTCTTCAACCCTCTGGAAAGGATCTGTAGTTTTTTTACATATATATTTCTAGTAAAGTTCCAAGAAATACCCACAACAAATAAATAAATCTGTTACGTAGTTTTCATCAGCCTTTACATTCCTATCAGACGTAACTAAATACATAAAAGTGGTCTGAAGTCGAAGCGAATGATGGCAAGAGTGGGTTTCAAACAATTGGAAAGTTTAGATCAAAAGGACAAATCAGATGAGTCTGAAAAGGTATTAGACAAAAAGGAAATATGAGTCAGGAAAGCAGATAATCACGTAGCTTTAGCTTTCAATACACCTCTTTTGTGGAATGCGCTCATTCACAAGAGCTGCATTAAAGGACATTAATGAAAGGATTAAATCAACCTCAAGGCCTTCTGTCAGACGTAAGCACATTCAAGAATTCCAGTGCTTACATAAAGCAACCAGTAGATCATTCTGTATGTTCACATTTAAGATACATTTACTCATATATGTATATTTTGTGGTCATAATAGCTGATAAGTGAGGATCAGAGTCTGACGTGGAGTCCTATGACAGTTTTATTAGCTCTTGTACAACAGATGATAAGTTACATCCCTTCAACTGCATCCAGTTGCGGCAATGAAGAGAACAAATGAGGGTCACACGATGATGATAACAGATAAGGTTTATACAAGTGAGACTTTTTCTTTTTTGGAAGTATGTGCATTCATTTCTGTTCTACACATTAGATTAATATAGTTTTCATGTTTAAAGCATTGGAGCTGGAGCTACATTAAGGATATTATCGTAGTTTTACCTGATTCTGTTTAGCTGTCTTTATATATCTTTATTTGCTAGATCAGTGCTTTAGTAATTTTGACTTGACAGAGCACGCTATGGTATTTCCCCACACTAAACTGGACAGACATAAAGAAAAGTGAAAACAAGACACATCTTAACTGGTATACCAGTAGAAAACCTTCATGAAGTGTAAAAAATCTATATTAACATAGTACATACCTTACTTGCACCAGGCAGTAGGTGCAACTTGACATAGGGGTCTGACAGCCCATTGTGGTCCATCGGTTTGAGCCCCTTGGGAGGAAACAGAGAGAAATAGTCATGAATTTTTGGGATCCAGTTCTTGAGGTTATAACAGTGTCACTTTGGATATTATTTTGTAGAGAATTCTGTTTGACCATTAACTAGATGTGATAACATTAAAAAATATGGTTTCATTGTTTTTTGACGGTGGTGTGGAAAGTAAAAGTTAAGTTAAACAGAGTTTTGTATAAGAACTGGAAGTTATTTCAATATCTTTTTATAAGGCTTTCTCAATTCAATAAGATACTTGTCTTCTGATCCTATACTCCAAACAGGAGACACTATACATTTCACATTAAGATGCTGTAGATACGGCATACAACATTCTGGAAGATGGGATGAGTGTGTGAGTGAGAATGGAGTAAAGTAAAGGTGGTAGGAAAGTAGGATTGTAGGAAAATATTAGTCTGCAGGTCTAAATGAATGTACCAGTGTTTAACTGCATAGACAGTAACAATGAAGAGCCTAAAAAGTGATTAATTGTACAGAAAGACACCTTTGGTGTCTAAATCGGCTAACCTTGTGTAAGGGAGAGTACTCTATGTTTTCTTTTCTCATGAGTAATTCAAGATTAAACCAGGAAAACCTAAGACTGCTGTAGCTCTGTGCAATTACAAATCCGCTTTTACATTTGATAAAACATGACATTTTTGTTGGCAAATCACTGCAAACTAATATCTTCCAAGTTCTTAGCCTCTGCAAAATGGATTAGAATGATGAAAAGGTGTTATCTCTTACAGAAATCAGCTAAAACCTCGACACATGACAACGGCAGCCTTTAAAAAAAAACATGCCTTTGGAACTTTGATATTTCTGTCATATTCAATACACTTCAAAACAGTTTTCAGTTGTTTTGGTTGTACCCTCAATGCCTCAAGTATGTTGAAAGGATCGACAGCTGATAGAAAACAACCACAAAGCCAGCAATTCTGTGGATACTTTTTCCTCAGAAAATAAAAACAGCAGTGTTTTAGTAATTCAGCAGAAAAAAAGGGAGAAATTTAACTCTATGCAGGTTGTCTCTTCTACAGTTGATTCCACCCTGTGTCAAATCACAGAACACTGGTATAAGACATTGAGTTTTGATTCTCAGAAACCCAAGAATGTGACCTAAAATAGTACGGACACACACTGTTTAAAAAAAGGAACACTTAGAAAGCACACCAGTCTGACGAATAGTGTCCCAAATAATCTCCTCCCAAATCCTGACCAGGGCATCACTAAGCTCCTGGGAAGTCTGTGGCTTCCACACGGTGTCGGATGGACCTAAACATGACGTCCCAGAAACATTCTATTGGATATACAGTGCCTAACTCTTAGTGTGGTATTACATCTGTTATTGTCATGAAATAAAGGAGGCCTCTTCACAGCTCTTTTTCATGGTTATTACCTAGAAATGGTCACATACATTTCCAGATAATTAATTTTTTTTAATTTGTTTTGACCTGCTATTACCTAGACATATATATTTTTAAAATAGATAAATGTTACCCCTTTTTATTCTGTTATTGTTAACTGCTTCCTTGTTATTTCCAAGATATTACACTACAACATATAACATATATTATGACATATATATAACCTATGTTTACACTTGCACCTTTACGGGAATGTGGAGAGAGCTAGTGTGCCTACTATAGCAGATTGCCTTCACTTTATGTTGGATGTTAAAATACGACTACTTCGCACAGAAAGGAATACACATCGCCCTCAATGAAACGTATTATTACAGAAAATAAAAGATACAAATGTATTGAAATGTAACCATTTTATATACAACAATAAACATTTCACATCACTAAAAAAACATCAAGAAAGAAAGGAAGTTCTTTATTATCAGCAGTAAAATTACTTAAGTTGTTTCTTGTTTTATGGTTATTCCTTTAATGGACCAAAAAGGGAAAAACACATATGATGTCTATTCATCCACAATTATCAGTCTTAATAGAGAAGCTAGGCGCAAAGCCCAGCACTCTGCAGGAATTACTGGCAGCAAAATGACACACTCAACTTGGTCTCTAATAAGCCAACACCAAATCTTTAGATCCTGTCTGCACAAAACAGTGCCACAGTAATTTCCTAACTCTAATAAAAATCCACGTTGTGATAAATGGAGCTCTGTGATATCTCAGGAAGTCCAGTTTGAAGAGACTTTACACTATGAATACAGACAATAAAACCGGTTAAATAGAATAAAACAAACTAGATGAGTTGTACTTTCTCTTGGTTCTCTTCTGCCAACATATATCAATTCTCTTGAAGACAGATGTCTACATGGAATTCAAGAATACAGTTTTTGGCAGAATTCTGTAAAAATGAACATGTAACAAGCAGCGGTGGCCCATCAAAAGAGGGCGCTGGGGCGCAGAAGTGGGTAAAGAAGAAGCAGATATGATACAGTCTCTTGAAATGACATAATGAGGAGGGCGACAAAAACCAACACATTTTGTCTAAGACGATATATTCCGTGGTGCATTTGAACTTGTGTTGTGTGGTCATGATGAAAGTGATCACTCAGAGAATCCTGGCATTTTCATAGGGCTGTTTGGGATTTTATTGGATCTCTGGATGTACTTGTACTGGCAGACAGTTCTTAAAGGAACATCTAAGATAGCGCAGAATGAGCTGCTTGATTTCAGTTTTCAGAGAGACAGGTGAAGATTACTTATAAATAGTACATGTCTCAAAACAGTGTATTTTCACGTCTTTGTAACCAACGTAATCAGATGCACCTGTGTTTATTTACTAACACTCTGGGTCTGTGTGCCATTACCATGGTAACGTAGCTCACTCAGTGCTTCTGTGTCTTGTGATCAAT
>JAUMHF010000006.1:10624818-10673671 GCA_032359275.1 Microctenopoma steveboyesi | reverse complement strand
ACTAATGTTGAGATTTGCACATTATCATTACTCAATTGTGATTTTACAGTTTCTTATCAAAACAAATGTTTGTGGACATTTTTTTTACTTAAAAACTACGTCTGGTAAAATGATAATTCTATGTTTTTACATCCAGCAGGTTACGATTAGCCCAAATAGCAAAGAGAAATTAAAAATGCATGCCATGAAAGAATTCGGGTCTCAGGAGGTAAAGAATAATCTAAGAATTTATGACTACAGTTAAAGAATGGAGATAAATAAGCAATATACTGCATCATGCATGCATCAAGCATGAAGCCAATACAAAAATGTAATAAACATTTGAATTAAATTTGCAGTGCTAAATAACAATAATCTATCATCATCTGCTTAAATTTTACTCTGTTTATGACAAAATGATTTTAAAACTAATGACAATCATTATGTACTAATATTCAAATGTTAACATGAAAACATACCAGACTAAGATAGAATATGAAATGTCAGTTTAATGTCAACATTTTAGCATTGTAAGGGTGAAAAGTTTAGTAAATGTCTAAAACAGAGAGAAAGTCTAGTTTTGGTTGGAGAACAGCTGTAACTGTTAGAGAAGAAGCACTAATACTATATATATATATATATAAAGCTCCCCACTCGCCCCTCTCTGGGCGGTCTTTGTCTATCAAGCTTGGGTCCTCTACCAGAGGCCTGGGAGCATGAGGGTCCTGCGCAGTATTTTAGCTGTCTCTAACTGTCCTGATCAACCAACATAATTCAACAACTAGACTACTACTGCATTTGACCCATCCCCCCTTGGGGGGAGCAGTGAGCAGCCACAGGCACCTCGGGGAGCTAGCGCTAAGTGTCTCACTCAGGGACACACCTGGAATGGGGTCGGCTGGGTGACTCAGCTGGGAATTAATCCCGGGATTCCTTCTTCCCAGCCCTCTGCCTTAACCACTCTGCTACCAGGCCGCCGTGCATCCAACCCGGCTTTCAACCAATAATAGTATTTCCTGATTAGTCTAAAATAAGTGTTGAATGCCAAAATGTTATTATTCAGACAATATACAGGCTGTGGTATTAAGACTACTATCTAGAATGATGACACACAGTTTCACAGCTGTCTCACGAGTTTCACAGCTGTCTCACAAGCCGTTGTAAAGATACAGTATATTATTGTGCACAAGACTATTAAAAAGTATAGACAGGCCAACAGGTTATTATCAAGCTGTGCTGCATGCAACACGACAAAACAAATCATTCTAGACGTCGAATATGTCACAGTATGTACCTATAACATCTGAACATAGGACGATGTAAAATAGGACTCAGCTCTGGAATAAACTGTTAAGGGCTAAGAAAATAAATTGGAAAAGTCAGGTCTGAGTGAAATCACGTAGGGGCAGTGATGTGGATGTCAACAAAGTGTTGCAGTGCAACAGGTCCAGGAAATTGAAGGGTTACAGAGCACTTGTCATGAACTGGAAGGTTCTTTCTTATGTTCAGTGATGCTGAGGGAGGATTGATGAGACTCAGACTTCGTGAACTACCACATTTGGCAGTTGTTTTATAGAGAGCTTTAAGGTTGTGGCTTGGAACATTTCAGGCCTTATGAAACTGAGTAAAAAGAACAATGGCAAAGGAGCAGGACTGCATCGTTTCATACAGATGGGTCTCCTGCTGGGAGTGCTTTTTGGATAATTTTATGGTTGTGCGGCGATGTGGTGAGGCACAACAAGCGATAGGAATAACAGCAGTAGAGTTGTGTTTTGTCTGATTTTACATGCGCTGAAATGTTATCTAATGAGGAAGTGGAGAGTTCTTTGTTCGGCTAAGGAAGCCATGGCTAAATAAAGTGGTAGGGTGCTACGTAGTGAGATTTGAAATGGTACAAAGTTACAAAGTTAAAGTGCAGGTTAAAATCCTTTACTTAAGTAAAAGTAAAAAAGTACAGGTTTTGAAATGTACTTAAGTATAAAAATAATTATTTTCACCTTTAATGATAAAACATGCTGTTTGATAAATCTAAAAATAAATAAGTTCTGGGCATACAAAATACATTACTTTTCTTCTTTTGTTTACAACCTGCACTGTGTTGGTATAGAGAAGATGGTCTTGTTTTTCTTCAAAACAGGCTAATATAGATTTAACTAGGCATGTTCCGATCAAGTTTTTGATGCAGATTCCGATAACAATCACCAATGAGTGTCGATCAATTAAATTCAATTCAATTCAGCTTCATATATATATAGCACCAATTCACAACATAAGTCATCTCAGGACCCTTTACAGTGTAAGGTTATTATATACATATAAGTATATATACATTTTAGAAAATGCAAGGAGTAGAAAATCCCAAATATCTCAACTGTAGTTTAACCTGTCCTCAAAAAAATCTTCCCAGTAGCAGTGTGACACATGAAGTGTGGTACTTTATCAAACTTTGGGTGATTTTATTATATTTTTCCTGGACAGCAGTAGCTTCCTCCATTATATCTATCATGCTCCATGCACCATGATTTGCATAATGTCGATTAATGAACAGCTCCAATTATTTCTTTAATCCCTTAGTTGTGCTTCTTTTGTACCTCACTGAATGTTCTGCTTTATGCTTTTGGGGTTATGTTAGCTGAGCATTCACTTTAGGGAACAGCCACAGAAAAGAGGGTATTTGGAACCTTTCTGAACTCGATGCAAATCAACAAAATCAAGTCTTTCAACATTCCACTTGAAAACTAAAAAGTTGACACTGTCACTCAATCACTTTTTCTGGCCATGGTTGTAAAACATTTATAATGTTTTAAACCTACCTCTGCTCATATTTTTAAATTACTGACCATAACAAACACACCTATGTGACTATATTTAGTTTTATTGGTGTCAGTTTACTGTAAAACCACAAGACACTTTAGTGACATCCAAGAAGTCACGGTTGAGTCATTCTGTATGTGAGAGTGAAACACCCCAAAGGACGAGATTTATCTCTTTAAAACTCCTATCTTTGCTTGAGTCATCATGATCCCACATATTCTTACTACTGCTGCCAATGGAGCTAAAGACCATATAAAGAAATTACTGTCATCACTATTTCTGTCTAAATGCATGTGTTCTTTTTTAAATCCATCAGTTAAAGGGGATAAATTTACTTATTTCTGCTGGAGGAGCATTAAGCAACACAGCTCCTTATCTAAACTTGTCCTCATCTAGAACAGACTATGGTCAAATCATTGTCTATATCACTTGATTATAATGATTTTGTCAGTTTGATCAGACATTACCAATTCTTTTGTTAATAGAAAAGCGGGAATAAAAACACTAGTTGGTGAGTATATGGTCATTAATGCTTTGCTTTGAGTTGACCTAAGCACACAACCCTGGATCCAATAGTCGCTGTAACAAGACACAAAGCGCTGAGTCACCTGGAGAACCGGCAGAGCTATGTGAGGATGCTCTTTGTGGACTCCAGCTCAGCTTCTAACACGATTTTCTGGGACATTTTGATCACAAAACTCCAGGTCCCCATCTCCACCTGCATCTGGATTAAACAATTCTTCACACAACCTCCACAATCTGTCAGACTCAGTCCCCACCTCACCTCCACACTCACTATCAGCACTGGCTCCCCTCAGGGCAGTGTGCTAAGTCCTCTACTGTATGAAGGGGTATGTAACCTGTATATAACCACTGTGATATATGTCACTGCCTTATGTATATATCACTACCATCTATGTATATATGACCACCACTTTTATTTTATTCTTTCTTGTTCTTCTTTTGTAAAATTTGTATCTCATTGTTTATTTCCTTCCCTGTGTACATGCACCGCTGCTGGATGAAGCACCCACACTGTTGTTGTATTCCCTGTACAATGACAAAAAAACCTTTGTATTCTATTCTATTCTAAAAGACAAATTCCCCCAAATATTCACGCAATAGATTAAAAGTTTGGAAAGAAATAGAACTGTGAAATGTTTATTTGTTTTTGTAAATATTCCTTTAAAACACCTGTTTTTAGCTATACTAGGTATTTTAATATTAACAATGTCTACATTATATTTCTGATTAATGTAATGCTATAGAGGGTTTATGGTTTATGTCACAAGGTTTTATGTCATTAAAGTCAGGTGGGATAAGCAATATCTGTGCAAAAAGTTTTTGTCCTATGATGTTAAGTAAAAGAAGGTTCAACAACACTCATTCTAGCATGTAAACACTTTACTTAAATAAACTAAAAGGCGATTATCAAATAGTTCATACCTGCCCTTTGCTGACTTTTCAAGGCAAAGGATTTTATTGAATGTTGACAAGAGAGAGTTTATGGGCAATTCATACTATCTTCCTTCTTGTATGGCTTAACACACTGCTTTACATTAACAAGTGTAGTTCACAGAGGACCCATACATTTCCTCTCTTATGTATATACAGTATATTATCCTAAAACTACAGACATTCTGCACCACACTTTACAGGGACTCAGTGTCCATAAGATTCCATAGTTTTACAGAGCTTATAGAATGAATTAGACCTCAACTGTAACATAAGTAAAACAGTGCCTCAGTATTTTGCTCAGGCTTTTTTTATAAGATAGATATAGTAAATAATGTGTTCCTTCTTTTTTAATTACACACCCCCCCCCCACAAAGTTACTAAAAATGGCATATCATAATAACACAGCAGACCTGGCTAGCAACAAAGGTAGCATTTTATCTGTATTATGCTGAGAGGGCTAATGAGAGACATTGAAATGTTTAAGTGCTGTGATAATTTATCTCTGATGATCAAGCTGCAAAACTAGACCTGTTTGTGATTTCCCCATGACATGGTCAAAGTGGGTCTCAGAGTAATCATTAGTGTACACAGTTCAGTATTTATACAAAGCCAAAAGCTAAGATGTACTGTATAAATTAGTTGTAATGAGCAGATTAAAAAGACACGTCCCTACAAAAATTAGAGCACTAAATTGCCCCTAACTGTATTTTTACCCAATTCTTATTCATACTTTTTTAGCTACAGCAATAGTCCAGGGGGCAAAACAGGCCAATCTCGAAAATAGTCTCATTATGGATTTTTAAATTAGACCAATTTTAAGTTCTGAAAAGTGAAATATAGCTGAGTGTAACATCATCATACAGTACTGTAAATTGGCTAATAGACTAATCATTGCTCTGGTCTTTAGCTAAATGCAACCGATTTTAAAATACTTGGTCAATAAGCTTTACTTTTCAAGATTCAAGATTTTTATTTGTCACATGCATCACAGTGAAATGCACCCGGAACCACTCCTATGACTGTGTAAGTTCCTAAATTCACCTTTTGTGGTGATGCTACTTACCAACTTTACTAACCATACTACTGCCAAAATGTTTACCATCATACTTATTGCAGATTTGTCAGTTGGCTTTTTGTATGTATTGCAAATATATGGTTGTGATTGTTAACTGGAAGACAAGAGAGTCCTTAGGTAAAATATTTACTACTACTTGGTTGTTTGCGCAGGTTATTACATTTAGTAAGAGTAAAATATGAGTATTTTGTTGTATTTAAACACCTCTGGCAGTGGTATGACACAAGCAAAGGAGAAACTTGAGTCACACTGTATAAAAAACAGTTTGTGTGTTTTAAAACATGACCATTTAACATTTCTGTGTCATTTAACATTTTACTTTTTATACTTTAAGTCATCGCAATGCACTTGCTGGCTTGTTCCAAACAATATCTCATTGTACTACTTGTAAAATGACAAGACTTGCAGTATCTTACTTATAGTGTTAACCTAACTATGATCTATTGTTGTAAACATAACCATGTAGCTTTTTCTCCTCAACATAACCAGTTTTCTTTATGCCACACTTATATGCCTTCTGCCACAAGAATGTTACTTCATTCAAATGATTCCATTTTTTAAGTCACCATTACGCTGCAATTATACCTACTGCTATAGCTATGCTATTTCAAAAGATGATCCTATAAGTCATATGAGAGTTTAGGTGAAAACTATCTTTTAGAGAACGTGTTTGCGAGGCTGCTCTAGGAAGCTGTGTTTTTAAAAAGCCCAGAGAGAGTTTTTGACATAAGAGAGTACCAGGGCCAAGAGTTTCCACAGCCAAAAACCTGAATATTAAAAAAACTAAATGTTACTTTTAAATTAAAAATTGTTCCTAGATAAATAACAAAGAAAAATCGTCTTTTAATTGGTATGAGGAAGAAGGCAATTCAGATAACAATAAGCACTCTGATAATTAACATTTATCATAAGAAAAGAAAAAACATGAAATATTCATTAAAACTTTTAATTGTGTTGGAGAACATAAATAGATTAAAATGCCCTGGGCTTAGAACAGTTATGGAGGATATTGTCTCGAAAAAAATTGTCTCTTAGTTTAACTGCAATAATCAATAATAAATCTTTCAATATTTCTTTCAATTAAAGTAAAAGCTATATTCCTGATTTTCTGAACATTACTGTTGTAGTACATGAGTGCATTTTTTGCTCAGGATTAATATTAAAAGTATTTGACGAGTGGATTGCATTCACATACAGCAGAAAAAAAACTGTTATGCAAATTCAATCAGTTTATTTCCTGATGTGTTCTCTTTGACCTTCTTTGTGTTAGTTAAGTTGTCACTAGTAAGTAGTGATGACCGATATTATGGGCCAATATCGGCATTAAAATTTAATATCAGAAAATTTGGTATCGGTTTTTACCCATTTAATGACACAACCGTTACATACCATGCACATATATATACATCAAATTCTTCAGCTTCTTCTCTCTATCTCAAAATGTCAAAATAGGATAAATCTAATGTAAAGTTTTTAAGATATTTTTTCTGTTTGGCACACCTTGCGAAGTATGCATTATGAGGGGAGACCCTCAAAAGGTCTTGGTTTAAATCGGTATCAGAAATTAAGAGTTAGACAATATCGGTTTATCGGATATTGATAAAGCCAACATCATATAGGTCTATACAGTATCTGAGAGAGAAAAGGTATTTTCTTTGCCTGACAGTCGAGGTCCAGCAGGAGAACAATATAGAAAATAACCATCATAAATCAAGATGGCCTACTGCCCACTCTGCTGTTCAACACTCCTGCCAAGACTAGCTCGTCTGATGCCCACTTTCCTCCATACCAGCTATTCAGGCAGACAGATAGGAAAAGTTATAGCTGCTGATGGCTGCCATGGTCATCAGAACCACCACTTCATCATCACAACATGGGGGAAGCAATCACAAAGGGCAATACCCTTGGACTCATTTGTATTGTTTCTAGAATCAAAACAGACACTTTATTAAAAATCAGTCATGGTCCAGTTATCTCCATCCACTTTTTATATAATATGCTGGATGCTTGGTGGACTATGTAGCTATCAATTAATTAATCAATGTTTCTCTGTTTGTCTATAGGAGGAATTTACACTGTATCCATACTGCTGCAAGATTAATCTCCTAGTGCCCCATGATATACAGGATATTTTATCTGCTAAGCACAGCAATTCTGATATAACACACACAAATAGACATAGAAATTGAATGTAAAACTACAAATGTTTTTGGACATTCTTTCTATCAGACTTTTTAGTCATGTATATTGTAAAATGACTATATAATAATATGCCTATGTAGACGTATTATCATTTGCATCAGGATTTTATTCATTTATTAAATGCAGGAGCATCATTTATTGGTGGATTAACCCTGGGAATCAAACTCACTGGCCCTTGGGTTTGACTGCTCTACCCAGTGAGCTATCATGCTGATTCATATGGATCTTACTGATAAACACTGATCAAAGCTGAGGAAAAAATGGTTGGGTGCATATTATTGCTCTATTTGCAATATGTTTGAAAATAATTAATGCTTTTGGAGATGAAAATAGACATAAATATCTCACTCACAGATAACAGTGGGACGTGTCAAGTTGCTATTCAACAGCCCTTTTGCCAGTATGTGTAGGTTGACATGAGTAGGCTGATGTAAAAATATTCATCTTGCTGAATTAAAAAAATATTTATAAAAACTGTCAATTGATTTTCCGTTTTCCGATTATGAGGTCGTGACAGATGTACAACCAATTAGCAATTAAATATCTCATTTAAAGAAACATTAGGTTATAATAAACCAAACATTTGGATAAGTCACTAACATGCAGAACAAATGTTATTGTAATCATCAGAATCATCGTCATCACTCACTTTGGCTTTGTTAATGGTGCAGTGCAGTGCATTGTTCTCCTGGTCATATTGCAAACTAAATTCCAAGGTCCCCAATGTAGCTGTAAAAGAGAAAACACAAGAGTGGGAAATCAGTTGCTGAAAAAGACATCTTTATGGCACATAAACATCCTCACTCGGGAGAACATAGATCCAACTATGTGTTCCTGCTAATAAAACTAATGGGAAACCTCACAGTGTTATAAAATAATAAACCTAATAATCAAAATAAACACACAAGAAATTGATATCTACAAAAAAAACTGCAATTAGTTTGTTATGTCATCATCATGGTGGGCTGACACTATGGGTTGAGAATACTGTGCATTTAAATTCGCTTCTCATGTCTGTGCAGATTCTTAATTACCGTGGTCATCCAAAAAGTGCTATTCAGTGACAGTTTGGACTTACTAAAGACTCTCAGGTAAAAGGCATTGAAGCGGCCTGGTACCTCAATGGGTTAGGCATCAGACTGGGATGCAGTAGGTGGCAGAGTCAAAACCCTCGAAATCTGACTCCTAGTCACCAGGTGTGTCTCGGCTGTAAGACACTGTAACTCGTTTTGGATAAAAGCGTCAACCAAGCAAAGTAAAGTAAAATGAAGAGCTTAAGTAAGTCCAGTTGTCTCTGAACATAACCTTTGGCTTAAGAATCCACTCACCAATACTGTAGGATATATACTGTACTGTTTACATATATACAGTACTACTATATACACATTATACAGTACTGTATATACACTCACCGGCCACTTTATTAGGCACACCTGTCCAACTGCTCGTTGAGGCAAATTACTGATTAGCCAATAACATTGTGTCAACCGAATGCATTTAGGCATGTTGAGATGATCAAGGTGAACCGCTGGAGTTCAAACCGAGCTTCAGAATGGGGAAGAAAGGTGATTTAGGTGACTTTCAATGCGGCATGGTTGTTGGTGCCAGACGAGCTGGTCTGAGTATTTCAGAAACTGCTGATCTTTTGGGTTGGTCAGGCACAACCATCTCTAGGGTTATACAGAAAAAGGGAAAATATCCAGTGGGCGACAGTTCTGTGAGTGAAAATACCTTGTTGATGCCAGAGGTCAGAGGAGGCCAGAGTGGTTCGAGCTGATAGCAACGCAACAGAAACTCAAATAACCACTCGTTACAACCACGGTACGCAGCAGAGCATCTCTGAACGCACAACACATCGAACCTTGAGACAGATGGGCTACAGCAGCAGAAGACCACACCGGGTGCCACACCTGTCAGCTAAGAACAGAAAACAGAGGCTACAATTTGAGTCAAAATGTTGGAATGCTGGAATGATGACTCTCCGTTTCAGAATTGGGCGTCAACAACATGAAAGCACGGATCTATCCTGCCTTGTATCAACAGTTCAGGCTGGTGGTGGTGGTGTAATGGTGTGGGGGACATTTTTTTCATATATCTGAGGAATGTATCCAGTACCTTGTTGAATCTGTGCCACGAAGGATTAAGGCAGTTCTGAAGGCAGGTCCCGTACAAGCAAGGTGTGCCTAATAAAGTGGCAGTTGAATGTATATTGTACTATATACAATATACTGTAGGAAAATAAATTAGGTTTTTGGAAATATTTTGGTGTTTTTGTTTGCTATATTTTGTGTCAAATTAGGGGTTCACAATTATGCCTCTTTAGGAATATTCATTTTTGCCTTTAGCTTTGTTCAAATCCAATGCTGACAACAACCTCACCTCCATTTGTAATTAACCATCTTTTCTTAAAACTGAGTAGCAGTGAACCATGACAACTTAAAGAATGATATCATCATTTGTCCTTTCAAAATGACAAGTGTGGGCTTTAAAAGGCCTCACGTGATAAAGCATTTTGTTGTTAATACCAAACAACACCTAGCTTCTGCTTCATTCACACTTACATAGTAACATGAAAAGTGAACATTAGTCTCATTAGTTTGTAATTGTTTTTAGCTAATGTAATTATAATGTCCTCCTTCCTGCTCCTCTGTAACCTACAGCAAATAGTTTTGGTTTGAATGGTCTAGGTGGCCTATTGAATTTCTAGTAGATTAATGTTTTGCTATAATTTTATATCCTGAGATAAGATGGAGATATTATACGATGACTGAACTTCTTAACATTTATACAGAATTTTGGAAGGATCATTTAGATTTTCTTGATGCAGTTTGCCATTGTGCCTTGGGTTTCAATATGGGAGACACATCTCATAGCTACTGATTGCTTGCTTATTTTATTTTTTCCGCCATCAGGTTTGCCTGGCAAAATAATCTTGACCTTTCTGAGAGTGACTTTTGTAAGTCAAAAGTAAACAAGAGAAAAGTAAAATTATAAGCTGCAGAGTTCATTAAAAAAAGAAAATTCAAAAATGAAATCGGATTTAATGCACCCAAATGTCTTCTGGTGAGTTACAGTTACAGAATGATTACCTGGTTTTACTGATGCCTTTAACTAGGAACTCCATCAAAGCTAGCGTCATTTAAAAATACAAATTATGAATAGTTGGTCAACTACCAAAACTTTCAATTTCACAAGTTTCACACGACTGTCGTTCACACTCTGGCTCAGGTGGTCACATTAACATTGCAATAAGACAATATAAAAATGCTTGTGTGGATAATGGCATGTACAGACTCACAAAGATCATTAAGCAAACTAATATACAGGAAAATCTGTAATATGGGATTATTTCAGCTCTGACGCGACAGACACAGAACTAAAAGGTCATTTGTAAGAGCTGTTGCCACAGCATGTAGGAATACAACAACTTTCCCCCAACACTATTGGTATATTAGAGGAGTGAGTTGCTTAAAATACTACTGCCAAAGACAGTTAAGCAACAGTTAAGATTTGTTTACTGCTGTAAACACCCCATAACCGAGCTAACAGCATCAATATTCCATATGAAAAGACATCACAAAGGAGATAAGGAGATAAATAAAGCTATAACCCACTACCTTGCTTAAGACATGGTGTCTTAAATGCAGTGACCAGTGAGAAGTTAATCCATGCGTTGGAAAGATGAGCTGTCAATTCAACTCAGTTTACAGATAGATTAGGGAATTTACGTCTGTTCAATTACCTTTTTAATCTACATATTGAAAAATAAATTGTAATAAATACACGTTGAGATGTTGATTTTCAGATCATTTTTCATTTTCTTGCATTCAAATGTATTCCGTAGGTAGAACTGACTTATAAGCAAGAAACAGAATAATAATCTTTTGGACAGAAAGGCACACTACAGCCGGCTGACTATAGTTTAAGACATGTTGTCTTTTAATTTGGAGTGTGTGCTGCACACTATTGATGACAATATTGAGCCACTGATCAAACACAATATCAGAATAACATATTTCTTCCAAATTACAGCCCTAATATAACCTAATACATTGGCATCACAAATTTCAGTCAATGCAAAACGTGCTGGTGAGCTGGAGAAGTTAATATTTGTCTTGTAAATCAAGTAAATCTGATTTAACAAGTGCCATTTTTGCAAGTTGACTATATAATCCTATCTACACTTGGTTTTTTTGAGGAGAAGATTGATTCTGGCTCAGCCACAGAACAATGACGCCCCTATGCCTATGCCACCCTCACCAAACAGTTCATCAGGTCTTCTCATCAGTCAATGAGCACAACATCAGACATAGCTAAATTACTTTAACATCTCAATTTATAGTCCTGGAAGCTTGATAGATGTTCTTTTAGTAAAATTAATAGTAAGAATGCCCATTTTTACTTTTGAAAACACAGTAATGATGATTACTTTGTATTGTAGAAAATAAATAATAATAAAAAGTACGATTTTTGTTCATTTTGTTGTAATACTGTATATTGTGTTCCATAGTGACATCAGAAAAAACAATGGTTTTCTTAAGAGGAGTATGTTTTTAGTTTTTAGAGAAAAGGGAACAAGACAGTGTTTGTTCCTGCCTTGAACTGCTTCTCAACATTAATATTAGATTTACTGTAACATTGCCTGATTTTTATCTCTTTATTCAGGACAGCAGTAGGACTGTTAGGCAGTTTGTGGAGGTGCTGCTTTTGCACTGCAGATGCGTGGACCATCTGGATAGCTGTAGGCTACAGCCCAGTAAGACGCACCGGTGCTGGGGATCCTACATCAGTATAATAACGTAGAGCCTTTTTTTCAGCATTAGTGTAATATTCCAGTCTTGCTGTGCAGCCTAATTTGTGTGACCCTCAGGAAAAGGTGAACAGTATAATTCAATTTCAAGTGGCTACTCAACAGTATTGAAAGCAATAATTACCCAATTTTCTGCACAGAATAATAGATGATGAGCATATATAAAAGTAGCAGTTATTTATACTTCACATTACAAGATGCGACTCGGAACAAATGTATCTAAAATATCTTTGAATGTAAGTTTCTTCACAGTCCACGACAAAGGCTTGTGAGAACAAACAAAATCATTATTCAGAAAGAAAGAAGAAAATATTGGCTATACAATATGTATATTTTGATAATAATATGTATAAATAATCTGTTTTTGAAAACAGGATGTAAATAAAATTATATGAGTGAAGGATGAGAAGTGTTTTGAAGCTTTAAATGTTAACAGCGCCATCTACACTAAATAGACAGCTGTAGGAGGAACAGCTGACGTGTGTATAGAGGAATGAACCACCACTGGACCGAGCACTGCGAGCAGAGGGGGTCCAGAGCCTGGAGACCAGGACTAGACTAATAAATTGAAACCGTTCTTTAACAGGTACATACCAGAGCTCTCTGCATCCCCCAGGGCACCAGGGACATCAGCTGCCCCCTATCTGCCCCCTTTGTCCCTTAACCTCCCCACTATCCACCGACTCCCACTCTCCACCCCGTCCCGCTCATCAGACGCCTACACCCTACACTCAACTGATGAAGATGAAAACCAGGAAAGCCACAGATCCAGATGGCATCGGCTTTAGACTGTTGAGGGACTGTGCAGTTCAACTCTGTGAGGTTCCTCTTCCTCAGTCTCAGCCTGGAGAGGGTCTCCACTCTATGGAAGACATACTGCATGGTGCCCATTGACCAGTAGGGATCTAGACCCTCTGCAGTTGGCCTATGAGCCAAACATCGAGGTGGACAGTCTCAGTTAGTATAGTAGTAGTCCACTCCCGCAGCCATAATACTGCTACAAGGAGTCACAGCTTCCAAAGACAGGAGGTTTGGCTGCTGTCAAAGTAGCTACTACAATGCTCTGTTACATCGAGTCACATTACCAGCTCTATTACTCCCTGCACCCTGCAGGCACAACCGCAGTGGTAATTCCCACAGAGTGAAGCGAACTGGGCAGTCAGCTCCCAGCTGTTCATGACTCAATGTAATACTGTACGTTGTTCTAATACACACACTAACTTTGACTTACTCTGTGCAGAAATATATAGTTAATAAATTTAGCGTAAATGTGTAGTTTTTGATAACAGCTAAGCAAATTGTTCTTTCACTCTGAATACTAATCAACAGGCAGCAGGGTAGAGCTAGATGTAACAGACTTGAATAGTTGAAAATAAATAATCAGCGCAGCCTGTGAAAGCCATCTCCATTTATTTTTTGAGCTCATTCAGGTGGAATGAAAGTGCAATTAGGCTGCCATTAGCAGTAAATAGCTTCAAGTCCAATTATATAAATTCAGTGCAAAGTAGTACGTCTTGCAAACTAGATGAAACGCTCTGTGGCTGTTTCACATCGCCATACTGGAAATGAATGAAAATGAACCATAAATTATAACATTTTGGTCTGAATGCGTCAGTCCTTGGACTTCCTTCAGTTAATTCTACAACTGGAATACATGTGCTTGGTAACTGGGGGCAGAGACAGTCCAAAACAACATAAGAGATAAACTACTTTTAAACAATTAGCACTTAGTTTGTAATGACTATTTGGAACATTGAACAATATTGGGCTCAGAACGCTTTCGAATCTTCTATGAACGACCCTCATGCTGTCCTTCAATACAGTGCATCAGAGATGCAACTGGTAGACTCCTCAACCAGCTGTAAGCCAGACATATTATTACTTTCAAAGCCTAAAGATCCTCTAGATCCTCATATGACAAAAAGTGTCAGATTTCTGTGATAATTTATTGGATTTGGCAGGGAGACATGTTGTTGGCACTGGGTGGAAAGTATGGTGTGTCTCTGATATTTCTATCTTTGTTTCAAAACTGTTAAACCCCTACTATATGCTTCCATTTCTTCTGAATTCTGATCCTCATCTGTGTCACACACTGTCAAAACCATTAAGCTGCAAGGAATCCTATGGAAAAAAATAAAGATAGTTGACTAGGGTGAGTGATTAAATGAATACCCATTAACTGATCTGTCTTTTAAAGGTTTATTTCCTGGCAAAGAAAGGCCAATAGTCGTGCAAAGTGCCGGAGCACTCTGCAGAGTGAAAAAGCAACATAGATAGGGTGAAACAAACGTTTATAGTCCTGTAAACAAGTGGGAGGATGTGACCCTGAAACAGTGCAGGGACAGAGAAACAGTCTGTCTGGGCTCCAGTGGAATCTATCTACGTGGAGGCTACTATCTTTGACATGGCAACAAGACAGAAGATGATACAAGTACATGTCAGGATAAACGTAGGAAAGCTCTCTAAATTCTCAATTTCCATCACAGGAAATAATCAACAGAAATGCTAGTCAAACTTGATCCATTATTATTAGAAAACCCAATCACATTGCAAGAGGTACCTTTGTCCACTATATCTTTGCACAGTTACAGAGGCAGACAAGCTGTTTCTTCCCCAGGTACCTGTTCATAGTACAAAACTAACGTAGCAAGCCTCTGGTGGAGTTCATATGTAGTGCACAGATTTTAGATATGTATACATTTCTATCTACCTCTCAGCACAAAAACAAAACAATCCTATTTACCAAACTGTTGAACTATTCCTATAAGCAATCTCCAGTCCAAGCGGTCCGAGGCATAGCTGCCGACCCTCCTGAACTCAGTGATCAGTTTAATGCATTACGGGTGAAGTTGAATCTTCACTCGAAGGAAAACATTTGCCAATTCAATTGAATCTAGATGTCTACTTTTTCACTATGTGCATATCTACACTGTAGTTCACACATCTGCTCAAATTCTGTCTATTTTTCAGAGCCCCGTCATGCATACTACATTACTGTAGTCTAAGTGACAAATTTCCAAGTGTTAATTTGTCTGCTTATGTGGTGCTTGAATGAACAATTAGATTGCATGCTTTCATTCAGCATCCCATTATGTGTCTCCAGTGGAAACCCCATGAGGGTAGACATGTTTTTAAAAAGATGTTATGTGCCTTGCCTTTGATCATAGAGCTGATTTAATGTCTGATGAAAGATAAAATGGGATTTTGACTTGTGCTGTCACAAAAACACTAAACACTATGTACACTTTAAAATGTAATGTGTTTTTACATCAGGGGGTATTTGGTGAAGCATGACAGAAACTTCTCCACTTGCCACATGGCAGCACATGTTGACAGGCTAATGATATATAAAGCTTCTAGAATACTATAACATGTTTATGCTTTTAGGTAGGGTCTATATTATTCAGAATTGCGTCTGTGGTCCTTGAAGTCAAGGACCAGAGGCACTGGAGCACTTTATGATAAATGGTGTAACATGATAAACACAGACACCTTCAAAAAGCAGTGTTATATGTTGGTGTTATTATAATATCTTACACACTATCAAATCTAATTTTTTAAAAAAACAACCTTAATAACATATAGGGAATTAGCACATTCAAAATTAAAGGAATATTCTACTCTGATTCTTAACGCCAGGTGAATGTATTTTAAAAGCTTTTTGTACTTGCCTAAAAAAGCAATAGCAATCCTTGCAGAAAATCTCTGAATCTAATCAAAAAAATCTGGCAAACTTACCTGCAATATCATCAATATACAGACAACACTACGAATTAAATGAAAAGCATCTTCATCCTTTCTATTAATAAGGCTACGGATTTCAGTAGTCGGTTTGTATAAAATAAGCAGGTAAATACAACATTTTCATCATGAATAAGAAACAGCCCAATCCAAAAAAGTCAGGAAAAGTAAATACACTTTTTCTTTTTTTAGCTTTGATATAGAAAAACAAAAATATGTATAAATACCACAGGTTTATGCTATTGACCACCCATCTATTATCTATACTTTTTTTCCTGCTAACGGTTGTGCAAGAGCTACAGCCAATCCCAGCTGTCACTTGGGAAGGCTGGGGAGGAAGCAGGTTAAACCTGACCAGCATGTCTTTGGACTTTTGGAGAAAACCCACATAGACACAAATAGTGGTTGAAATGGTACCTACCTATTATATCAATAATTATCGTGTTTTTGTCAGTTAGATATGGCAGACTCAACGTTAGTTATTGAAACCCAAGAACCCAGGCGACCAATGCACTTGAGCAAAGCCAGGACCATCTTCACCATCTACAGCAGGACTGTCTCTGTGCTAACGTCTGTATAGCTAAAGCATTTAGAGGTAAGGTCAACGTTATAAGCCTGTCTTCAAGGCCAGACTTCTCTCTGAATGTATGCATGTTAAAAGTACAGATGAGACATGCAGAGAGGAGCAATACAAGAGTAAGAAAAAAAACTGTTTTCTTATGTGTGAAAATACTTCCTTTGTTTCTATCATTGGTCACTATGTGTCTCTGTAAAGAGAGTTCAATCTTTGTCTTTCTTTTCTATGTAAAATTGCTTTTCTGTTGTTTTGATAAAGCTCAGACACAGCACCATCAATATTTGACATGGATTTTAGCTGCAGGCTAGTTTATAATAAAGGTCAGCTGATTATGCATTTGGATGGAGGATGATAATAATACCAATTATTAGAAGTATCCCGAAAATCCTGCTGTAAAAAGATAATCAGACAAACTCAAAATAATCTTGCTTTGATTGGAAACAAAATCCATGTTAAGCAGCCTGGATCTCTCGTTTTAAAGAATGCGAAAAGCAAATCTAATTTAATTGTGTCCTGTTATTATGAAATATTGTTCCTGTCCAGATTTTTACAGAATGTTGACTGATCCATCCTCTAAGGGGGACTTTTCTGCCAGGACACTTAATTACTAATATCAATTTTATCTTTATGAAAAAATATCTTGTCATAGTCTGACCTCCCAGCAGTGAAAGTGAACTTAAGTGTCAAAACCTCTGTGTGGGAGGATCGGATCGCAGTGACTGTATAATAACACGAGTGAGATCAGATCAGTACCAGAGGGCACATGGAAGATAGATGAGGAATTTGCACTAAAGTAAAAGCTTAAATGAGCTCAACAGAGAATTACTGTTAGATTTGCCAGAAGAAACAGCAGTTATTCCTTAATGAGTGGCAGTGGTGGTGTCATGCAACCAAAATGTGCACATGAAGCAACCTACACTGTAAAAACACAAATGAACTCAGTATTTTGTTATTACAGCTCAAACTGTGAAGCGCAAACACACAGTAAGACATTGTCATTACCATACAGCATAAACACTGCCAACGCAGATCACTGGTCATATTTAGTGAAGCAGCTCTGGGTGGGATAAAACTGCTAATGCTGATATTTTGTGTCAGCTGTCTATTGAAATATTTATAATTTCCTTTGGATCACAGACACGTTCTTTCCATAATGATCATTGTGCTGCAAAATGCACTGTAAGAGGTATTCATGAAGAAATCATTGCGTAATAGCAACAACTGCTAACTTACTAGTTCATGCGACAGTGTGTTTTAGTCTGCTCCACCTACCCAAAGTGCACATTTAGCTATAATTTTCCATATGCTGTAATACATACACACATCAACAAACAGGTATCAGCATTGAGATACAATTTTACAATTTTCTAATGTACTTGCAAGTAGACATATATTGCACCATAAGGTAAATCCATCAATAATATTTCCTTTTTGTTAAGGGTCACAGGGGTGCTGGAACCAATCCCCGCTGTCACTCAGTGAGACACTATAGACCCTGGACACGTCACCAGTCTATCACACGGCTCACATATAGAGACAGACAAACATTCACACTTACAAACATGCCTATAGGCAATTTGGCCAGTGGGAGGAAACCTGAGTACCTGTCAAGGTGTAGCACCATCGTCTCCATGCAGCTGTCCAACAAAAATGACAGCAAAAATAATTACAAAAAACTGTTAATTGACCTAATGTCTTTGCCATCACTACAATTACAGTTGAAGAACACTGACATGTTTTGATTGCTTGTAATAGTAGACTAGTCACAACATCGACACGGAATGCCTGTACTGAAAATAAAACTACATTATCCTCCTAAATAAACAGCTACATAAGCTAATAATTTCTTAAACCATTTAATGATTTATCTTAGTAATGTAACGTATAAAACTGTTTTGATGTCTCTGCATTTTACAGTGAACAAAACATACACCAGCTTTGATATATTATGCTGACAGTAGCAAATGTGTAAAATAAGTATTTAAATCAATAGATATAAAAAGTTGGGCACCTCAGCGAACATGCGTTGGCAGCATGTCTCTCCAAACTCCAAAGCAACAGGAATGACACAGGCTAACAAGCTAACAGGCTAACAAGATGAAGCACCAACAAGCTAATAGGCTAACAAGCTCCCGCACTAACATGGTAACAGTCTAGTTGGCACTAAATCTGCAGTCGACACTGAAGACAGCAGTGCAGTATGGTTTTCAAGTGTCACGGACTGAGCTTGACAGTCACTCTTTTTTGTCATGCACTCCTGCCACACATTTTTATTTCTCACGCTTAAAAACTATTGTTAGGCTAATACGACGCAGCGCCCAGTAGCGCCTCACTATGAAACAAGCGCGCTTCCCGAACCCTAGAGCCGGTCACTTTCCAGCCAATCAAAAAGGACAAAGGGCCCACACAATAGCCAATCCGAAAATAGCAGCATTGTATCTGGGTAAAATTCAACACAACAACCAATGAAAAGGCAACCCTGAATTTTTATGAAAAGCTCATTGCATTCAAGCAAGTTAAGTGGACCTTTGGTAGGTATCATTGTTCACTTTTTGGATGGAATTGAACTTTTAAGCAAACATCTTTGTTATTTGTGTAGTGTTTTAATTTTGGCTGGACCTGCTTATTTCATACATATCACCCTATCGTTTTCTTAAAATAGTTTTAGCTGTGAAACAGCTCAAACTACTCAATACACTTTGACAGTCCAGAAATGAGCACAGCACATGGAGCCAAAATATTAACAATAATGTAAACTAAAATGTGATAAAATGAAACATGATCTTTCTGGGCAGACACCAAACATGAACACTTCAATAACCATTACATTTAAACATATAAAGGCTGAAGTTTTCACTTTAACTAATGAATGTTTGATACAAAGAATATTGTTTTTTCTTCAATATGATGAATTAATATTTTATTTACTACTTTACTTGGCAAATGCTTTTAGCCAAAACAACTTACAGGGAGCTAGCGCTGGGTGTCTGGCTCAAGGACACACCTTGTAGAGGATGGAATAGGAGTCAGACTGGGTTTCAAACCCGCGACCTTCTGCATCCCAGTATGACACTTAACCCATTGAGGCCTACTTTCTGTGGGGAAACACACTTTGTTGGTTGTAGCAGCCTTTTGTGCCATTCTCAGTCTTTCTTTCAGTAGAATTTAACTTAATCAGAAAAAATCTGAATTAAGCTGACATGTTGTCTGTTGGCTTACAAGAACAAAAGGTAACTTTGAAGCCACTGGCCTGTATCACACCTCTGTGATACTGTTGTCACTTACTGTGTTAATCCACTTATGTGGGTAAGTAGGAAGTCCATCATCCTTTTGAGATAAAAGTCAGAGTTCTGTTGTAAGCCGCAAAAGATAATACACTGTTTAGCTATTGGGCAAATTTTGACTGCATTTTTATTCATACTTTTAAAGGAGAACAACGATGAAGGGAGGTGGTGATCAAGAGTTGTGCCTGGCAGCCTCCCCAGAGAGAAGTTATCTTTTCCACTCTGGTGTACATTCACTGTTGCAGCCCAGTGGATTAGACAGAGAGAGGAGGGCTTTTTCTTTTGCTTTCCCCCCTTGCGATATAAAATTCTGTTGACAGGGCTGACAAGAAAATGAAGGTTAGAAAAGGCACCTTGATAAAAAATGACACCGTGCACACATATCATACAACTGGCACCTTTTGTAATTGGACAGAATCTGGAGTTTTCTTTGCTCAGTATACTGTATCTTATGAGATTTAATTTAGTGTGGAATAGCATTATGTGTATGTTACAATGATAAATCACCAGTCAGTCATATGCTGTAGGTAGAAATAAAGACACGAGATGTTACAGAGTCCACACTGCTCAGCAGTCAAGGTTGTTGAACATCATCTAGTAAAATATGCCATCATATCAACATTATGAAAATCTCCCGAGCCACTGTCTCTGTCTTTCACTGAAGAGCAAGCATTTGACAGAAGGCAATATGCATGAGGATGCCAAGTTCAATATTCCTCCGACTGGGTACAACATTTTCACTATGACATTATAACAGAGTGAAAACATTTTTGGATACTGTTGAATTGATTTCAAAAATATATTTAGCTTTTGACTTCAAAGAGCACTTCAGCAGGTAGCAATGATGGATGATTCACTTTTGCTGTTATACATTTGACTTTAGGACTTTATGTTTATTGGTATATGGAACTTAACATGAAGAAGAAGGCCAATAGACAAAAACACATGTTTTGCTTCTAAATGTGTAAGAACATTTGGCACTCTGGGAAAAATGATATTGTGCTTGCTGACAGATCACACAATAATACCTGGACAACAATTTGGTGTTAGGTTAGGTTAGGCACCAAGCGTAGTCACATGACTGGATTATAACTGTGTTAATAAAATGATTTAGTTAGGTTTAAGCACCAACTACACATGGAAAGGGTTACTTTAGAACTAACCACATCCAGTCAGATTTTGAGGGTATTATTATTTGCCTAAAAGAAGCCTCAACAGCAACATACAGAAACAGTTTTGGAGTGTAGATTGCTCCTGTGTCAGACTAGTGTTGCCATGTCCATTTAACTAGCAGTCTCTACCTCTAGAGCTAAATGATGAATTTCCCTCTGCCAGCTTCTGCTGTGACCAGGCCTAAACAATAATGACCCCTGACAAATACATAATGCACCACTCACTAAGCTACAAATGTGTTCTGTGTCTGATATTACCACATTATGAAGGGTCTGCAAATGAGAAAGGCAATGCTACTGTGGTTGTGTTCCATTAGGCAGATGCACTGTATATTGCATGAAAATGCACCCTACGTTCTTCCAGTGTTTCATGACTGAGATGCATCACAGTGAAGATCGGCCAAGTGGGTGTGATGAAGTAATGCTTGATTGATGCAGCTCTTAATCTTTGCGTCTTATGAGTGCTGCACATCCATTGTGAAGCACCAGCTTAGATATAGCGTATGTCATCAGAGCCAAGGTCTTCACAGGCGCAGTAGTAGCAGAAGAAAGAACAAATATCAAACAACAGCAGAGGGCAAGTCATAATTGATTGTACTCATAATCTTCAAATTATTTATTTCTTTTCCAGCTCCTTCTGATGTGGCTGTTTCTGCAAACACACCTCTTCCAGATTTTACTGAGCTTGAAGGGCCTGTGCATATATGTTTTCAACATCACCTCCGTCCTACATTCAGTTTAAGTTTTCACAAAAAGACGTTGAATCATAACATAAACATCGCGTCTATTTTCAGAAGAACTGTGTTTCTGTGCTTGTACCATGCATTGCTGAATATATCTGCTTTCAGTGTGTGGGTGTTTTTTTTTTAACCTGTCTGTAGGCTATGTGCGTGTGTGTGTGTGTGTGTGTGTGTGTGGCTGTCTGTTCTTTCTCTGTCAGGCACCTGTCACAGTCAAGTGATTTTACCTAGCAGTGGATCAGCCTATTTGACAGTAATTCTATCAATCTATCATCGTGTTTCTTTTTCTCTGGCTTGTTTTTTTTTATCTCACTATCACTGTCCATGTTATTGTCCATAATGCAGTGTTGTCCCCGCAGCTACAGCATGTTGATTTCAGCTAGGACATTCTTCATGTCTAATTTTGCTGACCCATGATATATTTCTACTTTACTCATTCCATAATATGATCCCTGATGTCTGTGAGGGGTTGTTGATCAAAACCAATGACTTGAACAGTCACTTGACCAGATGCAAGAGTTCATTTACTTTTATAGCCCTTCATCACAAACATGCCTTTAAGGACTTACCTACACAGATCTAATCAACCATCAATCATGGGACAAAATGAGGTAAGACAGAGCAGCATGCTCGGATAAGCAATAAGTTTAAGTAATTTGCTGGCTTAGTTTTTATTTATATTTATAAACACTCTGGAGTCCACTGTCTGGTTTTAAAAAAAATTATTTATCTCTTTAACCAGTGGTTTTAACTTTTAAAAAGATAATAAGTGTAGAAGAAGAAGGGAAGTTGTGCATATATGCATCCTGTTCTGAATGTGTAATCCTATAGCCACGGATGCATGCATGCATGCATGGATAATAATTTAGAACAACAAATTTGAGAGGTTGAATTCAGTTTATGGCAATGCATGACTTTTGTACAAATGTCACAGTTACAAAAACAAAAGCAAGATAATGATGAAACTGTAGAACTGGTAATTGAACAGCTGACCTGTTTTTCCTCACACACCCCGGACCTGTTTCTGATTGCTCTTCCTTTTCCCAAACCTCTAGATCCAAATGATAAATTTACCTTGGTTTTATTTTCTGTTGTGACCAGGCGTAATAGTAAATCAGCTGCCCAGGCCGTGCAAAAATATGTAATGCACAAGTCTGTAAGCAACACATTTCAGTAAAGTAAACGTTTTTTGTTTGAGTCAGCTGTTATATGTTGAAACTTATTTAGTTTTCCACAAATGGGAAAGAAAAAAGTGTGAGACCTATTAGTTCAGTGAGTAGTCTTTTAATATAAATCATCTTGACAGTATTTTATGCATTTTAAATGAATAACCCAAAATTGTATAAATACTGTAAATTAGGGTCTAAATTGAATTTATGCAGCTGTACGATGAGATGATGAATTATGTTTTCATTGTTTTTTGGTCTAAATTCAAATTCTTCTTTGTCTTATTATCACTGTCTCTGTCTTCATGTTTGAGTGTGTATGCGTGCTTGGTTGAGTTGGTGAGCAGGCACATACTGTATGTGTTTATCTGGTGTGCTCGCATGCATGCATTAAGTCTGTATAATGTGATTATGGTATCTGCCTGCACTCTGGGTCTTTCCAAACCACTGCGAAACAGACAGTCTAATCTCGTTGGTTGCTAGGAACTGGGGAAGCTGGGGAATGGATGAGATAGACAATTCTGTATCCCCATCAAAAAGCCTACCACGTTGAGGTAGACTTGATTTAATATCAACGGAAAAATAAATTGGTGGCTGTGGAGGGGGATATACATTTGGCTGTGAACGGTCATATTAGAAAATGCACTGTGGCTGTGTATAGTCATTGTGATTTAAGGGTAGCACTGGCAAAGAGGTGCATGAAAATGAACAAAAGATTGGCTTTGTCTCCCACAACAACTTTCAGAGTGACAATTTCCTTCATTAACTTTCATGGCCGTTCCCAGTGATTTCCATAAATATTTGTATGGAGGGTTTCATTGCATAAAGCTTTGGACGCAATGGGCTAACACATATAGAGTGTAGATAGCGTTTAGATATAAAATAACAAAGGTTGCTATGTGGAACTTGAACACAGGTAACTATAAAAAATCATAGTGTGTTTTATGCTCTAAATAGTAATATTTTCATTACAATACTAAAACTTACAATTTTGACAATATTTTGTTATAATATTTTTGTATATTAATAAAATTTTCTTTTTGAGATAGAATAACAAAATGTTACGTCACAGCAAAGCTGTCATTATTTTCCTTTTTGTTTTTTTAAGAAATCAAGGCATAAATGCATGACGTAATAATTTTTTCCTGCTGACGTTTTTATCAAAAATCGCTAGCAGTATAAAGCACAGTTGCAGCCATTATTATAATTGTTGGTTGCATCCACTGAGAACTGGATCCCCAATCATTGTTAGGTCTGATATCTACAGAATTTGACAGATGTTTTGTCAATGTTACGCTGGTTGCTGAATTATATTCTACTGTGAACTATTATCTGCAGGTCCTTACACTATGTATGCTATACTTGCTTTTGATCATAGACTCCTGGGAGAGGTTGAGGTTTAGAAGCCTTCCTGCCTGACAGCTTGGCAATGTACCCTTGTAATTGTGTTTACCTTATTATCACTTTGTTTTGCCAAATGCATTTTAAAAGCATGAGCAGCAACTGCCCAGATTTTGCACAGTGTCAAAATGTTTCCAGTGAAGTAAAAATAGTGTCTGCTGAGCACAAACTCATGTTTTGGCAACAAAAATTCTTTATTTAAAGTACAGAAAAAATGTGTAAATACCTGTGGTGAGGTGGATTTAAAAAAAGGAAAAGGGGGTTTTTTAACATTCACTTTTGTATAAGAAACAGTCACAGCAAGTCTACAAATGACACCTTCCATGTTTATTTGTTATGTGCAGCCATTCCCAGCAGCGTATGTGCTGTTTTTGACCTAGACTGTACTGTCACAGTTTACAGAAATACTCTCACTGCTGCATGTACGTTCTCAGTCAACAACCACCTACTCTTACACATTCACACATCTCAGAGTTTCTGACAAAGTGCTACATATAGTAGTTCTCCTACAAGGAGAAACTGTCTTCCCACACATCATGTTTCTCCCATTATGCAACTCTGAATGGTTTGTCGTCACGTCTAAAATATCCGGTGCTTAACAGTTTCTCTCTTCATCCACTCCACTGACACATGCTGTACTTCTCTCATGTGTGGCTGACATTTCCAAGAGGATTTCCTCCTACAAACCCGTAATTAACAACCTGAGCTACTCTTCCTTTAATGTGAAATCCAGTCACTACAAGATATTTTTACAATCACTGAGAAAAATATCTATTTAAAAATTAAGCATTTGGTACTCTTAGTCTCTTACTCTTAGCCCTAGTTCTGATAATGTACTAGCCTAACTGCCTTTCTCTTTGTTAGTCTGTGTTTTCAAAGCTCATCCAGTCTAATCATTGTAGTGCCAAATCACAACTTACTCATCAGACCTGTGAAACTACATAAGGAATTAAGCAAGACAAGGATATGAAACTTTTTTAATATATATCCTTAATCCCCATGGGGAAGTTGTTGCAGACAAGCTGCTAAATTTCAGGTGTTCTGATTTCATCTTGTCCAAGGACAGTATGACATGCGATTAAGAGAAGGCGGGAATCAAAGTGTGGACAAAAAAGATGATAATCATTGTTGGACTTTTTAATTAAACGTGAAGTGTTATCCATGAAGGACAATACAAGTGTGTGCATGCAGTTCTGCACGAATAAACCCCACAAGAACTTCCTGACCTGTAAGTGTTCTCCGTCTTCTGGCTACTTGACATTGCAATAGAAGAACATCTATTTTTGTGACACGTATTTTCATGCACAAATATAAACATTGTGTTTTAGGGCTGTTCACTAGAGAGCAGGTAAGTCATGGTGACTTAGTAAGCTGCAAAAAGATAGATTACATGCAAGCAAAAGGAGAAGAAGAATCAAAATATAGACTGTTATCAAGTCAACCAATCACCTGGAGGCTGGTTACTCCATCTCTGTATTAACAGCTAGCAGGCATCAACAACAACAACACTGCTGATATAATTAGTGACGCGTCCCTAACTGGCTATGAGCATCACATGTGCTTTCTTTCATCAACAGATGACAGTACAGCTACAGTATTTTGGCCCTCATGAAGGGATGAGGAATAGATAGAAAGCCAGAAAGTTGCATGCTTTTACAGTAGACGTGTCTCCACAGAGGCACACCTCATAAAGCAGAGATAGATGAATCCATGAAAATATAAAGTGCAGTGCATCAGCCCAGCAGCCATAACGAACACAACAGCAAAAACTACATTCACATCTTGACAGTTTTCAGCCCCCAGCCAATCTTCCAGCTGTCCAGCGGATTACAGATGCACAGGAGTGATAGGATTTGGTCACATGGAGAATTAGAGGGGCTGTTCGTTTCTGATGCAGGAATAAAATTGCCTCATGATCGATAACCTGCTGTCAGACATGACTTGAGTGATTTTGCTCTTATCCCTGGATTGAATACCAAAACATCTCATGCTAGACTGAGCCGGCCTACAGAGGCCTCCGTTCAAGAATGGGAGGAAATTTAGAGAGCGAGTGATAATACATACATCTTGGTGGATATGTGACCTTGTGTTTCCTTCCACAATGGTTTACTGTAGCATGAAGAGTAATGTTTTTGGGCAAATGCAAACCACACTTTTTTCAGCTTTTTCCTTTTTAAACTGGAGATTGCTTGTCCTGTTAAGGCTTGATGGACCCATTCTCACTAGACAAGAGGAAGGGAACACCCCAGGTTGGTCACCAGTTATCAGTCAGGGCTGACAGAGACCACTTGTGGTTTTTCTGCTGTTAAATTGTCCATTAGCACCTATGTTTCAAACTGCAGCTTATCAACTAAAAAGTATTAATAGCAATTAACTTTTAAGTTTTGATTTTTACATTCTGTGCTCCTTTTCGTGAGTCACTACATGAGGAAACAAAAGAACCTTAACGGCAGGGTACACAATTCTTTTTAGTTTTATTCTAGATTAGAAGTTTCTATTAAACATTTGTGGTAAACAAGAATAATGTAAAAATATAAATAGACACATTCTGCTTAGTGTTGCTTTGGTTATGGTTTGTACATGTGCAGTACTAGTTTTTTATCAGCTTTCCTGCTGGTACAAAGAGTTACTTCCTAACTTTGGTCCAGACGGAGGCAGAAGACGGAGGCAGGGAGAGGGTTCAAGGTTCAAGGGAGATGTGGGTCTAAACTGCTTCTAGTTCTTTGTTGTCAGCTTGGTGTGTCACAACCCTAACCCTGAAATTGCATTGTTTTGACAGGAATGTGCTCGGTTTAATGTAGACATAATGCGGATCATCAGTTGATCATTGGGACCATAAGCAGGTTAGTGGGACCCTGGTCCACCTTCCAGTTGTCTCAGCATTGGCAGTGGCTTAGTATACTGTTCTCATGTTGCTGAAATGTATGGTTGCAGGAAACTAACAATAGCACAATGATTATGTTGAACAACAAAGCATGAGGAATTGGAATAATAATTTAATAGAGCGATTCAAATTCAAAACAACTAAATACATGTCATTGTCTCAGCAAACAGACAGAGGTTGCATAAAATAGGATAAAATATCCTAAAGCAACATGGTTCTTTTTGCTGTCTTATTAAAATCACAGTAAAATCACAATGGTCTGTGATATCTGTGAAGGTTCTCAGTCATCCAGGTCATGGTTATCTCAAAAAAGGTTTATCCAATAGCAACTGGGCTTAGTAGGTTTCTTGACGATGTTTCGCCCTTCTATCCAGAGGGCTTTCTCAATTCTGGTCTGTGATAATAATAAGCAAAATAAAGATTTAGAATATTTTGGCATTATCTAACAAAAGTTTCATTCTTTATGCTTTTTGCATTTTCACTGGTTTGTTTAAAAACTAAAGGCAGCCATAGTAACTGTGTCCACTGTTGTTGTTGTTTTAATTTAAGGCGTGTGGGATAGAGGTGAGCAGATAAGGAGACAATTCAGTGATGCTGAGGTTTTATCAGCAACCCATAGGAAAAAGAAGAAATATAATGTAGATGTTTTATAAATTCAAGTTCAATAAAAATCTGACTGTAAAAACATTTAATAATTTCAGTCTCATCCCAGTTGTCTCCATGTTATTGATGTTTATGTAATCCATAAGCATATTCATAACTACAGATGGTATCTAATATATGTAATATATACAGCACAGACAGATAAAGTGGATCAGTATGACTTCCCTGTGGTGAAAGGCCAACTAGACAATGTTTGGGACACTGGGATTCGACAGACTGTTGTTGTTATAAACTCACAGAACAATATTAAAAGAACACACACATATGTATACGTATATACACCTATGATTTCTTATGAGATGTATTGATCTAAGTGTGTTTTCTGCTCACACAACCAGGCTGTAAATTGTCTATAAAAATATAATATGACATAATAGTCATGTATGAAAAACTCATCCTGTGTGTGTACACTGACAGACCAACCACGGCTTTCCATCACTCCTCAAAGCTCTAAAAAAGGACCCATCAAATGGATCGGTGCTACCTCTCAAGGCTGCTGTTAAAAAATGTGAAATTACCCCTTCAGAAAGGCTCTCATGTTGAAAAAGCAATAGCCCTCCTCAGGTGTGATCCTCAGGCAAAATTAAAGTGCACAAGTGTCCTTTAGACTGATTACTTGATTGGACCTTGTCAGCTAACTTTGGCTTTCAGATAATTGGACAAATCTTCGGAAACGCTGGCTCACTGGAGGCTTTGATGCAAGTGTTACAGACTTTTAGCATAAAAGTGAATGTGTCAGGGAAGGACTGTCATCCATGGTCATATTGAAAATATAAAAACAGGTATAGTCATCACCATCTATTGCTGGTACAGGTGGATCTATGCGTTCAACATTAGACTTAGCTGCTGCAAAATGGAGACATTATAATTGCAAAACACTTTAAATATTGTGCCTCCACTAAGCTGCTTCTGTTATTATAAGACTAAATACTCCTTTTGATTAGTAAAACATTTCTTAGATTAACTGAACATTTATTTTAAGATTAAAAATCAATTTCTTGCTTTAGTAGTTATGTTATAACCTTCCTTGATTGAGACCTAATATTATCTTTATGATATCGGTTAAATAACGTTTTCTTTTTTCTCTTTGACCCCCTCGGCCTTAAACAAAAGCATTATCTGCGTCAATGACTTCTGACTCAACAATGAAATGAATAGAGTGAACAGCAAGGTTAAACATCTTGATTCTTTTTTTCTCCCACATATTTCAGGCATTCCACACCACACAGACCTGAAAGCAGCAGGCTGTGTTTCCTCCTCAAGGCCACAGTTCTAAAATGTGAAATAGTCCTGATTTTTAAAAAAAGCAATATTGCAGTGAGACATTCAGGACAAATTACAGCTAGAAGAAGCTTTTGCTATGATCGTTTGATTGGCCCTTGACCTGTTTCATTCCCGGAGATGATGATTGGCCTTTGCTTTGTCAAAGCTGATGCAATGTGTAAGAGAAATTAAAAAAGGGAGATTCCTTTCCCCTTTTTACATGTTCTGCAATGTGACAAATTCCTGCAGTAATACTGTTGCCGTTGCTCTCCCATTATTCACACTACCCATGCCTCAATATCCACCAACACTGCTTTCATCTTTTCCGCACAGTGAAATCGTGAGGAGAGGCTGAGCAAACCAGTATCTCGGTTTGGTTGTGCATAGCAGGAGTATAACACCAAATGAAACTTAAGATGAACAAAGGCTGCGAGTTTTATGTGGCAGCCAACAACAGCTGCAGGTGCTTTTCAAGTAGGCCTGGAAGCTGCAGATAGATACAAGAGATTGTGACTCATACAGCGAAAAACACAAATACAGTTATGTGTAAAACTTATATTCTAAACTCTATAAACTTTGGTCATCTACATTATTCCCTGACGACTCAAAAAGGCCCAGAATTTTGCATGTCTTTGAGCTCACAGGAAGCGCCTGGCTTTTCACTAATCCTCCACAATGCAACAACAATGAAGCCTGAGCAAAAGTAGAAAGAATAATGCATGAAGATTATGGTACAATAAAAAAAAGGCTGAAAATGTACAACCTGCAAACTTGAATCACACGTAAGAACTAAATATAGATATAATAATAATGTTTAAAGATAATTCTGTAGCCAAAGAACAAGCAGTGATTAACAGAACATTACTCTCTACTGAAGTCTTTGGCTTGTAGTGAACTGCTGCTCAGATCACAGTTATAAACATCTGATTTCCCTCTGCTCAAACACTGCTGATGGTTTTGCAACAGCTTTCTCTGGAGAAATCATTAAGTTAATTGGTTATCTATATTCATAAGCCAGAAAAATTGATGTTTCTTTTTTATCTGAAATGCTCAATTAAGTGATTAGGATGCTGTATAAGTGAGGAAGTTTAAAAAAAAGCTGAATTGTGATGTGGGGGTTCAATGTGTGGCAACTGAATCACTTCTACTAAAAAAATAAACAGCAGGAGTGAGAACGTTCTTCAGCCCTTTAAGGTTCTCCACGATTAACAACAACTTAATAACATCTTAAATATTTTACCCAATCCTTGAGCTTAGCGCTGAAAAGTTTTTAAAATGATCTGTCAATTAATTCACCAGACTAAAATAACTATTTGAATAATTGTCATGAAATATTATAGATATTCACAATGACTTGATCCCCCCTGACATTTGCTCCAGAAAAGTGCAAAATGTTTAAACAATTACTGGATTGGACTGATGAAATTTCCCATTTGTGCCCCCTCAGGGTAATTTTAATGTGTTCAGGACATTTTTAATATCTGCAAATCTTGTGTCAGTCCCATCAAATTTGCATTTAGAGCTGATTAGCAAAGGTTAGCATGTTAACATGCTAAAATAACCTGGTACTCATAATAAAATGTGAATGATGTTAGTATAACCATTGCGAACATGTTTCCATGACACTCATAGGGTTGTTGTGTTAAGCAGCCCACAGACTGAAAGAGCTGGCAGCATAGACTGTTCATGTCATAATTATGAGCTATAAATCTCTACTGGACATCTGGACATCTACATCTCAAAATGACATGACCAATGTTGTCCTTAGATTTTAATTATAAAACACAGATCGTATAATTGTGAAATCAGTATTCATAGTCATGACGCGCCACAACTAAAGTGTAACTACAATTCTGAAAGTCAAAACCTGGCAACAGTTCCTAGAAATTGATTCAAATTCTCAAATGTAAAACACTGTTGACTTTAACTGCTAATAAGGATTTCAAGCTCAGTTTTCCAAGTTAATTTACATTTGATTCAATTCAGTCTCAGCATCCTCGGTCACGCATCTAAGGGATGTGAGTGGCGCATGGAGTCAAATGGCTCATAAAGAAAAGTGTTCACTGTCAGCAGCTATGGAAGAGACAAGACAAAACTACCCATGGCCAAATGTGCGTCTCAGAAATATAAATTAAGCCTTTTCTTCGAGTAGACATTTAATTACCGAGGACCTATCCGCTGTCTGCCGTCACTGTTTTTACAGCACAGTGCCATACATGAGTTTTTAAAAAGCCTTATTTCATATCAAAAAATACACAGATGACTAAGAACAAAATTAATTTTAAACACCAACCTTGCAAACCTGTTGCTATACCAACCACCAGACTGGAATTTTTAAGAGCCATTTAGTGTTTCTTAGCTATAGGTTTAAGCAAGAGAAGTCTTCTGCATGTGTGCCGTACTGAACGTGTTCGGTAATGGAAAAAGGAAAGGACGCTGGTTGTTTTAACATCTTCTGATCAAATAAAAGGGGAAAAAGCTTTTGTGAGTGTTCAGAGCGTAGGGAGGAGGAGACAGACGGATTACATTATGTTAGCCAGCAGGAGTCTGTGGTCAGATACTGTGTTGTACAAGAGAGTAGGAAAACGCCTGCTGAGTGCCTTTGCAGGGCTGTACCAGATTTTCTCCACAGATACACAGACTGAATTGTATTTTCTTGGTGTGTGGAGTCTCTAATAGAATGATCTCACATATGGGGTCTAATTGCTTGTTATGTTTGTTTTTATGCGATGCATGGCTGTTGAACATTTAAAGAATGAACTTAAGAGAGTTTTTGCCAACAGCAAACCGAATAACCTCAAAAATGATGATGTTACGTAACTCTAGGAAGGATGTACATCTGCAACAGGTCACTCACTGTCCTGTGCAAAACTTTCAATTAGTGGTAGGCGGATTAATCCAAAATATTAGTATAATATAGTATCGTATAGTATTGAAAAATTATGTTAGATACAACAAAACGTTAATCCCACGTGTTTGTAGAGAACATAATTGCGCAGAGATTATATTTTTTCGTAATTATTACATATTCACAGTCAATGTAAAAGACAAGTTGCTTATACATTCATACGTAACATTTTAATGAAATGTCCACAGGCAACATTTATTGTCCTCCCAAATCTATCATCATCTGAGCTTGTCAACAACATTATCCATGAAAATCTTGTAGCCTGTGAATGCAGCATGAAGGCAAATGGGTGAAAATATGTGGACATGACTATCAATGCTTTTTCACCTCACTTTTAATAAACCTATTATTAGAAGATGACAAAAGGGCTTGCAAGTGGACAGTGTGTAAGAAAAACAAAAAAATTATGGATTTTCTTATTCTGACATGCCAATTTCAGTAAGCCCTGGATTAATTGGAAATGACCAGTAGGGCAAAATGTAAAAAATGCTTTGGGTCATGAAAAATGAGCATTCACACCAAAATGTATGCAGAGGCTCATTAGAACGTTCAGCATTTCAATTCCAATTAATAACACAATTCATCTTCCAGAAAGTGAGAAATCAGGAGGGGATTTGTGAATCAGAAGATTATTCTTTCACTATGAACAAAAGAGCAAATGAGAGACGACCAGGCCCAGAGAAAAATTCAACCTCTAATTGCTTTTATCCTCTGGACCCATTTTGTACTTGTGTGAGTGCTTTTTGACTGATGCTGCTGTTCACAAGGCATACACAGTGAAGATGGAGCCATTAGTGCCACACTTTATTGAATCTGCACTGAAAAGGCACAACCCGCCACAAGATACAATCTCTGACAACATGTGGAGGTCAACAGTGGATATACTGACTTACATCCAAGACTAAAGCTTCATCTGTGATACACAGCAGATCCTTACTTTATTCAGTATATTAACCTGTCATTTAAATACTTTGTTAGGAGATCTGTATATCCCAAATGTCATAATCACTTATGTTAGTAACAGGAACTTAGCAGTTAATAGTTGCTTCCTTAAGCAAGTTGTATCATGTTAAGAAAGAGATATTCTTCTAGTATTTAATTACCTATATTGACAGCTGTTGCGAGTACATTTTATGAGCAAAAGCTAATTGAATTCAATTCTATGATTTAGCCAAAATATAACTTGACTACTGAAAAGATAATATGCGCTCTGGATACCAGTGATTGTGTAAGAAGAGAAACTTACAGTTCTCATGTATAAGTATGGGGGGAAAAAGTCTCAACCAAATGAGACGCATGTGTCTAACATATTATTGCTCTATTTAATAATAAATACTCACACATAATACTCCTGTCAATACATCAGCCAGCTAATTAAAATAGTTGAAGAAGGTGTCTAAACAATACTGCAGCATGGTACACTGGTGGCTCTGTAAGGGTGCACTCAGTGATTTAGTTAAACACTAATGTCAGCATGCTCACAATGCCAGAACTAAACCACTGATTTTACCAAAATAGCAAATAGAGAACAACCTCTTGACCTCTGGTAATTAGCACAGCTGAGGCTGATGGGAATGTCGTTATGTTTTCAGAGATCATAAATCTATTAAATCTATTAGACAAATTAGATGTTTTCTCGATGGTTGGTCTGCATGAATAGTCCAAGGATCACCTGAGTATATAACCCTGACCATACAGAAATATGCAACACCTGGGAACCATGCATGTACAGTATGTATTAAAAAAGTCAAATGATCACCAAGGTTTATGGCAATTTATCCCATAAACACGCGAAACCAAAAAATGTCAACTCCATGGTGGCAATTCAGCCTTCGGGAAACCATAAACCACCTGACAGCATAAAAATACATTTTGATTTTAAAGAGGGACCTAACCAGTGTCCATGTGATCTATCAAAAGGTAAATGTGGCTTCTCTCTGTGCAGTGTTAAACCTTCCAAAAGGGTTCCAGGTTATGTTTTTTAACTCCTCATGCCTGAGGGGATGTAAACCTGACAACCTTGGTTAATGTCTTGCCCAGGGCCTGCCTACATGCCTCTTCATCTATTTAGTCCTCTGTCTCTGTCTCCTAATGTTCGCTACCTTTCCCTACTGTGAACTGCACACAAAAGAAGCCAAAACACGAGAAACAAAAATTGCTGGGCCAGTGATGCCCAACGGAGAGCAGATTGGGTATAGATTGTGGAATGTGTAGTTTCTGCTTGAAAAATCCACCTTCCCAGGACATGTCGACAATAAACTGTGCACCAGTAATGGTAGAAAACAGGCTGTGAGATAGCACTTTCATTGATTAAAAAGCCATGACATAAACACAAGCACAATAGCGGCAATAAAGACAAGACGATATGCAGCATAAGGCATTCATTGACACTTGAAAGCATTTAGAGGCTGGGCTTCATCACGAAGTGCATTCAAGTAAGACCAGTCAGTGAAATGCTCATTCTGTCTTTTCATGTCCCTGATTGAAGACACTGCCGTGATGCTAGAAGATAGTAGTTGTTCTCTCCACACTACATCCCTGACTGCCATGTATGGATTTTGTACCTTAAAAAAAGTTCTATAAAATCCTACATTTCATACATGTTAGTAAATAATTCATAAAATGTTTGAATTCATAACTTAGAAAAATGTTTTAGATCCAAGGGTATGACAACTCTCAGTAGCTGGTGGACGTAATGACATAATAAGGCATAAGTTCAGTAAGTCCTTAACAAAGGATAATCAGCGATATTATCTATTATATATTTCGTAATATTAATAGCTCTTGACAAGTTTGTGTCAACAGAAGATGGCGTTGACATTACTTGTAGTCTCAGTGGTTTGGTCAATTATTTTACTAAGATAAAAAATAAATTTTATTTCTGTTAATTAATATATTTATAATATTATAGGACTTTAACATAAAACACAACAAACAAAACAAAACTTAAGCTTGAATATAAATACTGATAGATTTTAATAGATTTTTGCATTTAATAAGAAATTAGGCTCAAAAATTAAATCTGGAGTCATAAGAAAAGCCATTTGACCTTCACTGAATATGCATTGAAATATACTACATTAATTAAATTAATCTTCCAAGCAATCAATCTACCATTATGAAAGGTAATGGAGCCCTAGCAAACTGCTGCTGAGTGTGTGTTTGATTTGATTTTAAATGTCACAAAGCCTCTACGTGACTTTACTCTGCCTGAAAACCACACCTGTTCCTGAGTGTCCTGTAGTGAGGTGGCTTTGTTATCGGGTTTAGTTGCTCTTTGAACACACCAGCTGACTGACTGGAATACCAGATGACTTAATGCACTTTTTTTTACCTTAATCATTCAATATGTGAGGAAGAGGAACTATTAAGGTCACGGGGGCGGGTCAGTGAATGCATCGTACAAACAATCCGTCTTCTGACAGAACAAGGAAAACATTTCTTGTCTCCATTCTGGCCTTTAAGACAGAGAGCAGTGAGGAAGGCAAACTACCCACCAGCCTTCTTTTTGTTCCTTTCTCTCTGTTATTTATGCAAACACCATATCGATAAAGTGTCCGCTTTGTTTTCCCATCCCCACATATGACAGCATCACGAACACACTTTCCATGAACGTTTCTATTCCAATTCTCTAAAACGGAACAACACCAAACCAGCATGAATGAATTTGAAATCCTGTAGGACTCTCGGAGGTCCTCAAACCTCAAACAAACATTAGCACGGCACCACTGGGCTACATTTAGTGTTTAGAGTTAACGCATCTCTGCAGGAATCAAGGGGCAGCTCATCATCGTGGTGCCATCTCATTAGAGCCATGAGAATCCGATAAAACTGCACTCTGATCTATACAAATGGGGCTTTTCAGAGCATGATCCACTGTGGGAGTGCAGGAGGGGATGGTTTGACCTTGGTTAGGGATAGTAAAACAGCGTTTCACAACAAAGATATGCCGCTAAGCACAGTGAATTTCTGAGCAGACTATTAGACACCCAGGTTAAAGAGAACCTGCAGAACAAAAGAACACCTGTTCAAACTGGCAGGAAATGTTTTTTAGCAATTCACATTTTTATTCAACAGCAAGGAACTATTGAGTTTAGTTTGATTAAATTCATCATATAGACCATATAGTCATAATAATATATTTGTTTGCCTTGTATATTTTCAGTGTTGTCTCAAGCCGTATCACCAAAAACAGCTGCTACGAATGTCTCCAGTAATTGGTATACGATTGTTTAGATTTCAGATCTGGGGATGAGGTGATGGGAGAGATATTTTTTTCAGTACAGTTTTATTATTAACTACGTAATCACACAATGCATCTGTGAGCCACAAGGAACGAATAGAACCATAATTACAAAACGTGTCATCAGCTTTCAACAGCTTGTAACATAGATATATCATGTCCTACTGATGAGCCAATCAGATGCAGACGCAAGATGTTCAAAGCCTGCTCTTGTAGTTTGTTTAATTTTCAGTTTCTTTTGGTTTGCTGTAGCTACTTTATGTCGAAATCAGGGACATCGCCAGGGCTGGCCAATCAGATTTTAGGGGTGATCTGTGCCACCCCTGTAGTTGCAGCCTTATATTCAACACACGGTAATTACAGTGGACCCACACCTAGTCAGAAGGTGGGGAGGTGGTAGCTTATGATTAGAAATGAATGTAGACCTTAGAGGTTCAAATAAATCATTGTCATTATCCAAGTCCGACACAAGCAGCTGCTCTGTAATCAGCCTCACCATTTAAGCTGCCACTTTCCCTCAGCAAACTGACAGGTTTTTGTCTCATCTTGTGTCCTCCTTCAATCTCCCAGCCTCACCCAGCCTGTTCCCCTTGTCATAGACTCTACTCGTGTTCTGGTTTCCACTGTTAGTTGGTATCTAGACTGTTTTATCTGTCATGCTAGTTCAGTCCCCGTGTTTAGGTTGCTCCTCTTTCTTCCCCTTGTTAGCCCTTCATTATATTTATTTATTTCCTCACACATAGGCTGCTTGTGCATGTTTGCATTCACCTGGCCAAGATCCGTTTAGGACACTTGTCCTACAAGATATTTGACTTGATAACAGATAAACCCGAAAGACTTACACAGCTCTAAAGGGATAGCAAAGCTCAGCTGTATATCTGTTGGCACAACCTGGGTGAAAGCTGTTAGATGAATGAAACAGTCAAGCGTACTTCTTTTCTTTACTGAATTACATTACAAATGAAATGTCTGCTCAACACTTGGAGAGAAAACCACATTTATAAGTATGTGCTTTACACACACACATTGATTACTGCTGATGAGCCTGTTTTTCAGCAACATGCCCTGTTTTACTTGTGTAGATTTCAATCAATAAGAGCAAAACTTTAAAGAGCTGGGCAGGAATGAGGCCATTTCATTTAAGACACACAAACATATTACATTACTCTCAGTCTGTTGAATGAAGAGGTTTACACAAGTGAAATTATTTTTTGGAACAATATATGAATAGTGTTTATGCCACAACTCCACAAAATAAAATGCTTTAGCCTAGTGGTTTTGATCCTCTTTCTCACGTTTTATACTCTAAACTTTTAAACATGTACTGTATGTATTTTTATCTTTCTGTCAGTTTCCCCGCCTACAGAATGTGGGGAAGCATTCCCATTTCCATGTTGGCTCTCTTTTCTGTAAATACTCCTGCTAGGACTCTGATATTTAAAAACTGGAGTGAAGTGATATTTATTTGGCTTAAAGTTATTGCACCTTTAGCCAGACAGACATCTATGAGCAACCAACCCACTCTTCTTACAAAAAAAAAACAAGTCACCAATAAACACGGAAGGGTTTCGAAGCTCTCACAATTAATAAATGCCACAGGGTGAAACTGCTTAGATTTGTTGAGTTTGAGACGACCAACTCAAAACAAGTAGAGACTAGCATAGACATCGTGAGTCAGAAAAACCTACGGGGAGTCAAACCTTTGAAACTCGCAGCATCAGTTCTTAGAAAGTGTGCAGTGAAGCTGCCTTCTGAATTATTGTTTGCAGCACTGTGTGGGACTTTTGTTCAGTTGCTCTATTCTGTGAGATACAGATTTCTACCTGGTGTGGTGAGAACAAATGCTAATTGGGTGCAGATGAGCGAAGGACTGCAGGCTTTTTTTAAATCAAATTTTATTTGTAAGCACTGTTGCAGCGGAAGTGCATTTATTCAGGTACTGTACTCCAGTATTTTACTCTGGTATATCTATTCTATATTTCTTTATACAGTGCAACTGTTTCACTACAAAGGAAAGAAAGAAAAAATGCAGTTGGGTACATTTATTAGTTATAAGTACTGTAGATAAACACACAAAAGAAGACCTGAGAAAAACAATCATTGCATATTCCTTCCTTTCTACCACAGCTTTCATATTTCTGACCTTTTAGAGGCATCTGTTACATCTCAGTGATCTACAACGATGTCATATGCAATAATAAATCACTCACATGAGTGAGTCTATACAGATGTACTTTAATAGAGTAGAGTATTGTTTATGCAAAATACAAATGCAAAACATAAAAAACTGCATGTTTACAAACTGATGCTTAGTGAAGTTCGTGACCACTTTCACCAGCAACAGTCTTTTCCAGTCAGACTGTGCAAGCTTTCCAGGTCACAGTGGACAGTGCTCTAAGAACTCAGAGTGCCTAATGAAACTCACTTTGTTCTTTGGCTGTAATCCTGTCAGAACATGGATCATCCTGTATGGATGGTGCTTGGACTTACTGTTCAGAATAGCAACTCACTTGGACACAGAACAATAGTCGCATTGTACACATCCTTTATCTAACACAAATGCTTCTCTGAAAAAAACGCTTTGTGCAACCTCACCTGGCTTTAGGTGAGAAATGGACCAAATATTCAAATGCTTTTCTATCAGATGGTAAACTGTGACTTCCATAGCATTATATATTAGCTTATATATTGGCCCTTTATTAGTAACATTGCCATTTCTTTTTGGCAGATTGTCATTAATGTATAGAGGGAAGTGGCCCGGAGGGAGAGCTCCGAAATCCAACAGTAGTAACACTCCAACTTCACACTTAATACTCAAGGTTGGGAATTTATTTTTTTAGGTGGTTACTCTTCTGTTTGTATGAGCCGCAGAGTCACTGCACTGCTGAGACTGCTCGGGCTAGTGCACTGGAGAATAGTACAAGTGCTTTAACTTCTGAACTAAGCGTCATTATCACAAAAAATACTGGCAACACTGATGTCGACCCCTCAAAGTATCTGTGTGAATGGAAAGGAAACAGTGAGTGGTAGTATGGAGCTGCCTGTCATGTCACGCCCTTCCATTCACCCACCCTCATGCTGTACAAATTCCACAAAGATTATAAATAAGACTAATGATTAATGATCTTGTGAATAAAAAGACAGAAAGGGTGGAACCAGCATACCCATGGTCAAATATTTAACAATAAAGAAAAAAGCATTAAGAGGGATTTTACTGGATTTTTACAAGAACACATCCCCAGCAGCGCTTTTCTGACCACTCGATGCTGTGTGAATTTATTGTTTGTGACCAAAGGACAGGTTGCACTTACACATTGCTCAAGTGATTTTCCGAGATGGATGTGAAGCTGTGAAAGCAGTTATGTCAAGGCCTTTACATAACACCTTTTTTGACTACAAAGTAAACAAAGCATGAGTTAAAAGCTGCTGTAAGTTCTTCTAAAAGCATAATTGAGTACTAGCTGAACAATTTATTTGGCAGAATTACAAAGACAGTAAAGCTGTCAAGCTCTGACAAGCTCTATATCATTTATATTTGAATGAAATTTGAGACACAAGTTTTTAAAATGTGTAAAGCCCTTTAAAAATACAAAAGCACATGCATTGTTTGGTACACCAGCCTGTTTCTGGTGATGAATTACACTTTTTCATTGCCCTCTTCACCCAAAGTGGAGAAATAAAGTAACACCATCAAGAATGCCCCAGCATTTATTGATAAAAAATAATTTTTTTGTCCCATGTTTGACCCATGTTTCCCTGAAAAATTGACTCATACACCATTACTTTGTGGGGTTGCCAGACGAGTCATAAGTCTTTATGTAAATTTCTCTGTGATGACATTTTAATAGATTTTATTAGAGGCACAGCATGTATACTAAATGTGCTCTAATTCTCCACACAACAGGTGGTACTGAGGTTGGTATGTCTGGTCTTACAGTCTTGAGTGACCAGCTACTAGTAACTGGTGTTTTGCTCCTCTGGTATTGCTACCAATTTCTTTCAATGTCCTGCTCATGTATTGAGCCATGTGCCTACTCATCTTAGCTGTTAGGAGCTTCCATGTTCCACGCAGAGGCAAGTTATTGGCTGGTAGTTGGATGGTATCGGGATCCTTCAGTATCAGGACTGTCCTGCCTTTGTTCAGCCATTCCGGGTGAGTCCCATCTATTAGCAGCTGGTTCATCTCTGCTGCCAGGCTTCTTTAGCCAGTAGATGTAGATCATGCCAGGACCAGGTATTGTTTCTTGCAAATGTTGGAACATTGAGCTAGCTGTTTTGCTGTTAGTCTAGATGTTGGGTATCGAAGAATCCATAGGTCCCACATCCAGTTCATGCAACCTCATTCACTGGAATTACTTGAACAGTAGCATTCCAACAGTCCCTTGTTCTCATCTCCTGTCCATGTCAGTCTTGTTCTCGTTCCAGTAGCCTACCTATCGGCAGATTGTCCTGGTTCCTTAAAATCTGGTGCAGACCTTGTTAACCCCCTGGCGACGTCTAGTGTAACTCTATTCATACTTGTTTCACTCATATTTGAGGTAGGTGCAGTATAGCGTGAGGAGATCTTGCCTAAAGACCCCTACCGGAAGATAGGCCATAACCGGGATTCAAACCCCGGTCTCCCGCGTGAAAGGTGGCAATTTTACCACTAGGTATAGATGACCCAGATATTTATGATTCACGTTTCAAAACACTTTATAAATCCCAGAGGGAAATTGTTTTGCCTTTGTTACAGCCACTCCCAGTTCAGAAAAGGTTAGAAAGAACCACAACCACATTCAGCACCAACAGAATACTAAGACACAAAACACAAAACAAAATGATAATAACAAAAATCGCAAAAACGGATGAATATTGCAAATTATGATTCTTTACTTTGTAATACATATATTTCCATTTCAACTTTATTATTAATCCCGTTTATTTGGTTTGCTTTATGCACAAAAAAGCTACAGGGTCTTCAATGGTCCACCCAGATATGATGTTTTTTTAGACAGCTGTTAATTTTTGCTCCTCCTTAGTAAAGTTGAACCCTGGATGAAAAAAAAATCTGTGTTTAATGTAATCATCATCATTTACGGCTGTTTCCTTTTCATCACATTTTGCTTTTATCAATACAACCTCTTTTTTTATCTCAACAAAGCAGAAAAATCTGTTTTCTATACACACTACACACACAGCGTGTGCATTTTAAGCCCAAATCGAAAATGCAGGCAAATGAAAACGTACTTACTGACTGCACCAAAGTAGACTTTAGTCATTTGTGCAATTTCCACAAAGCCAAACTTTGTAAATAAGGAATTTGTGACACAGCAGCAGTATTACAGAATTTTTTTCTAGTATGGAGTTTATGTGACATACAGCACAGCACATTCATGCTCCTAAAAGGATAAATAAAAAGCTTTTTATTTAGTTATCACACCATGGCTTGTGCTTCATTCCTGGTTTCTGCGTTCATCCACCTGCTGTGTCATCCTATTCAATTATATAATATATTAAATTGCCATGACACAGTAATTTGTCTGTGACTATAAGACAGTGTTATTAGAGATTATATACTGTATATAATATTTAAGTCTGTAGTTGTCTGAAGGCCAGCTGGCAGGACAGACCCTCCCACCCCAAAGAAAATCAAATCCACTTTAGTCGACAATGAAGGAAACACATAATACGCCTACACTAGGAAATCCTCCTGCGTGGCTGGTATTAGGCCAGGTGATCTCAGCAAGTATTCTCAGCCTAGCGCTCCAGTCTGGGGCCAGACATTCTGGTATGCGGTGTTCCTACAGCAGAGCTTTATTGTACTTCTCCACGAGGAACAGGAACTGAAACACTAAGATGTGGTTTCCAAGAGTTCAAAGAAGCAAAGCAGAGGTCTTGTATTGATCCAGCTAAGGCGGGATGCAGAATCACTGAAAGAACACGAGTTTGTCATCTTCACAGGGAGTAGCAGGGGGAGCTAAGAGAAAAGAAAGGAAACCTCTGCAGGCAAGTAAGAAATACAAGTGTTGGGCTCTGACTAAGCAAATGGAGCCCCGATCATAGCTGTGCGCAACCTTTTGTTTCATAGACAAAATCACAAAAGAAGTTCAGTCATTGATACAGTAGGTGACGGAAGTCCACCACAGACTGAAATATGTCAGCTATCAGATATATCAGGTTACTTCACAATCATCATCACATACGCTGTGGATATGTTTTAATAATATCAAATCTAAATCACTGGAGCCACACAGAGTTTACACACGATTAGGAAGTCACATTTATGTGAGAGTGAACATTACGGACATGGGAACGATTTGACAGCTTTCATAACCAGATAGCCCGTGTTGTGGACTCAATAAGCAGCACACAGTACAATCATGCTCTCACAGCAAAGAGACAAGAGGCTAAAAATCTAATACTCGTGAACTGAGTTCTCTATGTGCAGAGTACCCACTCTATAAACCTGTGGTTAAGTTAGTTAAGTTTTTATTCATCACTTGGCGTGGGCAGTGAAGTGATCAGACTCTGGGATTTAATTTAGGCAAATGGAGTGAGTCTTTGGCTTCTCGGTGGGGGGGGGGGTTGAAGCACTTTGAGGTTTAAGCTGGCAAAAAAAAAGGAGATGTTGCTTTTAAAAGCTCATGTGTCACTGGCAATATTTAAAAACACTCCCTCGAAGTGTACATTCATAATTGTGACAAACTGCGGCCAAACAAAATACCTCCCCAGTGATGACAACCACAGACGCCAAATGGATCTGTGTAATGGCTGGCATTATCATTACATAATGTGCTTAGTGGGATGACGGGAGGGCAGAGGCACCGCTTGCATCTTATGGAGCAGAACTGCCGCTAACTTAAAAACACTCGATGGCTCCTGTTGAGAGACAGCGCCAGTAATAATAACCAATAATGTGAAGAATCTGGCCCACTTCGTTAGTGCTGGGTTAGTCGCAGGAGAACATTGGGCGCTACAGCGAGTCATTACTGCCGCATGACAGCTTGCAGATAGACTCTTAATGGGATTCTACTGTGCTTTGCCATGGTGGCGCTGAAATCACTCTTTACATTGAACTAAGCATTATGAGGCTCAGGGGATGTTTTCAAGTAGACTGTTGCAGCCTTCTGCTTTGCGAGGGTCTGGAACAGCTTTTGGTCTGGGAGAGGCAACAGATGGCTCGACACACACTTCCATCTCTTCTATCCTTAAAGAAATACACAGAGGTTTTTAGGAGATTATCCCATTGGTTGGATACCAAAAAGCGCTCACCCACGAGTGCTGAACAGTATCAGCTACTTTGGATAATTGTTCCTTACCTAAAACATCATCAACAGCATGAAAAGTGTTAGCATGAGGAGCTGGCGCCTGTTGAAACGCAGATGCTTTTGCTGTCTTTGTTGTTACAACTAGGGTCTTGCACTTACCTAAATTACTCAGGAAAGACAAAATATGATGAAAGTAATTCTCACACTCTGCCTGTAAATTGGAATGGTGCATGGGGAGATATTAAAATTATTCTTCTCTTGCTGCTGCCATCTCTTTCTCTGACATTATCAGGTTTTTGTGGATAGGTGTTCTCACTGGGCGGAAGAAAATGACTCATTACTCAGATTCTCTGTTTGTTTTAGAATCTTTTTTAAAATTGTTCTTAATTAACTACAACCCCAGAGTGCATTGCTGAAACTCCAGCTTCAAATCTAAAAGGAAAGACAGCATAAAGCACTGTGCTAGTGTTTTTGTGCATAATTCAGTTTGTGTGAATAAGTTGTTGTTAAGAAATGTATTCACATTTCGTCAGTTCCCCTTTTTAACCATAACTAAGGAGAGCTAAATTGTTGACTTTATTTAAAAGTATCCGACAGATCGTGTTGCTTTGCTCTGGCTGCATCTCTCCTCACCAGCTGACAACTACAAGAAAACACTGTAGCTCAGCTCTTGTGCTGAGGAGACAGCGGTACTGCCAGAGCAAGACATCTCAGGGGAGACCTGTGTGTGCATATGTTACCCCCCCCCCTACCCGACTCTGCACTAGTCCTGTCAACACATATGGCTCGGAGGCTTATCTTTCAAAAAACACAATCACTTGCTCTGTCATGTGGGTCACACTGAGTATTTCTCCGGGCCCTGGCAGGGACATGGCTCTTTACACCCACTACAAACAACCATTAATTGATGTGGCAGTGATCTGGATGACCAACTGTGTTTGATTACCACCCTTTGCAGGGGAGCTGCGCTCGGTGGGTGATCCACTTTTCTATTTCAATTAAAATCAAGTTAGAGTTACAGTGATGCAGATTAACCAGCGAGTTGTTAGCATTAGTTGTCATGTCCCTTTGTGATTTGGTGATTTGAAGGAAGAACTGCCTCACTGCTCCACCCTCCCCCAGAGGAAGCATTCGGATATTGGATCAAGTCCCATGCGACTATGAACAGCCAATTTGGGGCAGCACTGGCTCTTTTAAATCACCAACAACAAGCAGGAGAACGTTTCTTTCTATCCAAGCAGTTTATGAAAGGTGATCAAATAAATTCAAACTGAATCTGTTTTTTTTTTTATTCAGACCACAGCGCCGCTTACTGCTCCGCCAGGAGGAAGAAATGACTTCACCTCAGTGTGTGACTCATGTGTGAGGCCAAGATTATCAGATCTGCCTCACAACAACTGTGTTAAAACTTTCCTGAGGCATGCATATGCTACGCTCATTTTCATCATTGTTTGTTCAACAGAAGCACTGTGAGAGCTGTATGTTCTCAAACAGCCGTGGTTTCAGGTGTCCTTCGGAAAATCTTTCAACACTGGAAATTACAGCAATTGTATCTGAAAGGAGAAACTCATCAGTCGGTGATGTTTCATATTACAGTATTTCTTTTTACTTGAGTAATGTTCTTTCATTTGTTTGCTTTTCAAGGTCTTAGAATAAAAAAAATGAAATTAAAAGATATTAAACGGAAGAACACACAAACACAGTGTTGCAGCTACGAACAGAATTTTGTTGATATGCGTCAGGTTATTCATTTCTAACTCCATTGGCATTTCAACCGTCGCATCAAACCCAAACAGCCACTTGTGCTTTGATTCTTTATTTATTTAGGCGCCTGCCTTCATTAGGCACATAAAGGTTGTATTTGATGCTGGTGATCAGTATGCAGATGAGCCAGGTGATGGATAACCCATCTCACTTTTTGAGGTGGTGGTAAGGGGGTTAAACCTAATTCTCCTGCATCGCTGATAGCTCTTCAGTTAATTGTGAAATCATTAAGATGATGCTCTGGCAGATGTTTGTGTCTAATTGCCTTATTAGCAGGGAGGATGGAGAGAAGCTGTGGTTTGACATTTCCATTAACTCACTGGTCAAGGTGTCACTGTTCCTCAGTTGACTCTTTGAAAACAAGTAAATTAGTAAGCAGAGTAACAACAGTTACAGCATGACCACACCTGTTGAATACAATGCACTGGCAGTATTTCAGGCATCTTGCTGGATTCGTGTGAAGGAGAAGTTCAAACGCTTCTCTATTTTTACACGTGTTTCAGAAAGTTACGCTACAATGTCTGTTTCACAAAGCATTGAACACAGACTCCTCTCATGCATTCCAGTGATCTGCCCAGACTCAACCATTGAACCAAACAATCAGCAGCAAATTATTACTCTTACACACACACAAGTATCTCTAATTAATAATATTGATTCACCCTTCACATTGCACCAACAAGGGCATGAAACCATAGGTTGTGCAAAATCAAGAGAGAACACACACACACACATAGAAAATAAATGTCTGTCAATAATCAAGGGCTGCTATCACAAATGAATCTCCCCATGTCTTTCTCCAAGTGAAATGTGAGTGAAATCCCGGTTGCCTGGCCGAGATCATAGAGCAACATCTGACAGCCCGATATGCCTCTTCTGTTCTGTACCATCCCCCCTCCTGTCCAGTTCTGGATTAGAGATGGACTAAACCCCCCTGCATGCCACTCTGCATGGATTAACTCTAAGAGAAGCTGCACTGCTGTCACACATTAACCTACAATCACAAGTCTGTTGTGCAGAGAACACTCGTTGCAAACCTCCAGGGGTTGTTACAGGCTGAGAGAAACACACTGGGAAGCATTTGCATTGTTTTGTGCACACACCAAGTTCAGTGGCAACTAAATCAGACCCCAATCAATGTTTCAGTGATTCCTCAGACAAATCTTGAGCTTGGTTAAAATTATCACCACATTTCTTTCCCAGCATATTGCTCCATCACTGTGGTGTGTTATTGCTCAAATAGTTGTGCTACATGTTATTAATTTACATCATTATTAAGCCTCTCAAACCGGTTAGATTAAAGGAATGACATTCGAAAAGGGCTTTCTCAAAGAAGCCTCCCCCCTGTGATGAAGAGCGATGTGGACGCACACACATCTTTATGCTCTGGAAACACAAAAGCAGAGCGGCAGACAAACAGCATGCTCAATTTCAACCTGCCCGCCTGGCTAATATTCACTATGGCATGTGGATGAGCGTACAGATGCATTAAGACTCAGCTGAGCGCAACAGTGTGACTAATTTAAAGGTTCACCGAGAATCCATGAATCATTCAGCCCAGTTAGACTGAGACAGTGCACCCTGACACCGGGAATATGAAAAATGCACCCAAACGTTTGTTGACAGACACAAAATCATTTGCTCCAATAAAATCATACATATCATTCTTTCATTTGAAGGGGAGTAGAGGAGGAGGAGGAGGAGGAGGAGGGGTGAGCTGTAATCTTTGCAGCAGCAACAGTTGGCTGTCTGTCGACTGAGAGGCAAAGAGTTAGCTGCAGAACATAGACGCACACATCGGGACACACAACATGCCTGCACGCACACACACACACACACACACACACACACACAAAAGCCAGGCAATCAGAAATACAAAGAGATGGAAAGGGGAGCCGAGGGAAGAAAAGGTGACAGATAAAGCCACAAAGCCACACGGCTGGAGGGATGCCTGGCAACCGGTGGCAAAAATGGAGATGCAGTAATAAGAGAAAGGGAGAGGGAGAGGAAGAACTAAAAGGGATAGACACGCATGAAGACGTGTTGGAAAACAACACGGGGAAACTGTAGGATGGAGACGACAAGAGTAGGAATCGCCACTCACTGGAGTCGTCTGAGTCGTATCCCTCCACGTCAGGCTCCTCGTCTCTCTTGATGGTCTGCAAGGAGGCAGAGGCTCCAGCACAAGCCCGGTCTGGATTGTCCTCATTGGAGCGGTCACTTTCAGCAACGACAGTGGCAGAGGCGGTGGCCGAAGAGGTGGAGAGGGCAGAGCGCAGGGGCCCAGTGTGACCCACTTGGTGGGGCACCGAAGGGGGGAGGCCCCGCGGGTAACGGGGGAAGTAGTCAGAAATCTGTTTGATGGGTTGGATGGGGCCAGGGCACACGTCAATGGCCATGTGCTCCTGGATGCTGATGGTGGGTTTCTCGCCTTTGCGTTGTGTCATGCATGCGGTCCAGCCCGGAGCCTACTCCCAATACCAAAAACTGAGAAAAGAAAAAAAAAAGATAAACAGACCCACCCCCCTCGTCCGCCTCCTTCTGCTTTTTTGGAAGAGGTGGGTGTTGTCCTGAGCGGGTGTCTGATACGTGGCCAGGTCCAGGTGTTCTGTGGATGTCACCACACAGGTCCACAATGAGATCTGAAGGCTGCTGCTGTGTCTTTCAGTGCTGTCCTCAGATCCAGACCATACTGTCTGACAGCCTCACACACATTACTACCTACCCTCTCGCTCTGTCCTCTTCCTATACCCCCACACTGTGCCCACGTCTGCGCTGCCTATCTGAAAGAGAGGGAGAGAGAGAGAGCAGGGAGAGTGTGTGTGTGTCTGTGTGTTAGTATGTGTGTGTGAGGGAGAGGGAAGGGATTAGAGAGGAAGGAGGGAGGGATCAGCTGATGTCACTGCCTAGCAACCGAGCAGTAAACAGGAACCGTTGACCGAGGTGCTTAATTATGATATTAACCGCATCCATCTGTCCTTAGGAGGGAGGGCGTGTGGGTGTGTGTCTGTGCCTCTGATGCTATGATAACCTGGACAATGAGGCATGCGCTGATATGTCTTTGTGAGTCACCTCCCGGATAGTTTGGTGTTTTTAGTGGTAAATATGCAAATTGATTTCAGTTTAGGTTTTTAATAGTGTCTGAGGGCCTTATATGAACTTCATACCAGTCAGTTCATAAAAGACCTTTGAAAGTAAAGGTACAAATTGAGGGAACTCAAATCTCCACTAGGGCCCCAAATGGCTCCTGCCACAACTGTCCGCTGCCTCCATTTCTGATTTCTTTTTCTCAGTCCCTTTGAGTGGTAATTAAAACACATATCCTTTGATTCTTTCTTCCATGTAGACTCCTCAGTTAAAATGCACTGACTATTTCCACTTCCCCACTCACCAATTATGCACCCTGATCTTATCGCACGTTTGTTAATTGCTTACCATCTGTTGCAATTTTGTGGGTGG
>JAUMHF010000006.1:10601080-10624412 GCA_032359275.1 Microctenopoma steveboyesi | reverse complement strand
ATGGTCAGTGGTAGGTCATTCCATAGTTTAGGCGCTCTGACTGCAAAGGCTTTATCACCTTTAGTCTTCAGACGCACAACAGGAATACGGACCATAGTTAACAGGTGGTTTTATTCTTTTTATAACGTTAAATTGACACAAAATAAAGGGATTTATTAAGGTTGGAGCTTTTCCAGGCAGATGCAGTACTATGTAACTGCCAGATATTTTCTACTCACAATCCATGTTGCTTTCTACACTTGCTTCTTCTGTTTACTCTAAGCTCATCACTTGAAAACACAGTGTTAGTTTGTGCAGAGTTAAATACAAAAAGCCTGAGACTAGCAGCTATTGCTGCCAATCAAATCAGCCTCCCTATAAAAGTTCACCCCCTGTCGTGACATGAATCTGGTTCCTTGAGATATTGTATTGTTATTATTATGAGGAGCTGAGTGGGACAAACTTTTGACAAATCAGAATAAAGTCCAATAGTAACAATTATTAATTTTCTGAACTATTCGCTGTTTATTTTTGCTACTACAGATGTGTGTTTATTAAGCATGTCTATTTGGGAGGACAGTTAACCACCTTGGAGTTCAGCACCCGAAGAATTTTCCTCATTCTTTCTATTCTGAAGCAAAATTCACGAAACTGGTCTCTTCTAAAAAATAAAATAATGTTGCTGGGGCCCAGGGGCTTCAAAATAAAACATCTGAAATATGAATACACTGCACGCTAAATATGCCACCATGGGCAGATGATGTCTCGTCTGAGGCTGACTTTATTTTCTGAAATGGTTTCTGGAAATACAAACAGCCTGGTGACCATGTTTTCTGTGGGTAATGACGCACACCAACCAAACAATTTCATTTTGGATATTGATGGCATGTCACCACCTTATTGGAAACATAGCAGCTGAATGACAGAGAGGAATGTTTGTGTATTTGTGAGGGAAATAATGAGGTGTTCAAAGTACATATCCGTGTCTATAAAATATGTTCCATTGTTTTTGTCTCCCAGTTTCTGAAGTGATTGAATACATCACACTATAACTCACGGCCACATTATTAAGTACACTTGTACAATCCAGTGGACTCTAATACAGCATTTTTGATTATGTGTTTACAATCTAACTGTAGTTACCATGAAAATGTAGCAGCGCGGCTAATATAAATTAATGATTTTCCATTCCAATGTCCTAGCTGTAATTGACAGTGCTATTACAGCCATGATTGGAGAGGAAGAAAAAAGAATAGAAATAGAAATAGTAGAAAGTTTTGATTATGTTTCAAGACATTACACTTGTCTATGTACTTCAGATGTGCATTATTATCTATAAATACATATTCATAGTCAATGTCTATAATAAACCACAGCTGAAAGAAGAACTGAGGAGAACTAATTCCAGCTTATTTCAATTTTACAGAGGAAATCAGAATAAACATTAGTGGCATTAATGCTTACGCAAGTTGAAAGTATTTTTTAGGCCTAATAATTTGCAAATACACTTTGAGCTGATGCTAACTTTATACCAGCTGTGTCCTTAGTGCAAAAATCTGCAAAGTAAAAGAAGTGTCTACTGAACTGTGTTAACTCCAACCTCCTCCTCAGCTGCTGAAAACCGCCAAAATGTATCTATTGAATACTAACAAAAAGCTTTGTATATAACTGATTCATAAAGCAGTCTCTGTCTATGCTGTTGTTATTCAGAGCGGGAAACCAAAAAGTATAAACAATGTTTCCCAAATTGCATGCCATGTCTGGAGAAATCTGATTAATGGTCTCTTAACAAGCGCTCCAAGGAGGCTCTGCCATTCCCATCACTGGGGAATTCAGTGTAAATGAGGGAGTCAAGGGTGAGAGTGACCTTTTCAAATATGCTTGTTCATTTTGGCCCATACTGACATGTGAAATTCTACCCTTAGTTGTAGCTGCACACAGTTCCGGCACGCAGACACAAACACAAAATGAACAAACCTCTTTCACCCATGGTTCAACTCGACCCACGGTTCAGCGCTGTGCAACTACTCGAACGTCAGACGACTCCAGAGGCAGCAACGGGATTTAAGTGAAGCGTTTCTCGTGATTCGAAGAAACAAAACATTCTACATGTAATCAGCAGGCCCTGAATATTACTTTCTACAGACTGGAGTCAACCTCGAGCGTGTGGATCTTCAGGTTCAAATATCTGCTTAACTGTGACGATAACGACAAGAAACCAAACGCAGCATTAAATGTCTACAACCACTTAGTATGTATGTAAGAGGGAGGCTCTCATCTATATGTCTGGCATCTCTGCCCTCTAGTGGGGACGACCGAAAGCTTCTGGTTTAGCAAACAAATTCAATTTTAGTATTCACACGGGGATGCTCGCCATTCACACAACTGTGAATGTTCCTGCTGCTTGTAATTCTGGGAAAAATTAAATGATGAATGATGACATTAGAGTGTGGCCTGTGACATCATCTGCTTAATTGGAGCAACTGAGCAATCAGCAGGGACACGCCAGCCGTTTATTAGCTGTGATTTCCCGACACCTCTGCTCCTGGTGAGAAGCTGAAAGCTTCAAACAACAAACATGCCTCTCTGTAAGTCTATTAAATGGAAAAATGAACATTACATAACATATTTATGGAATAACAATCAACTCCAGTCACCAATTAATAACTTTATAATAACCAGCACTTTTTCTTCAATAACAGGCTCTGAAAAAAAAGATTCTTAGGACGGTGACTATTGTTTACCGCTCGAAATGAACAACTGGTAAAAAAAACAGGCTGTCTCTCCAGATGTCACAAAGTTAAATAATAAAGCTGCTTCTCTTCCATCATCTGCTGCCTCCAGTAAAGCAACATACAAGTTGTTATAAATGATGCTGGTTAATGTTAATTTGTGAATGAGGGTCTACCCAATCCTACACCAACAGGAACATGACCTTACGTTTTCAGCTGAATGTGGATGTCTCAGGAGGTCGGACACTTCCTAAAGTAACAACAAAACAGCGACGGACTGTTCAGACACATTGTTTAACATGCATGTTTTTTTTTTTTTTCATTTAGCAGAAACAGAGCAGCGTTATCTTTAATTTGGAGTTTGTCATTTTGAAAACAGCTGCCTGCTGTTTTGCTTCTGATAAAAACCAAACTGCAGCCTTTAAACATAAAGAGCTGTGTAGAGCTGACTAGAGTGGTGAGGTTATTGGCTTTAGGTCTGCCAGGGCCAACCTACCGTGTAGATTACACGACGAACGATTCGAATCGTGTTTAATCTAACATAAACAGTGCAGCTGAAATGAGACGTGTTCGGGCATCAAAAGTGACGGCTGGAGATTTATTGGCTCGGTGCCTGACTGTGTGTTGTGAACCTTTTGTCTGCTTACATGCACCTTTAAAGCATTGGAGAGGTAATTAAGGTTTTCACTGCTCCATACAAGATAAAATAACCACAATCTTGCTTTGGGGGCAGATTGTGAATTTTCTTATTTATTGTGGTCTGTGCTATGTTTGAAACACCCCCATTCTCAATTATTACCAGTTTATAGACAGTCCGGCAACATTTGGCTGCTGCAGGTTTCTAGCTTAATGGTTTCCCTCTTACCTTTGTGGGAATTAGGAGAATTTCCATCAGGATACATGTTTGAATAGTAATCACTGCATGCCTGCTGGCTTTCAGTACACGTTTCTTTTAAAGAAAACATTCAAAAAAGCACAAAAACGCAGGGATACTGTAGAGGTTGATGTACTCTAAGTGTACAGTTGATTTCCTGCCTTATATCCGCTTTATGGCTGTGATATATCCCATTCTTTCCCACAGTGTGTATAGCAGTGGATATTACTTGTGCTCTGTTTTAAAGAAGTTCTGGTGTTTTTAGTTGACCTATGTCTGAAGATAGTTTTTTTAATGTCATGTACAAACCCACCATAATTATTACTGCCTCCAGCGCTGCAGCGCCGCTTCAAACATTCTTGAAACTACACCTACATCCTGCTTCACACTCACCCGTTCGGGGGCTGCCACGGGGCCAGATGTGTTCGCTTGTGGTTTTGGGTCTCTAGGGCTGTTTTGACCTTTGCTCATCAAAGTCTGCAGTAGTTGTTCCTGCTTGTTAATTCTGCCCTGCCGCCATTCGCCCTTTGAGTCACACTTCTAATAGCATTTCGTACAACCAACAAACTGGTGGAATGCATGTGAAGAAAGTTGTTGATGATATGCTAAAAATGTCAACATCTTGAGTTCATGTAAGTTACAGATATCGTTGTGTATTTTTTTATTCAAATGTCATGCTGTATTACCCTATGTTATTCCACGGACAGTAAAATTAAAAAAAGAAAAATGGGTGTAAAACTTACTTTGACCTCAGAAACTAAATTGGCCCATACAAATTAATTATATATAAAATATTACATAACTCTAAAGGAAACACTCAATTCAGATCTAAGATGATATATATATATATATATCTATATATATAGTGTGTCCTGCTGAGGGCAAAAGAAATCATCTGAGTAAAATGGGTGTGTCAGAAGGAGAAGAGGGGGCCGACTGTAGACTCCTGACTGTAACAAAGACAGATCATGCACGGAGAAGACAGGGAATGTAAGTGGATTTCCCAAAATGGCAAATAAAATGCTGACAAAGCAGTTCTTCCTAGAAGGGAGGGGTTCTCAAACTGTATAAAAGTTGTTTTGACAGTAGTCTGACCCCCTGAGGTCTTACTCGCTGGTTCATGTCCATTTTTCCATCTGACAAACCTTTTACACTCTCCGCCTGATCATTCTTAGGAAGAACACCACAATATCACGAGTGAGAATTAAACTTTAAATGTGAAGCTATAGGAGCCTTTTGGCTCATACCACAAGCATCAGCATGTTCAGAATGAAATGTGCATCATCACCACCACCTGTCTAAATAACATCAGCTCTCTGCTGTTGAAGAAAATAATATTTTTGATTCACGTCTACAGTAACTTCTCACAGATGGCTTGAGCCCCATACCTGCAGCACCTAATAGTCCCTTAGCATTTTACTTTCAGTAGTGAAGCAGATCATTGCGTTTCCACTGACACATCATTAGTCTCCACAGAGAAAAAAAGTGGTGGACAAAAAGAGTCGGACAAAGTGATGTTGAACTTCAGAGACAGTTTATTTAAACTTGAATTAATTTACAGCAGTTCCACTGGAGAGGAAAAGTGTTTGAATAACATCCTTGCCACATTAAACCTATGGTCCTATCTAATATATGTACAGGGAAGAGGATGCAGCTCGACAGTGCAGAAGGCACAGAGTTGGCTGAATATTTGCCTGTAAGCGCTGCTAAAAAGACAAAGGATAACAAGATGACATGGCAGCCTCATACAGGAGAATAATGTATTTTGCTTAATGTAAAGCCAAGAACACTGAATGAGTAGAATATGGCTCCACTTTTTTTTTTTCCTTCAGTTCTTTGTGATACAGATGAGCAGATTCAAACGTTCAACGGAAAGCAGCTGCTCCCTAACAAATCATTTCACTTAACAATAGTGGCCGTCTGAATGTCTTGTCGATCAGAAATGGTCACATTGGTATTGCAAGTGCGTTTTACAATGTGTGATAAGTGACGATGTTAAGGCATTTTGCAATGAAATATGCAACTCTAAACAAATGATGAAGACAGTAAATAACACGAGACAGGATGAGACGTAAGTAAATGCAGGTCACCAACATTAATTATGATGATATGGCAATAATATGGCATGCTTCATTCACATCTTCAATTTCACTTCACCACAAATCTCCAACTGTCTGGTAAGAGCAGCCAGATCTCACAGATGTTAGGACAAAAGCCATCACCTCTCACTCATCCCCCAACGCGCACACAGACAACTAAAAGTATGCAGTGTTGATACGATAATGTGGACAGAGATTCTTATCTGGCAAAAAAATAAACCTTAATTTTAATATTATGAACATCAATCAAACTAAAACGATTCAAGTACAGACTTTCAAACTGAAAAGAGTTCAAACTTCAAATCATAGTTTCTTGGAATTCTTGCATCACATTTAGACTATGCTTCTTGTAAAAACAAAAAAATACATTCAACAAGAACATATAGAAACAAAATAGTAACACAAAGGTAAATACAGTATATCTGTAATGGAAATTTAACAGAGATTAGAGGTGGAATTACGATCATTCATTCTACAATTTTTCTTTAAGACTGTACGTTTGGGTTTTGTACATTTGTTCACAAATTCCTAGAGAACAAGGTTGGACACATTTATAACTGCTGTTTCAGTACAGCGCAGTGGACAGTCTGACATATTATATATAATCTATTGTGCTGCCCCTCCCCCACCGCTGTATTTTAAATCTAATATGCACTGTAGTGGGTTTAGAATAAATGATTGTCAATGTTTGTAACTTCTGTCCTGGAGAAATACAAAAGAAGACTTAAACCACCATTCAATATCTCACAAACTCACCTTCGCACACAAAGTGAGTTCTGTAGCATTTTGCTGTATCAAAACCTTTCTAACGGCAGCACAAACAAAGGAAAACAAAAGTGCAGTAAGTCTGAAGGTGCACTAACTATACATGTGCAACTGAGTGATTTGTATAAACAAAAGTATACGTAATATAATTCAAAGCATTTGACATTTCAAATAACAAGACAAAGATCACACATCTGATTTCAAACCACAGGCTGATCAATCTGGGATTAAACAAAAACATTAGGACGGCCGTGAAAGAAAGAGCTGGCAAGATAATGGAAAGGAGGGTAGAGTCTACCTGCCCATTTTCAAGGAGCAAGTCAATCATATCATACTGCGAGTAAGGCAAGATAGTGTTTTATGTCACTAAAGTCAAAACTACTGAATTAATGTAGGATGCCAGCAAATAAAAGACAACAAGCAGGTGAGAGATAAAGCCACAGAGAAACCACGTGACAACGTCTACTTGTCTCAAAGTGAAAGAACAAGAAGGGTTCTACATGCCAAGTCCTGCGGCTTGTTTAGCTGCTAAGAAACCACAGCGATGAGCACTGCAGGGTCCAAACTAGTGGTCAGCTGATTAACTAGACTGATCTTTGAATTTCTTTTATTAATTGGCATCAGCCAATGCCTGGGGTCATGCCGGCCAATTAATAAAAACATTTTTGCAGAGAGTTATGCTGCCTACAACGCACATATGCTAATGAACAATAACTAACAGAATATGAGAATAAGCTGCACCAGTGAGAGTGACTTACCAGGATGCATTTTATGTGCACTCAAAGACAGTGGGTGAGATTAGCAAATGCCAAAATACAGTTACAGTATTTAAGATGCAGCCTCTACTCCGTGTCAGGTGAGACTAAACCAGTTTAGCTCTGTATGTCATTACACTCGTCTTGTCCATGTACATTTGATAAAAGGGAGCCTAAAAAAGGCCAATCATATTGTTTAAGAAAACTCAAGCACACATTCTCCCAGAAGTTCCAGGAGTCTCCCACACACTTAATAGACGCTCACAAATCTTACAAGCTCTACCAGCTATGGGATATTTCCTCTCCTCTTGTCATAAGTGCACCTGCTGTGCAGAGTTCACTGCTTAGTGCTTGTGATGAAGGGAAATTCTATTTATTTTTCAGTGTTACTAAATATGCCACAGGAAGTATGAATGTTATTTTGGTAGTTAACAATTTCTTTACTCTAATCATATTCTAATGATGCACCACTACTGTTTATTGGGATTCATGAAATGTTCATTTATGCTTGGTTTTTTGATCTATTGTAGCCAAATGCTACATTTATTATTTTCTGTGTTGTAGCTGCAGTAAATATTAAAAAAGTACCACAAGCATCTCACCTTCCCGTCGGGTATTCCAGCATATTTAGCTCTCCTAAACAACACTTATAGGACTGAACATCATGCTCTCTTATCATGGGAGACTAAAATACAAATCCAAACATTTACTGTAGAAGCTCAGTGAAATGTCATTTGTGAACAAATGCCATAAATGTCTTGTTTAATCCAACAACACATTTTTTTTCCTATGTAGCTTGATGAAGCAAAACTGAAGGGCTGCTTGAAAAGTGATCGCTATTTGTGTAATGCATGTTCTGACATGGCACAAGGGAACTCAGGCAAAATAATAATAAAAAAGAAGAAGAAAAGGGTTTTGCACAGAACATCAGAATTCCTACAAATATTTACAACATAGATACAGGCACTTGTATATCTTTGGTTGGAGAAACCCAACATTGCAAGAGTAATGCATTCACAGCGCTTGTGTGTCCCTCACTGTATTTCCAGGTTCACTAAGCAACTGGTATGTTTACTTCTATTTCTTCTGCGTCTTTGAGTTTGTCTGTTTTACAGATAAGTTCTGAAAGAGCTCTCAGCTGTCTTTTTAACCCTCTGACAATGCAACCTGCAACAGAAAAAAAGGGTGATTTAGTGAAGTTTACAATGGTGTGACAGTTTACAAATCGAACTAATTTACAGCCACAGGAAGGATACACAAACAGTACATCCACACAGAAACCTGATACAAACAAGGCAAGGTAACTGAACTGCTCTAATTCTGACACCGAGTGCCAGTATGGCGATGTTTCTACTGGAAAGTAGCTTCAAGCAAGCAACTTAACAACGATGCACACTGGGATTCCTCATTTCCTCACTAAACAAGAAAAAGGGTTACTGATTACACCGAGATATATTTTGATAACTGGGAGTAAACAAACAAAAACATGTCATTATTGAAGTGAAAGACAAATCAGCTTTGTCGAGCTGGTCTCAGATTCCAGCAAACATCTAAATCAGCGTTTCTCTGCCACTTTGATAGCAGCGCTTCAAATTGTTGTGGCTACACTTAAAGTAAAAAGTTTGGTCAGCTGGGCTGTTTTAAATATTGCACAGAGGAATAGCTATAAACAGATGTTGCTGTCCTGTTGCAGACAGCAACATCTGTTGGGTGTTCTACTCATAATATGACTCATTAGATCCTAAAGTTTCTAAGCTAATTGCTAGCTAAATGCACAATAGCTGTGACACTCCCAGATGTAGGTAATGTTCTCTGTATTGTACAACAACAGGCACAGCTGAGAATCAGCAGCAGCACATTAACCTCTTGGGTTCTGTTGCTTTGTGCAGGGTTACAAACATCATCTTATAGTCACTCGTGTCCTTTCAAAACATTTATGTTGTGTAAGTATTCTGTTTTCCTTTTAACATACATATAATTATCCATATATTTTGTGTGTGATTGGGTCATGTTTTTGACCAATCAGTGGCCAGTTGATGCTTGGCTACCTGTTCATATTATATAGCACTGCCGGTGTCGGTTGTACCTTCTCAGGACAGAAGTCAGGGTTGGTTTGTCGTACTTTGCCAGGTCGCCCCTTTATGACTGCATAGCAGAACATAGTGATGACCATGACAAACAGGAAGTAGCTCGTGTGCATCAGATGCAGGTTGATGAGGGAACGGTCGTCCTAGTAACAAATTTAATAATAAAACATTAGTCAAAACTTTCAAACATCATCATCATCATTTTAACTGCGTAAATTACTTATTAGAAGGATGAGAATCCTCTTTTTTTGTCATCGTTTACATTTTATAACAAAATAACACCTGGTATGGGGAAAGGGCTGGGAGTCAGGGCTGGGATTCGATCCTGCCACCTTTTGCTTCCCAGTCTGATGCTTATCCCACTGAGCTACCAGCTTCACTTTAATATGTGGTGACATTTGAAATCTCAGCAACATCAAAATTTTGACAATTTCAAACTTTTAAATAGCAAGTAAACTATTTATGTATATGTTTAATTATTTCAATACATTTATTAGACATTTGTATATGCCCTCTTTATCAGAAGTTGAATCAAGTGTCAGTCCTTGTTACTGTGGAAAAGGCTATCTCAAGCACCACTTCCATATTCTGTGTGAATTCTGTCAGCGCTGAGATCACGTGACTATGCAGTCACCACATTTATTTTCTAATAGTTTTCAGGCTCACTGGTGCATTCGGCGCACGGCTGTGGTTTGTCAATGGGACCATTGTAATTGCAGAAACATCCGTCAGCACACAACAGAGTAAAAAGCTTTCAGAATAGGTTTTGTGTTTGGTCGCTTTCGCATTGTCTTCTAAGCGGGTAAGTGAATGATGCGATACCCCGCCTGGAAACCACACCTGAATAGGTCCAATACAAAATCATGCTGACGTATTTAGCTTTTTGTTTCGCATATTTGTCTTGTCTTGTGTTAAGCTACAATGAAATAAGATATATATATATATATAATATGTGCAAATAATCTTAGGCCAGGAACTACACTGAAAAACCATCTGTTCTAACATGACATGAGAATAGACATGACTTCAGAAGATCGTGAGATATTACATGAGACTTACATCAGGAACGATGACGGTAAGCTTTGGGTTGAGTGCATGGTAGACCTTGCCGATGGCTCCTTTGTAACACCAGAAGGGGTTGTAGTCCTGACTGTACTTGGTATCTGAATCCCGAACTGTGGTGAACACCTTGTACCAAGACGTGGCATTGGTGTAAGTCTCTGGAACACAGTGTGGTGGCTGTCTACAAACCAAAACACAGGGGCACACATCTCTAAAGCTGAAGCAGTATCCAAGCACACATTGACTGTGAAAGCAATGTTAAAACTGCACAGTTAAATCTTACACAAAAGAAAACTAAGTGATGCTGCAGACAGCTCTCAGCATCCACTTTGGCTGCAGTGTTAACGTAATATAATATAACTTAACGTTAAAATGAGTTCCTAGTGACTATATCTGTAAATCTGCGCTACATGAGATCCTTTCCTCTCACTCATTTCAAGTTTGACAGTCTATGGTGCTTACCTATGAGCATGTGACGGGCCTTTAAGATTTGCTAATTTTTCATTTGCATGCAATCATTAGTGAAATATGATGCTGCTGACTTGCAGCACTAACAGATCACTTTAGAATCCACAGGTATTAAGTCGAGGTTTAACTCAGAGATTTTAACAACTACAACCTATACTGCAATGTTTTTGGGGGGAACTAAGAAATGACAATATAAACACCGAAATACATCATTTCACTTTTGCCAAGAACACCCAGATCTAGGCGGAGATATAAAGTGCCTTTCCATGAGTCAGTGAGGCAATCCAACTCACACTGTGACTGGGAAGATATTGCTGGCCGCTGTGATCGTCATGCAAGTGCTGAACACCACCTGCTCACAGTGGCTGTGCAGTACACAATCATCTGAGTTCCAGGATACAGGCAGGGTGAACGTGATGTTTATTTCTTCATGGGATTCCCGACCTACATAGAAAAACATGCAAATTGAATAAAAGTACACTGGATCTTTACAAAGACAAGACAAAAAAAACACCTTTTAATCACAGAGAGTCATTTTTGGACCACTTTATGTTTTTGATCCTGAGTAATATTCCTCAAACTTGTTATGTTGACATAGTAATAGCTGCTTGTAATTAGCCATTATCAGGCTCAAACAACCTACAAACGAGGGGAGAGGTTCTGCTTCACTATGAGGCAATCATTTTATAGATCTAGGAACAACATGCACATACCTCCCACAAAGTAGAAAAACAGCTGGGGACATGAAATATGTCACTTCTCAAATGTTGATTCAAGTGAAATCAACCATAATTAAGAACCGCTAAAGTTAAAACAAACAATCATACATTCATAAATTATACATACTTAAAATGCTAACCTTTTTCTGCAAGGCTCAAATAAAAAAAGGTAACACCGATTAATACTCTACTCATCCGTGTTGGCTTATTTTATACACTGCATAGTGCGATGCAATATTTGCATAGCTCCACATCGACTTTGCTCATCCACTCCACTGATATGATTTATGTCTTGGGCTCGTTGTTGAGAAACAGCTGAGCCTGTATCATCTGGCAACATGAAGCGAATAAAAGTGTGGATTATCTTCATCTACCAAACTAGAGGTGAAACAGTCAAAGCTTACTGATACAGATGATACATATTCTCCTCAAAGGCTTAAGGCTAAAGCCATATACGGTCCATCTGGATAGGATTAACATCCATGTGTAGGGCTGTGGGAAGTCAAATTACCTGACCTGACTTTGAGAATCTAATCTCCACCCAGAGACACAGAACAATTTTCATTTTGATCTGACATTAGGTAATGAAATAACAGATTATTTCCAAAAGGAGTCCTTTTTCACTCATTCACTTCCCCCTATATAAGGGGTGTCCAAACTCGGTCCTCGAGGGCCGCAGCCCTGCTGGTTTTCCAAGCATCCATGCATTTGTGACTTCTGATTGGCTGAACACACCTGATCACCTTGGCTGAACACACCTGATCACCTTGGCTGAACACACCTGATCACCTTGATCAGGTGTATTCAGCCAATCAGAAGTCACAAATGCATGGATCCCTGGAAAACCACCAGGCTGCGGCCCTCGAGGACCGAGTTTGGACACCCCTGCTCTAGAGAGTTCAGGGGAAGACTCTGACAAGAGAAGAACAATTCAAATAAAACTATTTCAAACTAGAACTGACAGATGAACAACCGAGAAACATAAAATATCATAAAATGTTTAAGTAGCTTAGGGCAACCAATGATGGCATGTGATGTTTTAAACCTTTATGTATTATACCAACATATGGAAACTACATACAGCATGCTCCACATTTTAGATTGTAGGTGCAGTGAGTTGTGGGGCTATCTGAGGTATAGTATTACACTATAAAGATACAAAAAGCTCTACATCATCACTTGATTGACAGCAGAGGATTTTCTTGAAAGGGGAGGTGGAAAACTACCAAACATGCCACCACTGCGGGAGCTGCCAAAACTGCAAGACTTAACACAGTAGGCTTTAACTGCTGACAAACTCAGCTCCCATTCATGCATATTTTCTTGGTTATAATGTTAAACCCAGAGCTTTGTAACGACCAATTACCAAAGTGCAAACAGCATGTATACTAGTAGTAGGCTTTTACATGTAGATAATGTCCTTTTGAAAGATGTCACGTACAGCCAGGAGGTACAAAAAAACACCAGACTAACAAAGGCTAAATTAACTGTATAAACAAGAGGCATATTGCTTCAAATGAGGGAAAAACTGTGTGGTCAGTTTGAGCTTTAAAACTGCAGTGTACAGCTTTTGTAATGTGCTGCCTAAAAGCTCATATATTATCACATAGCCAGAGCTAGAATCTTTTCAAACCAAATGTTAATACAAAGAAAACATGCACCTTGTAGCTTCTAAAGCAGTGAGCTGATCCACTGTAGTAGTTAGAGTCAGGTTTACACAGAATACACAAACCTAAAAGTACATACAAAGTGCAGTGCCTATCATACAGCTGATCTCCTAAATCTGCTTGAGCAGTGCTAGAAACCACATCATCATATGACTGGAAGCCTGATTTGAGACTGCTGACTCATAACTGCAGAGCAAGTAGAGCTGCAGTAATCAGGGGAAAAACTGTATACCAAGGCCCGCTTGTACCTGACAGGTGACAGTTACCATCAACATGAGTGGGAACTTTAAATGATTTGATGATACTGACTGACAATTCGATGAGGAAACCTTTTCTGTAAAGCCATTAATTTAACAATACAGCTACACAGAACATTTCTGTACATTTTTTGTTATTGCAGGTACGTATTGAACTGTAGTAAACTGCAGAACAGCAATGCCAAATAAGAATTTAGGTAATTTAGAAAAAGTGCTTCCATTGCACCTTTATCCACTAAATAAATTGAAACTTTCTACTCAGTGTTGAGTATGGCCATAACTAAAAAACATTGTAAGGGATCTATATCTGTATGTATATAGATTTTTTATGATTTTGCTTTTATACACTGTCACAATGGATTTGAAGTGTAGACATTCAGCTTCATTTTAAGAGGTTTAACAAAAAAGTTAAAAACTAAGTGGTGTTTAGTAATATTTGGACAACCAACTGAAAAGAAGTTAATTAACCAGGTGCAGTCTATTCCCCTTTTTACTTCAAGACAAATTAAGCAAATAAAAGGTCGGGAGTTAATATCGGGTATTGAGTTGCCAATTTGGCAGCTGTTTGTATGGTGCTTCCAATATGAGGTCCAAGAAGATCTCAACGCAAGTGAAGAGACGGCCATCAGCGTGAATAACAACATAAATCCACATGGGGGGAAGCAATAACTTAATCTGTGGCGAAATCAACAGTTGGGGACATTTTTTAAAAAGAAAGAAAACACTGAGCTAAACAATACTAAAATACCTGGATAAATAATTTTGTCGCTTTGTCTAAAGATTCTAATACCTTTGATCACATCATGTTATCGCTTAGTAAATAAAACATAAGGGTCTGTTCTGTCCATCCTAAACACTGATGTTTAGTCAGTACAGTTTATAGTCAGTATAGTTACAGTATATGTCACAATTTACTATTGTCTAGTTCACTAACCCAATGCTAACATGTACTAAAATTTGCCTTTGACATGCTAAAAGAAATTACCATTGCAATTAGTGGGAAGCACAAATCTGAGTTAGGGTGTCAGAGGTTTTTTCTTCACATATATTATAGAGGAATATCCAGTTGGTGCAAAAATGGCTAATTTATTGTACTTCCAGAAATTGCTAATAAATTTAAACAGTTTCAGTTTGGCTCTAGTGAGGCGAGTGAGATATAATTTGAAGAAATGCATTGTGACCCCTGCGCTGCCCCCGGTCAGTATATTTTAAAAATAGCAGCTACTGTATGTAAAATGAATCACCAGAAATGTTTAATAACTTAGATAGCAACATTTGAAAATACCTTCATAGCTACAGCAGATGACTAACACTCTTTAATGTAATGATCTTTAATAGGTAGCAAAAAGTACAGGGATGGTAAGCATGTAGGTTATTCAAAAACAGGATTGTTGTTTTTATTACAAAAATGTAATCCTATTTGTTATTTTTCTGTTAATAACAAATATAGCTATAGACAGCTGTCAAACATTGTGACAGGGTGAATTATGTTGTTTATAATTATGATTCTACAGAGAAGTGTCAGCTCCCCTTCACTTTATAGAGGTGCGATTCAAATTCAAATTTGCCCCCTTCATGTTTTCTTTTTGTATATTTAACGCTTGATTGCAGCTATTGCTGCTAAAGGTGGCACAGCCACCTTGGTTTAGGGGAACCGTTTTCACATAGGTCCAGGCAGGTTTGAGCAACTTTCTCTCCCATTAATAAAGGAACAATTAGATGAACACGGCAGGTCTGTATACTGGAGTCTGAGCCGAATGAAGTGATCTGGACACAGAAAGTGATTAATGAGAACTTGTGACCGAGGAAGAATAATCAGGAACGAGAGACCTTCAGATCACCAACCAAATAGTAGTATTACACAAAGGTATCCCACAAAGTTTCACTTGCTACACTCAGGCAACATTACTGTCTGACCGGTCGAATCAAGACATCAGTTAAATAGAAGCCTCCTGACAAAGTGGAGCATGCTAAACAACCTCAAAAAGCAACACATTATGTCACTATCTAAAGAAATCCAAGAACAGACAACATCGTAAAGGGTAAAGTATCTAGGCTAACCCTTATCCGAATTATCTTATTTCAGTTTTACTGTGGTATTCATTTGGGCCCAGATGTTTTGCAACTCTTTGGAGCACAGCTGGTATATTCATTGCTTAACTAGTCTCATCTTTCTACGGGAAATCTAGCAAGGTCATTGAGGCCTGTATTGACTGATAGCCCAGAAACAAGAATTGAGAAGCACAGAGTCCTCCTAAAATTACTTCCAAAATAATAATGTCCTCACTTCCTTTCTTAGTTAGTCAACCCACATATTTTCTCATACTCACTTCAGCTGGTAGCACCTTTCATGAACACTGAAGTGTTCAAACAATAGTACAGCACATGATTTGGTAGAGCATTTAAACTGAGGTGTATCCTCCAAAATGCTGGTCCCAGAAGTGACTGTTCCGTAGTTAGATGTTTTTTCCCTTGCTGCTTTGTGTATTACTCACTGCTTGTATCCCTCTGGCTGTTCTCTGTCAGAATCAGCTTCTCAAACCGCAGGTAGGAATCCTCTATGTTGAATGTGTACACTTACTGTCATCCACTTGTGTCCAAACCTCAAACTTCATTCTACTTCTGAGACCAAGTTTCTGTCATGGAAATAAAAATAATAATAAGTTAGCAGTTAATAATAAATATTTCTATCAAGATCATCTTTTAAGTGGTTTATTATAAAATTATAAATATGAAAAGCTCAAATGGGAGGAAACACAACAATGTTATACAGCACAACACTCCCAGTTAAAGAGTTCAGTCAATAAACAAATAAGTAGTTCTTTAAAAGCTATTTATCAAAATCATGCCCCACTCCCTTAATCCCCAAACTATGTCACACTCCCCGTCTTGTCTTATAATCATAGTGAGCAGCAGCTATTCTGTACTGTCTCACACGTCTGCATCTCTATGATCAAGATCCTAAAAATATCTGCTTCTTCAGATGTTAAATCATAGCAAAGAATGTTCCATGTTACTTAAAACACACGAAGAATACATGAAATCTTAGCACACTATTATTAGAAAAATTATTTCTACAACAGCAGTTACATTTTTACACTAGACCAGGCTGGTTTAGACTGTTTTTGTACCATATAAAATGTAATTATAATTTAAAAACTCTATTTTAAATATACATAAATCATCTAATTTTAATATAATAATTATTTAAGTATGGCAAAAAAAGAGGTGAAATTCATTTAACGTTCTTTGGAAACAAACACAAACTATACAACCACACCTACTATGTAGTAAACATCTTTCCCCAAAGAACCTAATTTGATGCACTCTCTTGAGTGCCAATCAGTGTTAACAGCAAAGTGCCTGAACAGTAGAGACTGAATTTCCTGTTAACATCAAACATTGTCTCACTCCATACCACAAGTTTCCTACCGCTTGCTGAGTTTCCAATCTTTGCACTTTGCCGCTATGCTAAGTGAGTGCTCCCTCGCCAGGAAAGGAAGCCTGTAGGGTGTGTGTGTATGTGTGTATGTGCATCAACGGTGCATTTGTTTGTGTTGCACATGAGGGAGCATGTTCTCTTTCTCAAAAGACCTCACAGTTTAATGGAATTGTGTGCGGTGAATGTGAGACAAGACCAAGAAATGAGCCATAAGCAACCCCCTGGGTATCACTTTTCTTTTCAGTGAACTGTGTGTGGAGATGAGACCAAATACTGCTTGTGTGGAATAGCAGTGAAGCAGAAGGCTTCTTATTTTCTACCAAAAGTAAAAAATATATATAGCACTTGTGCACAAAGAAAAGGGTGTCACTATTATGATGCTCAAAACACAAAAGTGTCAGGTCTGTTTAACTTCATGTTTAGAAGCAGCACATCTACTTTTCACATAATGTATAAGCAGCACACTTCCCTGCATATAAAAAAATATTACGGCTAAATCTGACCCAGTCTTTGAAATCACACTAAGGTAAAGTAGAAAAAAGCATGTAGTTGACATAATGGTTAATTTTGGAGTAGGTTTGCTGCTCAAGAATAAGGATTTCTTTGTACAGACGCCATTTTGCACAATACTCAAAATACAAGTACAAAATCCACAGTAGAGGAGGCAGAGAGACCAATTTTGCCACTGACAATAATTTCAATAGACTATAATGCAATGCAGCCACTAGACTTTTAGACTCAGCTGTCATATCAATCATAGACTTCACCAAGTGTGCAAGAAACATTAATATTTCTTTACGCCTACCTTTGATTAAGAGTAATAAGTTCATGCCCCTTTTCTGGTAGTTGCTCATTCATTTTGGGTGTCAAAGCAAATCACAGATTTACAGTATATCCACCAGGTTGTGGGAAAGTGGGTGTACCTCAAAATTTAATTACAAGTTTAAATCAAACACTTGATCACCAAATAACTCCCAAACTGCAGTGAATATCTCAAAGTGATGATATCTGTCAAAGGCAGTGAGGGCTGATGTGTCCTTTGACTGCAGGGACAATAGGAAATGCAGCTTTGTTAATGGCTTAGTCAGCACTGCTTTTGTAAGGTGTTATGGTGAGGGAAGAGATGACAGTCTTGTTGTAAAATCTCCACAATAAATTTCATTTAAAGTGTAAAACTGCATTAAATGATATATTTTCTTTCAGGTAATGTTTAAGGTAAATATTTTAGAGCATATTCATGCTGTATACTTAAAAATGTTACTACTACCAATACATTATCTGAACAGAACAATTTCAGATGTAGTTTAAATTTTCGGCAATTCATAAATCACCTAAATTACCACTGAAAGCCACTGTTTATCTGTTACCAAGTGATGCAAATGCTCTTGCACAAACTCTCTGAGCAAAGGAAACTACACCCAAGTTCTTACAATACGCGTGATAACATAGAGTTCTTTTAAATATGATGTCAAATATAATGTGCATATGACAATATATTTTGACATAGAAACAACTTTTTGGATGGAATATTGCAGTTTTCAGTCTGAATATATAAGTTCTCTTCAGCTCTGTCAATTTTTCCCAGTGACCACCGATTGACCCAGAGATATTTATTTTAGTTAGATTAGAAATTTCTACAGAAGAAATGTTTCAAAGTAAAAAAGCAAACACATTTCAAGTGAAAAACACATTACATTACCTTGCAATTCTAAACAAAAAAAGTGAATGAATAAAATCAAGTTATAATAAAAAATCCATATCTTCTTGTCTAATAATCACCTTGCCAAACCAGGATTATTATACATGAATGACAAAGAGATATTTGCATGCAATCACACAAGAATGCTGAGGTGGATAACACTAACTGTAGATACACAGCTCAACAGAATCTCTCTGTTGCTTGCTCTCCTTGAGCAAAACATTGTTCCTTTTTAAAGTGTTGTTTTCTCACACAGGCTCCTTTAATGGATGTAATATGATATTGTGTTAGTATGTTTATGAACTAATGACTGTAAATGTGACACAATGCTATACTTGTGGATAAGGAACTCCTGGTGCAACAGAGGAAATTAAAGTTTACAATCTAATAATTAATCTTCTTAAATGAACTGAATGAATCTACCACCCAACGCAGCTATCTCGTTCTACCACAGTGCTGTCTAGACAAGGAGCACTGGTCTGGGAGCACAATTAATTACACCATGATATTTTTCCAGAGGGAAAGCTGAAAATAAAGTTTGCTGTGTGAATGACAGCACCTCTAATTTGCTATGACCTATAGGCCTAGAACATTTGGAAATTTGGGCTTCATGGAAACTGAACATCACTATGAATCAATTTGGCTGCTCTTTTAGATTCTTGATGACTCTATATACAGTACTTACCATTAATAGGTCAAATTGACAAATAATGAGGATGTGCACAATGATGACTGCAACTGATCTGATACTTTCTCTCACATACATAAATGTAGGTATCCCAGGCTAAATCTTCACCTACATTAAAATCATACACACAGTCTACCTCATCTAATGTAGTTCTTGTCCATATTGAATGTAATCATCAAAACAGTTCATCAAAACATACATGAAATCCAAAGTCTTTGGAGTCCACAGTTAACCAACGTGTACCGACTTGGACTGTAATTTAGTGAGTCAGAGAGGTGCACAGAATAAAGGTATACAAAGAAAAACATTTTTAGTTTACAGTTCAGGTTAGGTTAAGATGCCTCCAAACACACCACACCGGTAGAAGCACAAGTCTGTCATTCAGGGAAAAAGGATTCAAATTCATGGTCCATCAGATAATGCTTAAACATTTATTTTATTCTTTATTATTTTATTTGTATTCACAATTTGCAAATTGATAAAAATGTGCTTATTATAACTATTGTAAGATGTCCTTATTACACCAAAGGTCATGTCAGTGGGTTTGGGTAATACATTAAAAAACTAAACTTACTTAATGTTGCTCAACGTACCATTACTATCTGACACACAAGTGATGTGATCAGTGAGAGTTTAGAGAGAGTTTGAGAGAGAACAGTTAGCAGTGGACAAATTGTAATACATATTATTATGTTATAATTCAAGTCAGTAGCAATATGCATATTTTTGGCACACACAACAGCCAGCCATATTATGCCAGTGAGGAAAGTCAAGAGGCCTTCAAATTCACTGAGAAAGATTGGTGAAAGGGTAACGCATCACAACCATAGCAAAAGAATTTGGCATGGAGTTTCCCTTTACAATGGCTATGTGTATGTGTTACTTCCACATCGACTTTTTTTTTACAACTTTGTTACTTTCAATAATAAGAATGAATGCCATCAATACAGTGAAGGCCAGTGGATAAATACCAGTGGAATGATTAAATGAGTCTAATAACAATCAAGTCATTGGCAGACCAATTTCCATGAGCTGAAAATTATTCTGCATCATCAGGGTCAGGCATATGAAGAAATTTGGGCCAGGTCTGAACAAAGGAAATTGTTTCTGTCTGCCCATTATAATAGACTAATTGATGAACACCACATAGGCATTTCAGATGGGACAATTACCAAAATTATTATTCCATTTGCATCTTGCACACATCATTGAGACCTTTTTTTTCTTTTTTGAGTCAACTCTGGCTGACCATAGGTGCTTTGCAGTTATAGCAGCGTTCTGCTCACTGCTGAAAGATAGGAATGCATAAAATCTGGTAATCCAGGAGGCACAAGTGGTTGTGAATCAGTTTGACCTGCTTTGGTGCAAATTAAGTGAAAACAGGTGCACTAGAGGGACAAAAGGGAATAGTTGTGCATTTGAAAACCTCAGACAGATCCTCTCTCCTCATCATTCCTGGTTTATCCTTCTCACATTGCATGAGACAGTACCTGCAGCCAAATTAGGTTTCACCAGTAGTCAACAGCATGTCACATCCACAAGGCTGGTTTTCTTCTCTCTCTGATGCTGGCTGGCCACATTACCAAGCATAACCAATTTAGTGGTGGGTCCGTGATGGTCTGAGGAAGCATACCCTTGAAGGGGCACACAGACATTTCTTAGCCAACTGCTGTTAGTTACCGGGATGAAATTCCTCCAAGCAAATTATCTTGTTGGCAATGTGGGTATGATGAATTTTGGGTTCCTCCTTTGTTCAGGACAATGCCTTGCCTCATGTAGCCAGAATCTACAAGTAGTTCCTGAGGTACAAAGGCTCTGGTGGTGCGGCTGTTACTCAGGACTGAGTCATCCGCCAATCATCTGTCTATACATATTTACAGCTAAAATTAGAACTGTGAGAGTAGAGCTCAACTGGTCAGACAGGAGGAGACAAACTATCCAGTGAATACGCATTTAGGGTTTCTTAATTCTTAGTCATAACATAATTTTGTAAATTCTTCACTTTACTAGAAGGAAACTACTTCTATACATCAAATTTAGATCACTATGAGTTGTTTGAAAAAAGTTGTTTTTCTTGCCTTGAGGTGCAACAACGTGATGTCTACTTTCAGCTGATTTGTTTTTATGACCACATTTTTTCTGTCTTTGACTGTAAGAGGTAGTCACATGTGTTCTTGCAGGTCCAGGTTGTCGCTGGTAAAACTAACAAAAGAGTTCTACTAATTTATAGAACCATTTGTATTGTTATGCTCCAAACTTAGCACTAAGCGTTTGTGTGTGTGGAAAGCTGAGTCCCGTCCACACAGGTAAAACGCACAGGGGGTTGCAGCAGCTGAAACTCGTTAGGGACTATTGTTTTGCCCGCACATCGATATCACCAAATTCTACAACCTTCCACATTTAACAACAGATTCCATTGTATTTTTTCGCATCCTGCAATACTGCCAGCGTGATACGCATCGCAGAAATCATAGGGCCGTAGAATTTCAATGCAAAGTCAGGTCTGTTTAAATCAATGACCAACTAAACAGTGACAGATTTCAGTGTTTTTTTTTTCATACTATTTCACACTGGCATTGAAAAAGCTCAAACCACTCATTCAGGAACTTTTTCTCTGCATTTCTATCTACATAGTTTACTGTATTTAGGTAATAATAATGAACCTTCTCAACTCCATATAGTCAAGCCTTTTATAAGACATCAACAAAACTGCTTTTCATCCACCTTTCTATATCTCAGTACAATGATGTTATGGCCAAGGATGACTTTCAATACACTTTGAGGCTTCACTGACTGTTTAGTGTTTGGGTACTAAGGACTAACATGTGCTACCTACAATTAAGAGCTTATGTCTTTATGGCACACCAGGGCTAACCTCTGTTCTATTAGCATCGCACAGTACGATATGCAGTGAAATGCTTAGGCTACTGACAACGACCTAAGAAATATTAGCAATAAAACAACTCAAGGAAAACAAAACAAAAAAAAGAACAATAAATTATTTTCAGGAAATGCAAAAACTTGACCTATTGCAATTACAAAAGGTCAAAGTTATTGGACAATGTCCATTGGACTGTGTCCATAAGGTCCAAGAAGAGGGAGCACACTCTCCTCCTCATACAGGGGGAGGTGGTTCAGTGTGTAGAGAACATCAAATTCCTAGGCATCAACATCACCTTCAACCTGACCTGGTCTCTGAACACCTCCCACTTGGTGAAGAAAGCCCAAAAAAGACTTTTCTTCCTCAGGAAACTGAAACGTGCCAGACTCTCCTCCCAGCTGCACCTACCCCCACCCCACCCCACCCACCATCACAAATCACCCCACCCAAGAATAACCGATACACACCAGACCTCTCACACATACACACTCATGGACTGCTGCTTCGCAGTATGCTGCTTGTTTTTCTCTTTCTTCTCTGTTCAGTTCCGTTAAATAACTAATATTTAGCACAACAATTGTCACTAGTTCCGTAAAATTGCTAACATTTACCACGAAATTTTGTCACTTTCTACTTTATCTACTAAATTTTCTGCAATAATTGTTTCTTTTACTTATTTATTCCTTTTTTTTTTTGTTTTGTGTGCATGTGCTGTTTGTTTTCCTTTCCAAAGCCGAGAGCCTAAATTTCATTATGTGTAACGCATAATGACAATAAATACTTCTTAAGTCTTGAGTCTTGAGTCTATGCAGTTGTGAAAATAAATGTGCATAGTATGAATGCACATTAAGTGTATGAGTGTATAAGTGAGATTGTGAGTGTGCTATTCTGGATGCAGAGTGATGGTCCTGGTCAGCGGTCTGTGGTCTGGTTGAGAGACCGTATTGCCTTTGGGAAGAAGTTCCTCCCCAGTCTCTCTGTGCCGGTTTGCAGAGAGCGGAAACGTTTGCCTGCCCTCCATTAGCGTCGTTAGCTGCAGGATCAAAACGAACGTAGAAGATATTCAGCTTGTCTGTTCTTGATATTCAATTCAATTCAATTCAATTTTATTTATATAGCGCCATTTTACAACAAAAGTTATCTCAAGGCACTTTACAG
>JAUMHF010000006.1:10577410-10591775 GCA_032359275.1 Microctenopoma steveboyesi | reverse complement strand
CAAAGACGCCGACAGGCGTCTTGCGGCAATCATGCTCCCCCACGCGATTTCTTCTGAAATTGCTAAGTCTAGTTATTGTCTGAGATCTGTGTGCATGAAACATAGTGAAACTGAAGCAGTGTTCACACAGTTGGATAAATATCTAAATGTAAACTGTCAACGTAAAAACACAGACTCTAATTAAATCCTGAACTGAGTTTTAATTCTGAAAAAATTACAGTATAGTGATGTTATATTTTGGAACTGATGACCTAATTGTCAAATAAGACAGAGTGGATGTCTTTGTTTTCCAGGGTGATGTGTCTGAGACGGTGAGGATGTTCTTTGATGAGAGTAAATCATTTCCTCCTGCCACCAAGAGCTTACTGACCATCCAAGAAGTGGATGCGTCCCTCACCCGACTCGCCCAACTGACCAAGGAGGATGAGCAGCAGACCGAGCTGGAGGAGATTGCCAAAAAGTAATATAGCCCATCGTTTTCATATTAATTTACTTGGGTAGCAAAGCAGTGCAAATAAGGAAATTCAGTAAAATGATCAGGCCTGCTTTAATATTTAACAGTTTCAAGTCGTTCGTGTGGCTGAAATTCAGAAATGATCCTGACTGCTGACAGAATGTCTCAAACCTAAGTGGCAATCACACAACTGAAGTTTATAGAAATCATCACTACAATTCCTGCTTGGTGCAGTGACCACGACGCTGCGTTTTTGTAGCCGTACATCTGCACATCTGGACCTGAGTGATTGTTAAAATAGTTTTAAAACATTCACCATTTTCCTACACCACTGTGCAAAAGCCTGGGAGACAGGTGCGTGTGTGCGTGTGTGTGTGTGTGTGTGTGTGTGTGCGTGTGTGTTAATAGTGCAATTATTTTCTTCCATTTGTGTTCCTTGCATTGCGTTTTTTATTGTTTGTATTTGTTGGTTGTGCCGTTTTCCCTTCTTCTTAAATTGTCTGCCTCAGGCATGTCTGACACACGCACACACACTCTAGACATCTTTATTTGACATTGTACCCTCTACAGCAGCAGACACCACAGTGTGACTGTGTTGATTTGTCATAAATTGCGTCTTGCTCGTTGTAAACAAACAAAAGCTATATTTTGTTCTGTGCTGAATAAAGGTGTTGTGTTGTATGACATGATGATGATGATGATGATGTAAAACAAACCACCTGAATGAAATGTGTATTTTCTTAGTCCTCTAAATGTCTGAGATGAAGCTGGTTCTTTCTGAATCGACTGAAGATTTTGTGTATTGCAATCCACTAATGCAGCCACAGTGCGTTTAACACCGTTGTGAGTTTACCCCATAAACATTTATATTTCTGCTTCATAACACGCTGTAATATTGTAGCCATTCATAGTCTTACCACAGTATTTTCTCTTCTCCTTCTCTCTAGATGCACCAGTAATGACCTGAAATGCATCATCCGACTTATTAAACATGACTTGAAGATGAATGCTGGAGCAAAGCATGTGTACGTTTCTCTGTCTTCTACTTAAATGTTAATAGCTCTTTGTAAAAACACCTGAAACTAATTTTTTTTATGATTGCCTTTTAATTCAGACTAGATGCTGTGGATCCAAATGCTTATGATGCCTTTAAGGCCTCGCGTAATCTGGGAGATGTGATTGAACGGGTGCTGAAGAATCAGCAGGAGGCGTCCAATGGTTCGGGCCCCAGAAAGCTCCTCACTATCGAAGCCTCACTCATGACCCCAGTTCAGCCCATGTTGGTGAGCAACATCATGAATACAAGAAAGAATAACAAAACGATCACACAGAATGAACACACAACAAATAATAAATACCCACTAGATTTAGCAATTACTGCAGCAATTGCGTGCGAGAGCTGATATGAGCCGCGCCATCAGCTCTCCCACAAATATACCGTTAACTTGCGCACACACACTCATTTGGCTCGAATAGAAACGAAGTGATGTGTTCTGTGCTGTTTGTAAATATCGTCACAATATGTCTTTCGTCTTATGTCCATCTTTTTATGTTGATCCAAAAGTTTTCACTGTACAACAAACACAAATGAGTCAGTATCAATAGAGGAGGGAGTGACTGTTTAAATAGCTTTATTCATTCTAGACAACAGAAGTCCACATCAAAACAAAGACATTACACACAGAGACTATTATTATCTAACTATTAAGCTGAGTCGCTGTGACTGGTCTGCCAAAAAGGTGGAATAAAACCCCTAGTGTCCTACATAATGTGGGGAAAAACTCCACAAGATGCCGAGATTATTATGTTTCCAGCCGATGGCTCATCACTGCACAAACAAACTGACTGCAGCTAGGCCTTAAGGATCATTTTGTACTGTACACACATGGCTATACTGAATGCCCCTCTACAAAGGCATGAATTTTCTAGAAAAAGCTTCACACGGCATATTAGAAAACAAAATCATTTATTCAAAAAGTGTCACAGCTCTATTGCATTTTGTTTTAAATATCCATAACATGACTACAAGTTTACAATGTAAAGATTCTCACTGCTAACATCCTTCTAGTGTCACTCTTAACCTGAAAGTTTTTCATAAAACATAACTCTACAGGAGAATTTGGTTACTTCATGAGAAAAGCTTGCTGTAAATAATCTTGATGTCTTTCCTATTTTAGGCAGAGGCGTGTAAATCCATTGAGTATGCAATGAAGAAATGCCCCAATGGGATGTACTCTGAGATTAAGTATGACGGAGAACGTGTCCAGGTCCATAAGAACGGAGACCACTTCAGCTACTTCAGCCGCAGCCTAAAACCAGTGTTGCCACACAAGGTCTGTGTTGTCGCACCCACACATACAGTGTAAATATACACATTACTATGATGGTGTGTGTCAAAACAAAATGTCTTCAGGTGTCCCCCCCCCCTGCAGGATTAGCGGTTTAAAGTTATTTTTCCCACTGCAAAATTCAGACATTTCACCCAGAGCGATTTTTCTCCCAGTATTTGCTTTTTCAGCATGAGGCCTAGAGCCAGGGATAAACGCCTCCATATCCTGTTCATTAGCCCCTTTCAAGCCACTAAACGCTGCTGTGAGTTATTCAAGTTATGCACACAATACATAACTCGCAGCAACAGGAACCCAGTCTCCAGTAAAGAAGACTGAGCACTAAGGCACAGGGGAAAAACAGCATTAGAGCTTTTACTTTACAAGTTAGAATACATACAAAACATGTGCCTCCACCAAGATGGAGACATTTTTCCCTTTGTAACTGCCCTGCCTTTGTTGCCCATCAGCTAAATGACTCATTATGCACCCTCAGCCACTGTAATTAGGCTATTTATGCTAATGTTGGGTTAACACTCTGTGGGGGTGGGAATGTGGTCTAATTACAGTCGTCCACAGTTCTTAATGTTTATTATTCTGATAGATGATAACACTGTAGAACTGTTCCTGCGCATCATGATCACGGTGAAGGTAGACAGTGGTTATGAGGCTAAATGTGTTGTAGCATACGTAAAGTGTTTCTCCTTTCATCTAAATGTTTTTTACAGGGTTGACAATCGTTAACGTTATTGATTTGTTTGATTTGTTGCCTATTAAAAACCCGGCTTGATATCATTCTCTCGTCCTGCTGTAATTATTTCAAATGCTGCCTGTATTTTCTCATCATCTAAACCATGTGTGTCCATGTCAATGTTGCAGGTGGCCCATTTCAAAGACTATATTCCCCAGGCTTTTCCGGGTGGCCACAGTATGATACTGGATGCTGAAGTCCTCCTAATTGACACAAAGACCAGTAAACCGCTGCCCTTTGGGACCTTGGGAGTACACAAGGTGAGAAGCCAATTCTCACTTTGTTTTGTGAAAACATGAATTCTGTCACACAGCCTTGTTTCTGACCACACTTTGCTCTCCCCTCAGAAAGCAGCCTTTCAAGATGCCAACGTGTGCCTTTTTGTTTTTGACTGTATCTACTTCAATGGTGTGAGTCTCATGGAGAGGTAATGTGCTTTCACTCCATCCACTGTCTCTAAAGCATCTGTGCTTTCCACTGGTAACAAGAATAACCCCTGATGTGATGCCAGCTACAGCCAGTGTGTGGTTGACACTAAGGGTTATATGTTTTTTTATTTAGGGTTTTTATTTAGTTATATTATTTTTAAAACACATGCTTGCATCTTCATTTACTATAATAACACCCTAGAACCAGCTGTCTTATGCTCGACTCACATCACATTCTGCAGGCCTCTGTGTGAACGCAGAAAGTTTCTACATGACAACATGGTTGAAGTCACCAACAGGATTTTGTTCTCAGAGATGAAACACGTCACTGTAAGTACCATAGAATTTAGGCTTTTTGGAGTATGCATACAGTTCCAATGGCTCAGTGCAGCAAGAAACGGCACCTTTTCATGGCTAATGTTTTGTCAGAGAGCCGGAGATCTGGCTGATATGATAACTCGTGTCATCAGAGAGGGACTTGAGGGCCTGGTGCTAAAAGACATAAAGGTGAGCTACTTTATTATTGTAAACTAAACCATCTGTTGCAGTGCAAATGTCAAAAAGGAGTCCACAATAAACAATTACTACTAAAGAGTAATTACAGTTTATACTTTATCTGAAGGATGATTATGACGATTGAGTGTATATCTTGGCCTCAGGGCACCTATGAACCAGGAAAGCGCCACTGGCTGAAGGTGAAGAAGGACTATTTGAATGAAGGTGCAATGGCTGATACAGCTGACCTGGTCGTGTTGGGGGCTTTCTACGGAAAAGGCTCAAATGGTCTGTAAAACTCTAAAACCACCACCTACGAAACATTCATTTCTTGTTGAGTGTGCAGTACTTGCAGACCTGGGACTGGAAGTTCTTGACTATTTATCTTGCTTAGTTCTGTCCTGTAAGATGAGATCCTCCTAATAACGGGTGTGTTCTTTTGCCCACCAGGGGGCATCATGTCCAGTTTTCTCATGGGCTGTTATGACCCAGACTCCAAGAAATGGTGCACAGTCACCAAGTGCTCTGGAGGCTATGATGACGCCACCCTGGCCAGACTCCAGAAAGAGCTAGATGTGATCAAAATCAGCAAGGTCAGAAAGCATCCAGGTACCGGACCTGTCTAGAAAACGGAACATGTGAAGTACAGTTAAAAAAGTCTTGTTGTGTTTCCCTATTTTTGTGTAGGATCCAAGCAAAATCCCAGGCTGGTTGAAAATCATCAAGAACTATTATCCAGATTTCATTATTCGGGATCCTCAGGTGAGCGTCACTACTCAGCATGTCCGTATTTTTCACCTGGATGTTACACAGCTTTGAATGAAGTGATAAGTTCAAAACATCTCTTGTGTGTTTCTCTGTTGCAATTTCTCTAAATAAATTACTGTCAGACATATTGAGATAATAGCGCGTGCCGCTGAGCTGGGCGTCAACCTGTATATTCATTGAAAGCAGTCTCAGTGAAACATCACAGATGGAAATGACACTTTCTGGCCTCCAAGTCTAATTTTTTTCATTTAATGGTAAAGCATATGTCATGTTTGTCTTGTCGTTTATGTTTCACCTACTGCTGTTTTCCCTGCAGCAAGCACCTGTGTGGGAAATCACAGGTGCCGAGTTTTCCAAATCAGAAATGCACACCGCTGATGGCATCTCGATCCGCTTCCCCCGCATGACGCGCATCCGCGATGACAAGGACTGGAAGAGTGCCACTAACTTGCACCAGCTTAAAGTAGGTTATCACCGTTTTGCTTCAAGCTCACACATCACATTATGTGTTTATTAGTGTTGCAGTTGCTAGGAAGAATAAGTTGTGTGTGAAATCTGAAATGTGGAGAAACTCTACCCTTTTCAATTGTACTGATCATTCAAGGGCATAACTTACAGAAAGGAAATTATTGTAAATGCAGTTAACCGAAGGCACTATGGGAAATAATTAAGCACAGGCACATAATGTTTTGATATTAATGAGATCGCAATCATGAAAAAATGCTGAGGGAATCAGTTACTCATTTGATACCGAATCCCCGAAGTGTATGTCCTGAGACTGTTGCTAATTACTTCCCATCTCTCTTGTAATATATGATGAGTATAGGTTAGAAAGAGGACGATGAAATAATTAAGGCCACTGTTCAACAAAGCCCCCGTGGGACTGCCAGAGTTAAATATGATTTAAATGCTGAGGACAAGGACCAATTTTGCAGTCCAGAGGCATCCTCCAAACACTGACAAATGAGTTGGAATATTGGCTGAGGCAGTAAAACATGTCTGCGCTAAATAATGTGAATCGAACACGGGTCTTCAATCTCTCATGACACAAAACATTACATTTCATCATCAGGAGCTGTTCCGCATATCGAAGGAGAACTGTGACTTTAAAGTGACAGCTGGACCATCTACATCCAGCGACGACAAGGGCTCATCGGAAGGGGACAGTGGAGGAAACTCTCCCCACTCTTCATCCCATGGTGGCGCTCCCCCCAAAAAGACCAGTAAGTAATCTTAAAGAACAAGAGGCTATGACATTTGTACAGTTTTAATGTTTATTTTCATAGTTTACTATGTTTGGGAGCTACAGCTGATTTTGTTTAAGCTGAAACTCCAATTTCAAACAGTTTAATCTGACATCATCAGCGCCACCCACACCAATGTCAGTATGTCTCCATCATTCATGGCCTTCTAAGACATTTTTAGATAAGATTTTGTGTACATGAAAGTTATTTATTTATTAGTGGACAGAATATAGTAACTTTCTGTAATGCAGAGTCACGTGTCATTTGACTCGACACAAGACCATTAAAATTCCGCCATGAAACTTACTGACCCATAACTCAACTAAACTGTTCTGTTTCCACCTTGAAAACAAATTTCGAGAACTAAACTTCACCATCCATCAAGAGGTAGTACTACATTGGTAAACAACGTTTTACTTCTTCTGGGCAGAGAGAGAGCACAATACAGACAGCTGACTTCTGCCATGCTGTTGGCTCTTTAATGTCTTTTCAATGCAAAATCTGATCCATCCTAGTTCGTAAAATACAGCGTAAAAGCAAAGCAGAACCAGCCCCCTATTCCCTTCCTGTCTCCGGGTTGCGGGTCAGTAAGTTCCTGTAGTGGAAAAGCAGCTTGAGAGACCTAGTGTGATGCGTCTGTGTGGCACAATGCTACATTATTTGATAAATCATCCTTAACATGCGCTCACTTTACAGGTAACAGCACTTCACCCAAACCGAAGGGGCTGAAATCTCAGCCTCGCACTCCTGGCTCAGAGACGCAGAGCGCTAAGAAGGTATTGTTTTTTCTGCACAGACCCACGTATGGTCACATGACTCATGATCAATAGCGATTTTGTTCATCTGTGAGCTTTGTCTGCTTTTCACCAGGCGAAGAGTGAAAGCGTCCACAGCAACGGTCAATCCAAAACAAAGGCAACCTCTCAACTGCTCGAGCCAAGGAATGACAAGGTTGGTCAACAACGGGTCTCACACAGCATTATGTCGCACAAAGTCTAAAGCTGATCTCACATAACAAATTAGATTATATAGAAACATGTTTAGATGTTACTGATTGTATGGCTGTTTTCTCTTTACAGTTAGGGAGGGACTAGACTACCCTAACCCTAAGAAAGTCTAGTATTATTATTGTTTGTTGTTTATTTAAACATATCTCTGTATAATTTTATTAAAGGTAAATGCTAAGCATCTTGAAATTATTCATTTTTTATTAAACATGAACATGCTGCTCACATGTTGTGCTTTTGCCCTTAGACACTGTTGGACATCTTCAGCGGGGTGAAGCTGTTGCTGCCGGTCTCAGTCCAGGACTTTGACAAACTAAGGCGGTACTTTGTGGCATATGATGGAGACCTTGTAGCGGACTATGATGCCGCCTCAGCCACACATACTGTGGGTGAACCTGAAGAGAACAGCTTGGCCCAGAAAGTCACACCCAGCTGGATCTGGGAATGTATCCGTAAGAGGCGCGTCGTGCCTCCCTGTTAAATAAAAAAACAAACACCACACATTTTTATACTGTGTTTGCTTGTCCATAAGCTACTTCACATTAGGCTAACTCAACTCTAAATCCCTGTTGTAATACCAGTTTCTTTCACATGCCATTAATTTATTCTTTTCAAGCCCTGTTTGTTTTCTACATTTGCAAACCAGCAGGGCCACAGACAGTACACATTTAATTTTGGGAGTTTTACTTTGATGCCAGTTCCAGGTAATAGGGATATTATGAATACTGGTGATAAATGTAGTCATTTACTGATGGCATTTTTTGTTTGTTGCATTGACTAGAGTGTGTTAGACTTTTTTACTCAGAAATGTGGCTGGAGCACAACTACAGTAAATCATGAAATCCGTTTTATCAGCAACATGCATTATTTTTATTGCCACAGTGAACCATTTTGTGAGGTATTAAACCCCAGCTCATGACCTGAAAACAACCACATTTGTCTGCAGTGAGAAATAAACAAAATGCTGATAATGAAAAAAAAAGTCTTACTAACTTTATTCTAATGCTATTTATTTCCTTTGATTTGTACCGCAGCCTCAGTGGTGCTATTACATATATGGACAAATGAATTTCTGATGGCTTGGCTCATTGCCTCTCCAAATATCTGACTTCTTTTCTGAAAGAGGGAAAAAGTACCTAATAAAGGAAATATTTTACAATTTAATAAGATCAAATGAAACAAACCTGTTTTAAAAGGCCTTCATCCTTTAAAACAAGATACATAAAAACGAGGACTGTTCTGATAATACATTTTTTTATTTAGGTATAAAGTAGATTAAGGAAAATACTCATGAATATGGTCTGTACCCCCTAAGAAATGTGCAAAAGACTGATCTTTTCCAAGCCTTTACATTCTTTCCTTATTTCAACAAGTAAAATATCTCCGGCTAAAATATTGAGACAGCAACAGATGAACTGCACAGCGTTTGTTATGTAAATGGATCCACACCGATGCAAAAAGAAATCGTTTGGATTAGAATTACATTCAGCAACTCCTAAAATGATTCTGTGTTTTGCCAGGTTAGTGCAGCCACATTGACATACCTTCGGTCAGGGACTTGGGAAGAGGATTACAGTTGGCCCTCTTCAGGAATTGATCTCATCCAGTTTTCGCTTTCCTGACGGTCTTTCTTTAGAGCAACTCCAACAGTGCAAGTCAAACTCTTCTTTGTTGTGACAAGCCTAAGAAGCAAAGACGACGACAGCATTGATTTAGACCTAGTTTCACACACAAAAAAAAACTAACGCTTGGCTGCAATATAAAACATTAATTTTTAGCAATGTTCATTCTGAATGTGCTTTGTTTTATCCAACTCAGAAAAATACATAATTAATGCCTTTGTTGGGAGTTACTTATGCAAGAAGGAGAAAGTAACAAATACAGTTGAGCACTTTTACACAATAACAGCAATTGTCTCCTAATATTGGTAACCGCTAAAAGTCCACTAATGTGGTACCTGTCTGGACGACTTGATCAGCATTGCAGAGCGCAAACTGAGTGACGCGGCGTTCTCTACCCGCTCCAGCAGGATCCTGGTTCTGGGGATGTGACTCCACGACACACCAAGGCCTGGCTGCACCTCCCCGCTGCCACTTCTCGTTACATGGTTTGTTACCTACACGCCCCGACAACATCAGTTTAGACTTCAGACTACACCCCCCCCCCTCACAGTTAATATGCCATTATTCATTCTGTTTTATAGCTTTCCCCTGGTAATACATTCTTTAGGAGAAAGAAAAATATGTAAGTGGGACAGCCAGATTATCATAACTTTAATCGAATGGGATCAACACATACCCTGTCAAATCATCAATGTCTTACTTCAAATAACTGGATGACCTCAGGAGAATTATTCAGTTGTGCTTTTTGCGGATTTTTTTTTTCTGTATTCATAACAGTCATACACCTGAACTAAAAAAATATTTTTGTTTTGCACTTTTATCTGACAGATAAAAGTAACAATTTTATTTCTTCTTAATTTAGATTCATTTTATTTATTTTTACAAATATAATGTGTGTGTAGTGTTCATTTCAGGTGTCAAAGGCTTTTAGAGTTTAGACTGACACTGGAAATGCATCCTGCATTCAGAGTAGCACATGTCAAGAACTGTGTCATCATTACCACAACTGCGACGTTGAAGTCCTTCGCCATTGTCTTGAGAACTCCTGCCACTTGTATCATCAAGGACATGCCTGAAGGCACAGGACATTGAGGACGTTTGTTCGTGTACAGAATTCTTTCAGTGTCTTTGAAAGCAATTTAACTGCAGTAAATCAGGCAGTAGAAATTATGAATAATGTAATATTTACATTCTTAAGTATTCACATGATCGACTTATTTTGTTGGCAGTTGGCTCCGGGGGGTGATTTGTAAAGCACTATGGTGTGGAAGCCATTCATTTGTTGCACAAACATATGTTCCCCACAGAACCATAACTTTGGGAGCCATATCAGCTGTTTTTCCTTGTACCTTGGTTCATCATACCTACAAAATTACTAGCATATAAGGTATTTTGGTGGTTCAGTGTGTCGTCCAGGAACACTTCTAGGAATTGAACCCTCAACCCTGTCCTACCACCACTGACATAATGTTCACTACTCAGGCCTTATTGGAAAATTTTCTCAGCAGCAATTTGCATCTTCCAGGTATTTTGCATCTCTTAATCCAAATATTGTTTCATACTGTTTCTGTTTTGCCAGTGCCTTTGTTCCTTTTGTGGATTTTCAATTTGACCAAGTTTTTGCCAAAAAGAAATGCATATATTCTTCAGTTGTTATTCTGTTAATCTGTTAAATAGCTTTTATAGACATGAGTCACAAAGTACGTTATCATACCTTTAACAATACTTTCAATTAGTTATTTCTGTACAGTGAGAACTTTGAACTGAGAACAATTACATTGTTTGTCTGGACTTTGTTTTGAAAGGCACTAATTGTAGGATTACCCCCCTCTTTTGAATTCTACCGTTCTACTGACTGAGTGTTTAATTAAATGACATTGTCAGCTTTCTATCAACCAACTTATAACAATAAACCAGATTAAAAACTTCAATTATTTTGACTGTCAGAAAGTCAGACTTCCATCCCAGGTTAATGAAAACAGCTCATTTAGAACTGATAACAAAAATAAGAGCTTCCATTCTAATTGTTTTGGGTTAATGTGACTATACAAATGTTTGCATTTTATTTTTCACACTTTGCTATGACTGGAATTAACTTCGATAACATGCTGCCAAAGTGTGTGGGAGCACTGTTGTGATATTTATTGTTCAAGATTACTGACAGACATTTGGAATTTTCAGCCTCGGGTGTAAACACAGCCTCAGGTATGATGGACTAGCAGAAAGAGATATCACCTTCATTTTGTTTGCCTCCCAGTAGAGGAGAGATAACAGCTGACACCGAGTCCATGATCACTGCCTTGACAGAGCCACCTCCAACAAATGCCTAATACAAATGCGACAAAATTAGATTGCCGAAAATGTGATCTTTCTCAAAGGTTCCCCAGGTACGGGAGAATTGTTGGTATATTATGAGTAAAAACCAACAATAAAAGTAAATAAAAATAACTGCAAACAAACCTGCTGAAGCCCACCACTGCGAAGATTGTACAGACAGTCGAGTACAGAATATACGTCAAACAGGCGATAGATGTGGATCCTCTGAAGAGCTTCCATCTACACAGTGACAGTTGCTCGTTCAAAATCGTTTCATACTACACATCATTTATTATTTCATTAAAACTCACTTCCTGTCAGCCCACCTGCTCTTCTGTGTTACTTGTTTCAGCTTGTAGCATCTGAAGCAGGCGGCTGGCAGTCAGTCCTCCCGTCGTGTCCATATAAATTACCCTCTGTTTTAGTTGGTAGGAAATGTGTACTGCAAGACCAAAACACACCTAGAAGCCATGACAAGCAAGCAGGGTATAGGTAAAAATAGCATGAAGAATTTCTGCTGGCTAAACAATAACTAAGAAAATTACTAACTGAAATAATATTTTTTATTCTATTGGAGAGAGAACATTAAGAAGAGGTAATGCATTTAATAATATCTAATATATATATTGTATAGAGAATTTTTTTTAGAGAAGGTGGAGAATGTTCACCTGAGATTTCCCACTTCCTGGCCCTCCTGACAGCTCCGTTATCTCTCCAGTATAGAAGCCTGAATCAAGCAGTTTATCTAAGCTGCAAGAAACAAGGTACAATTCATTACTCACTGCCGTCCAATGTAATAAACTATTAAGTTCAAGCTTGTCCGTAGTGCCAACAAAACTGCAGTTGGGTAAACATAATTCAAACACTCCTTGATTTAGCTTCCAGACTCTGCTCTTCAGATGTTTTGCCAATTCCTAATTCCAGTTGCTTTTTGATTGCTTCTTCTTATCAAGCTCAAGCACGGGCTGCGTCCTTCAAATTGAATCTATAGAAAACTAGTTGGATTTTCATTCATCTGTTTTGAAGGGTTGATTGAGTGTTTGTGTGCGTCATTGTTTGTTGGATATAAATTGAATTGGTGCATTATTTGAAGGCCTATAGAGGCAAGTTAAATGGGAAGTGAAGTAAAATCAAGTAGAGTATAAAGTACCATGGGAAACTATTTAGACCTCTTCACTGTTGGTTGATTACATGTTAATCAATTTAGTCAAGCTACACCAAATAATGAAAGACACATTTACCCTCTTGTCAGGTATATCATATCTGTTTTAGTCATTCTTTAGAGAGTTTATAAAGCGACATCACTAAGAAACATTATAACATTTATTCACTTTTTCATAGAAGAATTCATCTGCTACAGCTGGACGGACCCAGTTAGCAGAACTGAACTGTGATTAATAAGTAGGTTTTGCAGCATTATCAATTATTTCCATTTCACAAGAGCAATACCTGAATGGTTTGAAAAGTGGGGAAAAGGGAGGTTGGTCAGAGATGAGTGGTTTTGAGTTTCATGCTACTGCTTGAGTCCCAAAAACGGCATATTGCAGCTTTAACATTACCCCACTGACAAAAGTGCAAATGCAAAATACGTGTCGGATTTATCTACAGCCCGTCCACAGCTTGTGTTTGAAATACTGCACGAACAAATGTTTCCACATCTATGGCTGGAGAAAAAAGGGGAAGATAAATCAGTTTTGTTGGCGAACTATGCTAATACGTACAAAGAATTAGCTTTAATGTTGTGAAATCAAAGACCATCAAAGCAAACTACCTTATGTAAATGCATGATCCCTTGGGATGCTTAGCAATACCTTAACAGGAACTGGAAATTGTTTGACCCATCGTTCACCAGCTGCTGCTGCATCATTTTTGAAATATTTTTGGTTTCGCCTGGTTGTGTTTTATGCTTTAACAAAAGATTTGAGAAGTGGAAGGAGTAATTTTGGTTTCCCTTGGTCCCTGAGGTAAAAGTCCTGTCATTTCCTGCCAAGACAATGTTGTGAGACTGGCAGTTTGACCACTTTTGAGGCTTGGGTGGGCATGAAACACTTTAACCCATCAAACCATAGAGAATATACAATTGTTTTGTGTGCGTCTAGAAAAATACTACACTTCACTTAAACCTGAATATTGTCTGCATTTTAGTACATTCTTAAAATTTTTGCATTAAATTAGTGTTAGGGTTTTGTTTTTTACAGAAATGCTTGTATTAGTGCCAGCAAAGACATTTCTGATGCACTAAATAAATGACTGCCGGCCTTAGATTTATAATTCATCATCATCAAGTGTTTTTTATAATACTACTTCCATCATCTTGCTCTTTCTGTATTTAAATGTATTGATTTGTTAAAGGCAAGCAATCTGTGCAGTAGGTGGAATCTCATCATTCTTGTCTGCATATGTATTGATGGATGTGCTAGACTTGCAGTTAAATCTACAAAGTCTTCAAGCTTGAAGGTTAAGCATCACTGGAAGCCTGTGGTTGGTTGATAATGGTTCTCATCACCCACAGTGTGATTGTGAAGAGGAAAATTGGTGGGGACGGAGATACTTGCATTATTCCTGCCCTTTCTGACAAAAGGAGCAGCGAGGGTTGGATTGTTGATGAAAACATCAGTTTGTATTCTTGAAAAGGCTTAGAGGGATGAAAATAATTGTCCTTCAAAAGCCACATATTCAGAATTTCCAATGGGCTGCACTCATCAGTGAGAACAGAACACTGTGCAGTCCTTGGACCTGAAGGTCTTCACCTATGTGTCAAATTGGACTGAAAACAATGAATTAGCCATAGCATTTATTGTTCTTTAAACAGGCAGCCCTTTTTAACATAATTATAGATTGCTAGGGGCACTAATACTTGCATGGTCTTACCCATGAACAACCATAATGATGGACGTTATCATGTTGTTGTTTATGTTTATTGTGCTTTTTTAGTTGTTATTTCTATATTATT
>JAUMHF010000006.1:10562931-10575265 GCA_032359275.1 Microctenopoma steveboyesi | reverse complement strand
ATATCTTGGAGTGGGGGGGTCTGAAATAAAAAAAATTTTGGGGGGGCAATTATATACCCGAATCAGAATATCATGTTGAAAATTTTTTAGCATGTACCACCAACATGCGTGCAGTAGAGGGTTAATAAAATTGTATTGATGTAAAGTAATCTTGTTACAAAACATCTTTGGTAAAAAACAATTACTGATGTCACATGTTAACCAGTGATTGTGGAAAGTCTGTACTGGTTAGCAATGCTGAGAATCATTGTCAAAATAATTTGAAACTTTTTCTTTAGTGACTGTTTGATCCATCTTTAGATTTTAAAAACATACAAAATATTGCTACTGCCACCGTACAAATAGGAAGGATGGCATCAGGTAAGAAGTCCCCGATTTCTTTTCGGTATTCTCTAAATCGCATACATACAAACGTAGGAGAAGTGCCTTTTAATGTGATATGAGGAATACATATTTGATTTTGGAGGTGAACCTTCCTTTAAGCTCTTGTGGCCCTGAGCCCACCGTTAAATCCCCTAGTACCTGAAAGACAAAGCTGTGTGCTCTGCTGTGTGCAGAATTGTCTTTACCTGGGATTTCCAGTGGAGAGGATGGCTGTTGAGCTCAATAGTTCCTCATACAAATCAGCCCCTGACACAGGGAATGCTGTGTGCTGGGCCAGCAGCACTCGGCGGATAGCAAACAGAGCCTGAAATACAAAAATTACAGCATATGAGGCTCGACTGCTGCATGGATCAGCCTCAACACGTGTACTGATCCTCCTCAGTCAGCATTGCCAGATTGGGTCGTTTTCCACCCAATTCAACCATTTTAATCATAATCCAAACGGCACAAGGTAACATTTGGACTTGTTTTGATGATTAAGAGGGTTTTTAAAAATGATGTCACCATGTCTGTTTTTTTCTATGCCTTCACATTTCTGGTTAATGTTCCAGAACTGAAGTAATTAAGTTTAAACATATTGATGTGAGATGACATACTGCAGCGAAGCATCAGTTTCTGTTAAGGTACATGTATCATGTCAAGTGCTTGCTCAGGTGGGATTGTTGGGTTTTCCACACTATTCTGTATGGTTGGTTTTGTAAGGTCTTAAACCTTACAGTGTCTCGTGATTTGGCACTATACAAATAAAATTGAATTGAATGTTTATTTGAAGCTTCGTTTTAGGTATAGAACCCTAATGGTTGGGTTATTTTTGACGCCTCTAATGAAGATATTTCTGAAATCTTAAACTGCAGGAAATAGACCAAATTAAACAAATCATGACCACCATAGTTAGAAAAGCACAAAGAGGCATTTTAAAACTGCTAGCATTATCAGTCACCAGATCAAAACCTAGTTGAAGGTGGAGGGAGCAACATTTCCTATTCTTATATTAGCGGCCTCGTCGCTCAGTGGTTAAGGCAGAGGTCTGGGATGCAGGAATAGCAGGATCGATTCCCAGCTGAGTCACCCAGCCCGTCCCACATACCAGGTGTGTCCCTGAGCCTCGCCTGTGGCTCCTCGCTGCTCTGCCCAAGGGGAGGGTGGGTCAAATGCAGAGAATAAATTTCATTCTGGTTAATTTAAAAAACAGTGCCAATGAATAACCTTTTTTTGGGTTAAATAGTATTTTTTCTTTTCACAAACCCACAAGGACTGAGCACATTTCTCAGTGTAAATTCTGGAAATACACCTGACAATATCATGAAAAAGTTGAAAAGTCTCTTCCACAAGGCTTCATCTCATTGTCTCCACCCAAACCTCCATAAGAACAATATTCATATTTCTTAGATTTTATTAGTAGAGCTGTAAGAACCAGATCCAATATCAAAAGAATATAACTTTATGCAAAGGCACACAAAGGTGTCTAAACAAAGAAACAGTTTTAGGCAAATATTTGAAAAAGGAATTAAGTCACCATAAAGACGCTCCATAGAATTCTGTTTTTACACATTCACATATGTATCTATTTGACTATGTCCTGTTCTAAGCCTTGATGTCTGTACCTACAACACAACACTGGACAACAACACAAGTGCACACATCTCCTGCGTGGCGTCACTCTGTTGTTTGTTGTTCTCTAACCTGGCAGGTCAGTGATGTTTTGTATTGAAAGGGATGAGACGGGGAGAAAACATCAAATGTTAGGAGAGAGGAGGGTTAAGGAGACTTGAATTCTGATTAGTCTCTCCTTCTGGGCAGAGGGGATTTCCTGCCAGAGTTTTTGTCCAACAGCAGAAATTTATTTAGGGAAATAAGTCAAATCTGTTGGGTCTCAATTAGTGAGAATGTTGGTGCCCCAATTTGGGATGTGGCCTCATAAAATGGGTGCGTTTTTACATTAAACCTTGGTGGTTCAGCTTTAATTGGACTGCAGGAGGCTGTCTTAGTCAAAAAATTGTCAGAGCAGATGACCTAGCATTGACCTCCGAGCCACTGTGATACGTGTGCACACTAATGTTTTAAATCAACAGCAGGAGTCTGACAGACTAGAGACGCTGCTTATCAGCTCAGAGGATACAGACAGGCAGACGAAGCTGGTCCAATTGTCTCGCTTGGTGAGTTGATTTTCTTGATTCTGTTATGAGTAATACGTTTAACTTAAATCACCTTGGTCAAAGTGAGATTTGCCTTCTGCTACCACAATGTGTACAGTAAGTCAGCAGTAAAAGGTAATATAAAAGTATAAATAATTACAGAGGGACTCCTGTCAATGTATTTGTCTGTAGGAGCTTGGCTGACTAATTTTCACTTGAAGAATTAGCACAAATTTCTGAATACAACTGTACATCCACAGGAAAAACTATAGTGTGATTGTATTTGATGAGCGTGAAAAACAAATATAAGGAAACGAAAAGGAAAGCTTGATCTTTGGCCTTGAACTAAACATTTGCTGTGAAACTATTTTGTCTTCCTTCTCAAACACTTGACCTGTCTTGCCATGGGTATGCAGAACCAGCCCAGTGGGAGGTCTCCCTATATTAACCGAGGCTTTTTTATAATTATAGGCCAACTCACACAATGAGAAATTCAAGCGTGTGCGTTCGTGGAAGCGTGTAAGATCAACATGATACTGGTGAGACCCTAAACCTCCCACTCCACATTTGCTTCCCGTCATTTTTTGTAACACAAGAAAAATCAAATGTACTTATTTCCTATACAGAACAAGTGGTATACAGAATAATAAAATGAGATTCATTGTTGGGAAAAAGGAGACTTTACCTTATATGACACAGAACATTTCTGAGCAAGCTCCTCAAGGTCGGACGAGACCAGATCCTCCACTGTAAAAACAAAACGAAGATTATCATCGCTAGTTTGTTCTTAGTTATGACGAATCCTCAACACACAGACGCAAACGCACCGACCTGTTTTGATGTCAGCAGCACGCAGGTCACGCACCAAATCTTCCTGCAGTCCAGGACACATCCCTTCTCTTAGGACTACCATGGTCTTGGGAAACAACATGCAGCTTTCACTTCACGCAGGTAAAAATGAACAATGTTACCTACTTTCATTGTTACGAGCGCGGCTTTAGTCACCACCTATACATGTTTTTAGCTTTGCGGCTAATCTCCCTACCTAACTTTTCTTCCTCTCTGGTTGTTGAGGTCGGCAAAAGATGGCGGTCTTCAAGCTGCTTCTAAAGTTCACGACAATTCGTGATATCACTTAATACAACAGGTATTTTCTTTGGACAACTTTTTAATGTGACTTCGTTATATCTAGCGTAGCTCCTCACGCAGCACGCCCTACTCTGTCAAAGGAAACACTATAAGCGAAGGCCTACATGTCCTCCTCCCGCTTGCCGTAGCAAAGCTCACTCGCAGAGTTTTCGGGGTAATGTAGTCGACTGCTCCGGAATTGTTAGTATGGAATTATGTTAGTTGATTTTTTATTTTTGTCTACATTAGTTGTCATTGAGTAGTTAATTTTATAGCCACATTTAAAGCCTTTCTCTTTTTTACATACTTCTGTCAATTTTGTTTAAATGAAAAAGTGAAATAAGCTACCAAAATAAAGTTGTGAACAGATAAATCTCTTTAACTGTCTTTGGACCTTCAGGGGTCACTGCATTACAAACAGAAATGATTCTGTGGTGGAAATTACTGCATGGGTTCAGAAACACCTCCACTGTCAGTGAACATGACCTAGATCTACAGCAGCCATCTCTGGGTCCACGCTCATTTAAAATGGACTGAGGTGAAATGGTAATCTGTCCATCTGATGAGTCAAAATTTGTAATACCTTTTTGAAATCATGGACACAGCATCCTTTGAGTTAAAGGCTGCATGCATGGTGGTATGGAGGTGTATTAGTACACACAGCTTTCAAAAGACAATGGCATTTCTCAGTTCCTTGGTATTTACATACAAATCATGGGTGAGTGAATTGTATATTTACATCAAAACTAGGTTTTAAATAATTTGCTAAGTACTATGTTTTCACAAATCACACGTTAGGCCCAACTTTTCTAGACACTACGTTTGTTTTTTATGCCAAATGATGTCAACAATGAAAATGAATTTTGGTGTTAATTTTATCCCTTATGTTAAAATCTTAACACAGAAAATTCTTTATCTTAAGATACTTCCCCTCTGACCATACAGTTCAACCATACCCCTGTCAGCCCCGTCAGCTCTTCAATACTCTCTGGTTCAACTTCTGACCAGTTTCAAGAAGTTTTGACAACCTTTTGACACCTGTCCTTCTTGAAGTAGCACAGAAACCCTGTGAATGAGGAGGCTGTGACTTAAGCCCAGAAGTACTCCTGTCAGCAGTTTTTCCCACCTTCCCACCTTTTCCCACTGCACTGTGCGTTGCTAAAAAAATGTTTGTTTCTTTTACTTATATCCTTTTATTCAAACTAACTGCCTAACTCTAGATGGCTGTAGTGCTTCTTCTGTTGTAAATGTTAGACTGTCTGCTTTATAAACACGTTTGAATTTATTTGATTTGGTGCCACATTAGAAAGAGACATGAGGAAATGTAATTCTCTCAGGGATCAATGAAAATCCTTTATAACTGTTAATATGCTAATATAATTCTATCCAAATGAATCGTATTAGAGTTATGGATAAAGAGCTGATACTGTGTTAATCATTTGAGTATATGCCTGCATGTATGAGTTATAAAGTTCTACTTTATGATGGAGTTATTAATAACATGTTGCTGCTCTGTGCCCTCCATTATTATTCTTAGGCGTATTCTGAGAAGTTATTTCTGCTTCCAGAATGGTGAGTACATGGCACTACTGTAGGCAGAGAAAATAATATTTTATATCACATAATATAAGAAAATGGTGATGAATGATGATATTGTGCATATGCAATATGATATTATGCTAATGTGTACAGCCAAAAAAACTAAACACATTGATCTATAGTCTGCACTCTTAATAACAACTAATAATAATAGAATTAATATTGCATGTGATGAATTGAAATTATTTCCTCATAATTTTAGTTTAGTTTCCAAGATTTTGTGATCTTGATTTCAGAGCCACTCCGAAGGTGTTGCTGGTTTCATACTTTCATGAATTGTTGGCAACGGGGATTGGTTAATTACACACTTCATTCTTCTTACTTCACAGAAAGGTCAACTACAACAAACTCAGTCATCATTTTAAAAAATCTTCAGACAAAGATGTCTAGGCTCTTCATTAGTATTCGAGGAGAGGAGGTCGTTTAAAGAAGCTGGAGAATTAGCGGTTAGAAATAAAAAGGTGTACCTGTGTCTGGCAGAGAAATACACAACCATGTGGGAAAAATGAACACTCAAAAGATGAGAAAGAGGAGAGATCACAATGTGAGCTTTGATGAGAACAAAGAAACAAAACATAGTTTGGGGTCATCAAATGGTTTGTGGATATGTGAACATGTCTTGGCTTGTAAATACAGTAAATACGGGGATGGACCACAGCCTCACATGGTTCAATCACTAGAGTAAAAACCTTCATTTAGTGAGAACATTTGTTAAAAAAACACATGATAATCATGGCAGTAGAAAATAGAAAAGGTTTCAGATGAGTCATACCTTTCCTCTTATTCTCAGCAAGTTAAACATACACTTGTGTGGACATCAATACAGGTCAAAATAAGACTTGGCTGTTAGCACACTGAAAAAGTTTTATGCCGACTGTTAGCGAAGTCCATTTTCCTGGTTTGGCTGCTGCACTGTTAATGACTTTAAAGCATTTGTCTGTCACACAAAATGTTCCATCTCCTACGACCTTCAAAGTCACCTCACAATCAAAGTCATTCGATTAAGAATTTCCCGTGAGGGCCAACATATGCATATGTAGACACTCAGGAATTTAGGTCAAAAACACACTAACGAAAATGAAGAGGTAGCACCACATCTGATCTGGCTTAGCTGAAGAGAGTAGTAACGCAAACTGCACTTGCAGTTTGAAAAGAAAAAGACAGTCCTCGCATTGTTTACCAAGTGTACGCAGTGTTGTCAAAGTCAGCTTCACTAACACTGATCTTGTTCTCTTTACAAAACCAACACCACAGCCATCCCAGTTATCACATTTCAACCTGATTTCACACAGCCTCGTGTTCGAGGAAGTGTCAGCCATGATCAGCAGAAAATCTACAAATGCATTTTTTTCCTGAAGGAATAGTGTCAAATCTCTTTCGCGATAACAGCAGACACTTCTTGTTTATAGAAAGTAAAATTTCAAATTATAGTGTTCTATATCGACAGGTGCACTAAGTGGGAGGTCTTAGTAGAACCAGAAAGTGTTATGTTCATGCTAGGCTCCAAACTGCATAAACCCTCTCATAGCACATTATGTCACTTAATATTTCTAAAAGTCATTTGTCTCCTTTCTGTGCTAGTATTTATAACATACCTTCTCTGGCAGTCCATTGCAAAGGACTAAGAAGTGTCAGCAGGAAGCATCATTGCCTGACACTGTGGGATGAGAATATGCCTCGACGGCATTCACAATTATTAAGAATATGCTGTGATCAATACGAGGCCTCTAAATGAAAACCATAAAATGCCAGTCTAACTGTTCAAGAGAGACACATGAGACAGGTGCTGTTGTGGTAAAGACTGAGGCTACACATCCTAATAGAAAATGATTATCATAACAGTGCAGCGTTCATTTACATGGTAACTAAGCTCTAATTTGGTGCCATTGGACTAAATCATATTCAGGCTATGAAGCCCTTCAATGGACTCTGTGACCATGTTGAAATAAACACCTTTTTAGCAGCAATTCTCCAAATGTGATTACTTGTCACATTCACAACAAAAAAGACATGCAAAAAAAACCAACAACTCTACAGGTGGTTGTTTTGAATTACCTGAATAACTGTTGTCAAGGTGGTAGTATTTAGAGAGACAGAGCAGCCACTTTACCTTCTGTGATGATTTATTATATCTAACACCTAATAAATGTTTGTAACATTTCAAGGCCATTTGCCCACTAAATGTGCCTCTTTTAACCAGCAGGTAGCATGCATTGTTTGATGATAGTTATCAATAATGAATTAAATTTACTACTGCATATTAAGAGTGCTGAAGTTATTCATTGGATTCTTAGGAGTGATTGATGTAGAAGAATGCAGCTGTAGTCCATCACCTCAGCATGAGGCTGACGCATTTACAGCCTGAATGTGAAGACACGGCGTTGTCTCAATAAAAAGAAGACAACTTAGTTTATATTTCATATATGTTCAGTGTAATAGCTTTAGCAGAAGCAATTTTAATTATTTAATGTTGGTGTTCTGCTGCATGTTTTTGTGCAATTGTAAGTTATAATAAATAAAAACTTGTATATCCAAATTTTAAAATAATTAAATAATTAAAAATATCCAGATAAATTGCAGATCAAATGTTGAAGTGGTTCCAAAAGAATGTGTATTTGTTTTTGTATTAGACTGATATAAAATATTTTAAAACATGCCGGACTATCTCTCTACAGCGGTGGAATAAGTACACATATCACTCAGTCAAAGTAGCAATACCAAAAATGTATAAAACTTTCATAATTTGAAAAATTCTAGGTCTCCTATTAGTCTCTAATCAACATTATACAATGAACTAATTGCTCCTAACTTAATCTGACAGGAATCATACAACACTGCTTTGATTTACTGATTTATGTCTGTGGTAGCTACATCCACTTATGGATGTCCATTCCACTTCATTGGAATGGACATTTTATAATGTCCATTCCAATGAACATCAACTTTAAGTGACATTAGAAGGATCCTCATTGTTTGCCATGGTTGGGACATCCGTGGCTATATTTTCTGGCTAAAATGTGATTTGAAAATATTATTATCGATTTACTTTGAGAGTTTAAAGTTACAGACTTCATGCAACTGGTAAATTGTTTGCGGAGATACAGCTAAAACAGCAATGTCAAAATCCTACCAATCTTACTCCACAAATGTATAATTAGCAAAACATATTTAAAACCTCAAAGGTTCAAGTACGTAGATATTCCTAAATACTAATCTATATGTATTTATTTGAGTGTAGTTATGACTGTAAGATCCTTTTTCCATTGCAACAACTTCCTCCACGCAACAGGGATACTTCTTAACCAGTAAATATATTTATCTAGAGTTTCCTATGTTGCATGAAATTGGCTATTTGCTCCAAGTGGTGCCCTTTTTATGTGAATATGCTTATCATTCTATCACAAAACTCTGGGCAAATTGATAACACTTGGCTGTAGTAACCGAACCATACAAGAAATGGGGATAGGACTAAATATATGTTAGAGCTTATAAAGGGGTCAATGGAGTTTGAGTATCCAGCCTAATTATTACTATTATTAATAATTAATTCTACTACTACTGATAAAAACAACAATAATAATAATACTAGTCAGTCCCCTCTGGTTACCTGTGCCCTGCATTTAACATTTCTCCTGACTTTCCACTTATATGCCCTCTGCTCATCTCCTGCAATCAGTGCAGTGGGAAGAAATAACAAACACCAAATCTGGCAGAATGTTAAAATAAACAGGCTGGTTAAATAGGCAGTGTACAGGTGAACAGCTGATTAGATGGACGAAAAAGGGCGGCCCTGGAGCCTGGCTAAAAGAAGATAGTGGTCTGTCTGAAACATAGAAATCTTTCTTTGTTCCTTTAAGCCTTTCCCTAAATTCTAGTAAGTTTACTGTAAGTGTGCTTATGTATTAACTGTGTGTTTGGATACCTGCACTCATATTTTACAGCTCATATTATGCAAAGCTTGAGGAGAATGTGTGTTTTTGCATGCTGGTTGGTGGTGAAATGCCCAGGTTTCATTCTGGCAAATTTGATTTGCACTGGCAAAAGAGAAGGGTGGAGCTAGTTTTAGGCCAGAGAAAGATTTCTACAGACGGGCCAACCAGAACACAAAAGCTCAAACAAGCCTTTTTAGTCTTAGGGCCTGAGGTACTGTTGCATGAAAGGACAATATAACATGTATTTTCACTTTTTACTAATATTGTATCAATGGAGCCCCCAAATAAATTAATAACCTTAAATTAAGCATAACGCCGCTTTATGGGTAAGCATACAACAAAGATTGTTGTCTAAGGTATATGTGTACCTTTGAATAAATGGAAAGGTAAACATGAATACATGGATCACTCACTAATGCGCGATCTTGACATTTACAGTTTACAGTTTGCGAAATAAAATCATCAGGCTACAGAGGAGAAAATCATTATTGATCTAATTTTCTTTCACCCATCAATGGACCCTTGACAAACATGCTCTTCAAAGCTGTAATTTGCAAGACACCTCTATGATTGGTTTAAACTAAAACGATTTCTACAAAGAAATCAACATAAATGTGCTATAATCATACATGGTTATTACTCCTATAATAAAAAAATCTACAGAAATATAAAAGGCCAAGGTAAGGTTTGTTCAAATCATACATTTCGGGACAGAAAAATCTATCCATTTTATGTTTGACACTGGTCAAATATTGGGAAAACGAAATACAAACCAGCATATGGTTTATATGCATTTATAATGCAAATTGAATGCCCCATGTGGATCATGTGGATTACAAAAATATGCTGTTTGTAATGGTGTTTTTGCTTTCTTTGCATTTCCTCTTCGAGCTCAGACTCTTACTGATGATTAAGTTGGACATGTTGGCTTAGGAAAAGGCTTCGGGTTATCACCTTCTTGCAGAGAGCTTGCTGCCGATGGACCCTGACAAGATGTTGAGTCCCACAGTGGCTGTAAACCCTGTTCTTTCTCAGCCATTTAAGGGAGCCTGCCAACATGTCCTATTAGGTCTATCTCTGTGTATATGTGTTACTACTGCCCATGTAGGCAACCCACTCCGTGGAAACGTTGGCCATCGCTGACATGTCATGTGAATCAATTAAAAAAACAAACCCATAAGTAATTAGTATTAATACTTGTCAGTTTTTGGGCCGTATGCATTACATTTCAGAGAGAACAAAAAAACGGAAGAATTTCTTAGAATGCACACTTTGATGATTACATTTAACTATAAATAAACTACAACAATTGTTTTACCTAAATAACACCGATTGCAACAGTCACTTTTATCATCATGTATGGATTCAGTGCCATGTTAGCTGTTTGTGAACACATTTCCACAGTAAGCAAATGACAACAGAGCCTACGCAGACTTCCAACCTGTCATAAACGCATCATGAGCCCAGTTCCTACATCAAAGCGAGCTGAGTTTCCCAGACCCGCTGTGAAGGTGGCAATGCACTAAAAACACATTTTCACAGTGTGAGAGTTGCATTTGCATGTCATTACACGGAGATTGCTGCACAGCCCAATCAGAAATTATGTATCTTCTGATTGGAAAACGAAGCTTTTCTTGGCAACATACACAAAGTGTGGTCGGTCAGCAGCAGCAGCAGCAGCAGCAGCGGAACAAACAGCGCTCCTGCAGAGTTTAAAAGCAGTCACCTGTCATTGTCTGGCTTTCTGGTATTCCCAGTGGGGCTTAGAGAGAAAGACACTCACAGGAAATCACAAACGAGATTCAAAAGGAAAATAAAGACCTCATACAGCTGATTGCTGGATGTGTTTCTTATTATCTGCACAACCTGGGGGAGGCTGAATTCCTGCAGTGATATAACTCATCCTTGTTGTGTTGAACGGTCTATCCTCAGATAACACATAATTTTACTGTCGGTCTGTGGCCTGTGGTTTGTTTCTTGAGAGTGATACAAAGAACATAACGGAGTCCAGCATAGTCCAGTCTCTTACCAGCATACTTCTACTGTGAGAAATCACTTAGAAGCGCCCCCAAAAGGCTGCCGAGCGACTCTGGACAGATGCCAGAATCTGATGACATGAGTTGACAACACTAGTGTTATTGTATACGTACATTCAATTCTAATAAATAATAACTGAACCGTGTCTCCCACGTTATAATTTCAGGCGTTATAGGACAGGACAAGATGACAATTTTGTACTGGCGTAAGAAAAGATGAATTTTTCATTGGGCACTTGTGCTGATAAAACATGTATGGGAATGTGTGTGTTGTATAGTGGCTGGCTGCAAGTCTACACTGCAGCATCCGCCTAAACAGACCATCAAAAGGCAATACAATTAGCTAACACAGAGGCTTAAAAGCATATCTATAATGCTTTAAGTGTGTACCTTTTATGATTGTTTAATATTTGAGTGCACACCAGTTTTCCACCTGAGAAAGCGGTCAAGAAAAAGTTTCCAGGCTGTTATTGGTCAAGGTTGAAGCTCGCAAAGATACACCTTAAGCCTCAATAAAACTTTAAACTGCTGTCATGTCCATCATGATGAAAAAGGGTTTTATTGTCCACATGCCCATGTTCCCTTAGAAAATGAATACAAAACAAAATATCCAGATATATATTTTTTAACTGCCCGGGCACAGGTAGAAGCACTCAGCATTAAGTGCCTGCCATAAAAAGGAAATGCTGGATTTTGTGAGTTATGTGAGCAGAGGGAAGACACCTTATTTTGGTGAACACTTGCCAAATGCTGCACAGTAACTGCTGATTATACATGTTTAAAGCAGTGAACAATGTTGGTTTAGTAGGAAAGGCGGCTGGCACTGCACATTGAATTTCTTCTTGTAACGATTCTCTGTATATTTGCTTTTAAATGTATAATAAAAGTTATTTAGAATCAACAAAAACATTTCTTTCTTCTGTCTCGTTCTGAAGCATTTTATCATCTAACTTAAAGGTATTCATAAACATTACACAGTGCTCATTTTTGATTGGCAGGATGTGTGAGTTATTGTGTAGTTGCTCTAAAAGGAGAGACTCGTTTGCCAAGTTAACTTGCTAGAACTGACATATTCTACCAACGTGAGGGAAAGTTTTCAGTAAAACAGTTGTATAAATGT
>JAUMHF010000006.1:10529040-10562831 GCA_032359275.1 Microctenopoma steveboyesi | reverse complement strand
TGCCAAGTTAACTTGCTAGAACTGACATATTCTACCAACGTGAGGGAAAGTTTTCAGTAAAACAGTTGTATAAATGTGAGGATAAATGGAAAAATTACATAAAAAAATTATTTCTCTTACTTCCTTGTAAAATCAGTTACTTTACTTCTAGCTCCTTATGTTCTTTATTGCATCCCTGCTAATGACACCTTGTCCTCCGTACCATGGCCTACAGTTATTTGGTGTCTAATCATCCTGTTCCTCATTGAAGAATATTTTAAACTCATCTAAACAGCAGACTACTTTGCCAGAATTACAAAACAACATATTTCCACTTATCCCAAGTGGCATTTAAACAAATAGTTTTCCCAGTTTCTGCTGACTTCTCTATATAATCTCATTTTTCACAGCAGTTATTTTGGTCATTCATAACAGCAGAAGTGCATGTGTAACAAACTAACACAACCTGCCCATCTCTGTCCAGCACTTGACTGTTGTAACTAATGGCTTTATGTCTCTGGGATTTCTGTCCTTATTACATCATGCGCCTTAAGCCAACGCTACAGTAAAACTTGAGGTCAATCAACTCTACTCCGCCCTCTCCTTTCGCTCCATGCTCTTCTACACTGCACACTCCACCATGCTCTGCCCAGTGCTTCAGGTACTTGTCATTATGAAACTACACTAAATGAAATTACTGTATGAGTTACTGAAATTCTTTGATTAGCTAGAAGGTCAAGCTTAACAAAAAAAAATCTGTTCTAGAAGCAAGTATCTCTATACCTCTGCCAAAGTCTGACTTCATAGGATGCGTCAACGGTCTCTCTTCACAATATATTTAGGAATATATTTCCCTATGAAAGAATATTTGATAAGAGGCTTTATGACATGTATGACAATTATGACATGTAACATTACAATATCTAGTGGATCCCTGATTGAGTCAGGGAACAGAAAACACAGGAAATTGCTTCCATTATTACCTTGTGGTGCCACTTAGCAAAGTGTTAGGTTGAAAATTGTGGCGGTGAAGATTTTACCACAACATCTTTGATGTTTTCTGGTGTATCAGCTTTCCCTCTGATTGTCTACTGTATTGTAAAACAGTCTGAAACGCTTAGCCTTTAAGAGCACAGAACAGTCATTTGTAACAAAATGTGAAGCAGTTTGAATACCCCGGAACTATGGAAAGAGAAAAAGGAAAACAGCTATAGCAAGACTTTTACCGGTTACTCAAGGTGTTTTACCTAAAATGCAACATGTCTCATTTCTGCGTTAGATTTTGCTCTATGGGGGCAGCTGCCAGTGAGAAGCTGTTAACCTTGCTTCAGTGATGGATTTCTCCCTGTATGGCTGTTGAGTGCCTGTGAGTCCAGAAAGAAGCTCTCTGATTTGGAGGGACTGACACTGAAGCTTGACATTTAATAGTTAAAACTATTCCTGCTGTCAGGCTTCATTGTAGCTGCTCTGGTAACATCTTGACATGAGATCACAGTATCCATGCGCGGTCTATTATCTGCAGGAATAAAACGTCACAAAACATAAATAGGAGCAGTAATGTAAGCTACTGTACATCTCCTTAAGTAACCTTCAGTTACTACAGTTAGTGTTTTCTGTGCTTTGGGTTTTAGCATGTATTACATTTTTTGTTATGGTTAAAGTTGTGCAGGCATTTTAAGCAGTGTATCTGTGCACTTCGCCTCGAATTAAGCAGGTAGATCACAGTAGAACTTACTCTTGTTTGGAGGATCCACATTACAGTACTCATGTTTTATCATAGCTTCGATACGGCAAGAGTACCTATGTGCGCCATATAAATTAGCCCTGGGCGGAATCAAAGCAACTGCTAAAATACCACAACCACAAGGCTTCAGAAAAAATTATATGTTGAACCAGAGACGTTCTGTTATCAGGTGCACTTATATTGTTTACCCGATCAACCAAAGTATAATTACAGTAATTGGCTCAGATACAGGTGATTGCTCAATGTGCACCCTTCATCTGAATTTTGAAATTCATACCAGTCTTTGCATGTTACACGAAGAGTCTGACATCTGGTCAACTCAAAAATAAACTCATTGGGGTCAGAATCACAATTTGGGATTTCTTCCATCAAATAATAATAATGTGTGTTTTAATTTATTTTCAATGTACTATATAAGCTTTTACCATTTGCTACTAGATGTCAGCAGCTGTCTCCTTAGTCCCATAAAACTACTTACCTGAATTCAAAATGCTTTGATCTCATCTGCCCAAATTATATGAACTAAAGAAGTAAACACTCAAGACCTCAAGTAAATAGCTCCAAGTATGGATTTGTAGGAAATGCTGTGTGAATAAAAATGCAGTAGAGTAAGTTTACATATGCCTGTTTCTGCAGGGGTCTTTATGGTGTTGTGGGAATTGTGTGTGAATATGATGGGAGGGCTGTCAGACTTACTACAGCATGGGTGAAGGTGTCAGATGTAGATAAAGAAAAAAACAACATTAAGATAATTTAAATAATTAGGTAATAATAATTTTCACTAGCTAGTTATTATGGTTTGTGAATGAGTTGAACTATAAAAAGTATAATAAATAAGAACGACAAATAACCCACACACTTGTACAGTATATAAATAAATCAATGGAGATTTTTGTAAAAATCCACTTGAGTTAAATTAACTGCACAACGATACAAACGTTGTCTTTGTTCCTGCTTATATATGGTTATTCATACTGAATTCCTAATAAATGTTTTGCTCAACGTCAAAGCATAACAATGAAAAAAAAAAACACATGCTCACTATTGTTCAGTCTTCAACATTAGTAATAGAAATAAAAATGACAAATCATTTGTGTATTGCATTTTCTTTAGTATTTTACAGGTAACGGGAAAATACAAGGGTTTGTTTTCAAGAAGATACAGGAAATTTAACAGTGCTCTGTACATTAACACATTATAGTCAGTGTAGTGGTGACTCGGCACAGCTGGCTGAGCCGTGCACATCGTGCAGAGTTTTTCATGGGGACGAGGAAAATACAATTTCTGTTACAGTACATGTTGTAAGAAGACTAAGTTTCTATTAGCAGCTTGAAGAAAATAAAAAAATGAACATTATTTTTCACAGTTAGCAAAGCAACAATATAAAACAGAGACATAAAATGCACAGCAGAAGTAGGATGCAACAATGATCATTTTTTAAATGTACAGTGAAATATTCAGCATGTTTTGTGAGTAAATTAGCAGGAAAGAATTTGAAAACCATAACAAAAGCGTGTGTGTGAAGCTGCTATTAGATCATTAATCTGCCACATTAGTTTTGCCAGATTGGGCTAATCAGTTTAAAAATACACAAAAAAAGAAAACAGCCATGTTTAGTTAAGAATTCTACATTCATCCTGGGACACGATCATGTAAAGTTAAAACTTCCAATTATCTTTTTCAATTTCACTGCAAATCATGTTGATGCTGTGGTTGAAGCACGGGCTTGGACTGTCATCAATAATGTCTCATCTTCTCTTTAGATGTAAACACAGATTTGATATTATTATACAGTAGAATTAGGTCATAATTTCAACCACATAGAACATGGAGAAAGCATGCAGTAAACCAAATCCTTAAAGTCCCAATCCAGGATTTATGGATATATCAAATGTGGGTCTATATACATATCGAATATTGAAAGATATGGTTTACTGAAAATAATCTCATAGCAACTTTTAATTCAGAGAAAAAGTAATGTCTGTTCTGCTCCAGTATTTACAATGCTGCTGTAGGCAAACTATTTCCATCATCAAATGACATTTGACAATGGTGTTTAGTGGTCGCATATAGGCAGTCAATGAATAGAGAGCTCAGAAATATGAGGGTTTGTCCCATCAAGTTAAAATTTGTTGCATCGCCACAGGGAGAATAATTCTGGATTGGGCCTTTAATAAGAAACTGCTGAAATGCTGGTAACATGGCAATAACACGTATATTCTGAGTGACAACAATAACTGCAGCTAACTATCGATGGGGCAAGTGACACTAGTTTGTTTCAGGTTTAGCAAATTAGTACTTTGTTGAAATAAAAATCCAAGCCCTTAGATGCAGGAGACAGTTAAAGTGTGAAAGTGACACAAAAACATTTTCTTTAATCTCATACTTCTTTAATGAGATTCTTTATTTCAAAAATAACTTGTTTCATGTGAGATCAGAGCTGGAATAACATCAGATTTCAAAAGCCATCTCCAGTTATCTACTCGAACACTAAAAATGATATGCTACACTAACAGAGCAACTGCAATTAAAAATATTATATTAATATCAATTTTGCTGTCATCATACTCCAGGTTACTCTCACTATCTTGCAATGTCCGAGTAGAAATGATTACACTCTTAAAAACCAGCAGGACTAGTAATCTTTACTTAATTTGTGTCATTTGAACTCATGTCAGTAACTTTTAACACATTAATTGGCAAACAAAAAAATCAGACACCCTGGTTGGCTGTTTTTTGTCACTTTTAATTGCTTCAGTATCCTGAGATACCTTTACATGTTCTTACGGCCACACCAATAACATCTACGTCCATTAAATAAAGACTAACCAAATCTGTGGGCTTCAGATGCGAGTTCACTAGACGAGATAAAAAAACAAAAACAATGAGTACGGACATACCAGCTTGGCAGCATGGGATGGTCATGATTCAAATGATGAAGAGAAATTAACAACGTATGCATTATTCTTCTTCTTTACGGTAGATTTCCTGCAGAGTTTGGAGGCTGTTGTGTTCAGTGAGAATGTTTCTGATTAGAACATTATAAGTTTCTTATCTTCCTGGAGGCCAGATGAACTTGGGGAAGGGAATTAAATCACCAAAAGATTAGATCTGTTACAGTCCTGATGCATAGCAAATTCCCATGTTCAACAGTCAAGCGTGATACCAATTTGTTAAAAAGCTACAGTTCTCTCCAAACATTACTGAAGGTAAGTCTACTCACCACAAGACTATAAAATTTTCAAGACTTTAACCAATGACCCACTCCTTGAGCTCGGAGTAATGTACCTGTTAAACGTTATGCCCGAGGCGACTCTAGCTCGATACAATATATACATATAATAGTGAGGAATGTCTGCATGTGCTGTATGTAGGCCTGACATGCCGTGTGTGTAATGCGTGATAAGATATTTACTTTCGTAATGTATATGAATGGTTATATAATTACGATACAAACATTTACAAATTTTGGAAAAAGTTGCTGATTGTGCCTCAATATGACCTTCCATGCAAAGACCGTTGGGACAGTCTCACAACACACAGGCTCTTTTCTATGTATCATGCTCAAGATCAGTTGTAGTATTTTAGTTGCTCTTACTACACAGTCTCTAGCCATAGTGTTGAAATGGGGTGTCTGACTGATATATGAAGTGAACTGTGACCATTTTGATAAGGCATTCGATTTTGTTCAGGGGCCTGGAGGGCCAGTAGTAGGGCATTACTTTTGACTACTAATGAAATGTATAAAAATGTATGGAATGAATATGGAATGAGTACAAATCATGACTGTGCTGCACCAAGAACAACAATGAATTAAGTTTTGCCATTAAAAGAATACTTTTCCTACATTGGCAAAAACAAAATAAATTCAACACAACTTTCATGAGAGTCTTTGACAGTTTTTTCTTCATCAAAGGCCTCTTAGTTTGGATAAGGTACAGTTATGCAGAGTCTCAGTGAACCAGTAAAAACACCACCATACCTCCTCTACACTCCTGTCCATACCAGGCGTTCTCTGAAATTCAATTCTGAAAATTAGAGAGCAAGAGGAGGTCTCACATCTGGTCATGGCTCATCTTCCCAGTGAAACACATTTCTTCTAGCCATAATTTACAGATTTTGAGATTCAGATCCTCTGGCCAAGTCTTTGGCTTTCTGGCATTCTCTTCTGTGTGAGCGTGTATGAGATTACAGCACTGTGCAAACTAAATGGAACAAACTCTAACCAAAACAACAGTTGGCCTTTTAGTCTGTGAAAAATCTTTCACATAGGTGAAAAAGAGAAAAATAGAAAGAAACGTTCCCATAGAAAGCTGAAAGTAGTGCTTCACTTATCTCAGGCTATTTCTTTTATTCTGCGCATGTAATCATGCAGTTCCTCCGGGTCTTGAAAGCCCATATCCTGGCAAACCCACTGAATGTCCTCTTCATCTGCTATGGGGATGGAGTTGTAGGGCAGCTCCTCTGTAGGAAGGGTGGTAAACGTGGTAAACTTGACCCTCTTGCGTTTGGACGTGGGTGAACTGGCCTCCTCGCCGTTATCCTTCGTGGAGCCCCCGGAACTGCCATCACCCCGCCCATGTACCTGGCTTTGAACACTAGTCTGGGAACTGCCACTGCTATGGTGGTCCCCATGGCAGCAAGTCTGTACGCCCTCCAAAGGGTTACTTGGACTTTCAACCTGCTGTGGTGACATATCACACTGTGCCCTCAGTGGCTGGCCGTTTCCAAGGAACACCCAGTGGTGGGAATGGTCCATGTTGGCCTGGCCCTCAGGTGGGATTCGTTTATGGCGGTATTTGAGCACAAAGACAATGCAGTTAATGAGAAAGACTAAGATGGCTAGGCAGAAGACTCCCAATAGAGCATACATGCCAATCTCAAGGTCGGTCATGTTCCGATGTGAATGCACAAAGCCATCTTCCTCCTCTTCATCACTCTCAGTCGGTCGCTCCTGATTGCTAATAGTGGGGAAATTGGTGTAATCAATGGGAACACTGGCAGGCTGCTCATTAGATGTCTCATAAATTCTTCCACTAATGTTTGGATCAATGACTGGACGTCTGGTGATGGGCACAAGCTCGATCTCGCCCTCTGTGGTTGTCTCTTCTTCGGAGTCTTCCTCTGGACCAAAGCGGACCTTGACATAAACTGCAGCAGATGCAATGACGCTTTTGCGTTTGGTCTTTTGGCAGGCCTCACAGATGGCCATCTCTACACGCACCATCTCACCAGATCCCTCTTGTTCTGCCACCACCACAGGCCAGCGCTGCTGAGGCTCCTGAGATACTGACACAACTTTGTCATCCAGCGTGGAGGCATTGAGGTTGTAGTCTTTGGGATCAAAGTAAGTCAGAGTGGCGGCTGTGTTGTCACTGAAAATCATCCAGACAGACAGACTGGCCTCCTGTCAAAGAAAAACATAGAAAACCAATTAGATAGTTTCTAAAGAAAGTTTTTGTTAGTATAACAAGAAATGATTTTAGTGTTTTTGGACAGTTATTAAAAAGTAATAATATGGCTAAGGCTAATTTAATAATCAACTGAATATTGATGCAAATTGTTATGGTTGACCCTTAAACTGCAAACGTATTAAGATGACAGACACATGCTAGGTTTGAACCTGACCTATAGAAGGTAAGGAAGAAAACCTAGGTTATGTCAATGCAGTGTTGAATATAAATGTTCTGCTTTGTGCATATATCTATCTGAAGAATATTCCAGTAGATCAAATCACATTTTTTATGACACTGACAATGATTTGAATATCTGTTCCCAGCTGAGACTTTGATAGCCTGGACTTGCTCCAATCCCTAAATCTCCAGAGTGTTTGCGAATATCCACAGTACCATGTGCTCAGTACAAGCCTTGACACAGAGGCATGCCGTGCACACATACGGCATGCCTCTGATGTGCACACCAGCAAACTACTTTCATGCACGGAGGAGGAAGGAATGGGAGGAATGACTGTGTTGTCCTGAAGGCTACAACACAGCTCTGCGCTGCAGCAGAGACAGATAAGGCACATACAGCAGCAGCATGTGCTTCGAATGATGAGCTCTAGTCCGTCTCTTTAAGTTTGTTGTGTGTGATCTTCTCATTTTGTATTTTCTACCGCTCTTCGGTGTCTATCCTCTCATAAAGAGAAACTAGATGAAAATACCGCAATTCCTGCCTGTTGGTTATCTGACAATATTCATGTGCTGCAGATTAAACCACATTACTGTAGTCTATGTAATCAAGGCTGTGTTTGACAGTCCTCTTTGTTGATAGCTTGCTCAAACACCAGCAACCAAAAATTCAGGAAAAAATTATGTTTATATACCAGACTCAGACTTTTTTGCAAAAGGGCGGCTGCTGCACACCCAGTCTTTTCAGCATAGGTCCCTTCAGTCGAGTTTGGAGGAAGACTACTATGTTGTGATGGCACTTGACAGGAAGACAAATTTCTATCATCTCAGCATGACAGAATTAAACAGCCTTTGATATGGACGCTTTAAATAATACATTAAATACAGCTGTCATCTGTCTAGCTACAAAAAGACTGATGTGTGTGCATGTGTATGCGCATATATATATTTTCTTTACCTATATATATATATATATATATATATGTGTATATATAAATATATAGAGAAATTTTTAAACTGAATAAAACATCTGACACATGTTTTATATGCAAATCTGAGTAAAGAAAAGTTATATGTGTAGATTTAGTTTTTTTGGGCAAAGCATTGCTGAAAAGAGTTTTGTTGAAGCTGTTGAAAAGGATGGCAAGGACATCAAAGATGTGATGAGACCCAGAAGGATTTCTGCACTGTGTAGATATTATTTTATGCATCTAACCTAACAAACCTTTGGCATGACTCTACAAACTAATGTCTCCTCTCTTTCTCTGTGTCAACAGGGAATTACTTCTGCATGTAAATTAAACTAAAACAGTCTATTACTCTATGCTCCTGCTATTAAAGTAATAATAGTATTTATCTTCATAAATAAGATATGAAGTTGCTTATTCAAAGAGTAACACTGACTAAGTCAAAGAAATAGGAACAGTTTATGAAGCGCCTTCAAGTACTGAAGTCCTTACTTTTAAAAGGCTTAAACTTTGTCAAGAGTAAAAGTGAATAGTGAAAACAGACCTTGATTTTCCAACTCTCTCCATACATAGTTTATGTGTTTCATTCATTTCTAGAGTAATAGAGGACATTTAGAAAGTTTTCCTGTGAAACAGAATCAAATGGCTTGAAATAGCTCCAGTGCTCCTCTGAGAGCTTTGCCGGCAGAGGAATTGGCTGCCTTTTATGGCCCGGCCTTGGAGAGCACTTAGGACAATACATTACAATAATTAAATTTCAAGGTGGCCAAGAAGCGGAAAGCAAGAAAAATTGGAATTTAATGCTCGCTTCTCTCTCACTGATGCTTGATGTGGTTGCCGTTGCATTTTTTGCAACTTGCAGGCCAATGAAAGGGCAAAGCAGGAAAAGAGCTCTGACACACACACACACACACACACACACACACACACACACATATATATACAAACTAAGTAAAGCAGGACTGCAAATTAATTCTTTGGACAGAATAGCAGGGATCCTCTCTCCTGCATGAAAATACTTTTTTTCCCTAACCAGACATCTTCTCACTTCGCAACAAAATCTATTTGGAGAAATGTATTTATATGTATCTGAAGTGATTTGCCAAGCATGGCTAAAATGGAGATACTAAACAGCACCTTTGATACTTATTACTGTAGCTGACTTTTTCTGGTGTCCTTGTTAACAATTCTGGCTAGAGCTTAAAAGATATAGTTCTGAAATAATTTTATTATTGGGAAGTGAAACTAGTGCCTGCTTGTTAAAAAAAAGTCACTGAGGGGGTTTGCAAACAAATTAAATTTTGGTTCTCTAGAGAGAGAAATTAGTTATTTGGCTGCAATCCCGCAGCACTGCTGCATACACTGTAATAAGTAGTGACTGTTGTTTTTTAACCCTCCATACAAACGTTGCAATGTTTGTTGTACCATCTATCCATTGTTCCAACACCGATGTACATTTTGCAAACTAAAATGAACTGAGAGCTTGACACATGGTAGCATCTGACATATATTTCCAGTGTGGAATTTTTATTAAGCAAATGCCTCAAAGCCAATATGTAAAAATTGGGGAACGGAGCTTGCTAATAACCTTGCATTGAGTTAAAATAATTCTCTAACCAACCTCCAACCCCAACTGTTACCACTACCACAGCGGTAAAGCAAATTTGAATATAAGCACCGTACTGCAGCTGTGAGCACATATTCTTGTTTACATAATATAATAACAGTGATTGTATTGTTTCTCTTTTCGGCATCGTGTGATAAAGTGTGCTGTACCTGTTTGGGAGCAGTGAGTGTCTGCAGGCCGGTTGCCTTGGCCACCATAGTGTGGCTGTTGCCGGGGCTGGGCTGCAGTGACAGGGTCAGGCCTGAAACGGCGTGTACTCGCAGCTCCGTGATGGAAACCTTGTCATCTGTGACCGAGAACGCAGACTCTCCCAATACTGCATCCACTGCCAGCGGAGACTCCACCTGCAGAGAGAAAGATCTTTTATTGTTTCTCTACATGACAGAAGGACATTTAAGTCCAAAATAGACAACAGCTTTATTGTCTTCCTGAAGCTCATAAAGCCCATGACAAGCCAATTTTGGATTAAAGTGCTTTGTGCTGTTGTTTGTTATAGTACGTCTTGAAATGAGGTGTCTCTGTCCATCATAGTGAAAACAAACCAACAAACAACAACAAAAAAACCCGCAAACAAAACACTCGAGACGGAATCCATCAGCAAGCGCACAACAGCTACACTCAAAAGTGTCAGCCACCGCATGCTTCAAAGTGATGGTTGGCAGAAACAGTTGTGCCCATCTAAGTGTCACAACGTGAAACACCAAAACCATTTAAAACAGGTCTCTCTTCTTTGGGACATGCCTCAGCACCCAGTACTCTGAGCACTTTTAAAGGACAGTCATTTTCACTACAATTGCTCCTAGAGGTCATGGAAGACTTGCACAAAGTAAAAACCACTGAGCGAAGCGTTGGCCTTGTGCTTCGAGTCAGACTGAGAAATCTTTTCCCCATTCGTATAGAGCGCTTTATACGCTAGCTGGCCTCAGCTTCTCCAATCATCATCACCTGAAACCTTGAAACACAAATCATCCTTCACTGGTCCTCCTTCCAAAAAACATGTATTAACACACTACTCGAAGCATAATTTGCTTTGGTTTTTTTATTCTTATGTGCCACATCATTGTACCTGTGAAAGAAATTGTCTGACTTTATTATTTGGTCAAAAACGTACTCTTAGGATACCTTTTATTACTGCCTTCGTGGCTTATATATTGTTCAGGGAATGAGATCTCCACTGTAACTTTGTAAGGCTCAAATTGACAAGTTTTGGAGGTTTTCGACAATATCTCGCTGTCCTTGTCTTACTGTCTGCTCAATGAAGATTTTGCAGGACAACTCTAAACCCCATACTTGTAGAAGGTTCAATTACAGCTTTTCCCAGAGCCTTTGACTGAGACTCACAGTGTTCGTTGTTGCCATGTGGAAGGTGCTGTCATCATCCTACATTAATATAGTATGAAGACACGTGTCCAGAAAAATAGCTCACTTTTATTTGTAGCTCTTGGATCCAACAGAAAAACTCACATCTCTACAGTTCACTTCAGAAGTCTCGCCTTCAATGACACTTTATTGTTTAAATATATTTTCCATTTTTTGTATATTTTTTTTTGTTACAACATTGAACTAATGAGGTTGCTTGAAGAGTGTTGTCGAAATGCGTGTTGCACGTCTATATAAATGGTATAATGCTTCTTTCTAGTATCATCTTAACCCACAGAGGTTAATAGCTCGAAACAATTAAGTGCTGCTGCCAGCTGTGTGAAAGCCTCTACGTAACTGTGTGTAAATGTGATTCCTCTGTAGAGCCTTGATTCCCCTGTCCCTTGATATTATGCTTTTTTTTTCTGCTTCATACACACTATAGTGCCGTCTGCATCCTACATTCATCATATTTAAATGCTAAAATGTTACAAAAGTATTGTTGAACACGGAGACAGAAAATAATGATCTATACTGGTTAATGCTTAAGGGAAAAAAGAGGGAAGCTAGAATTCTGCAGTCAGGTTCTAATTCAGTATGCATATTGTTTGAACGTGATGAATTAATATGCCAGAAAGGAGAGTTATGGTTCACTGGGCAACACACAAACATGTGCGCACACACACACACACACACACACACACAAACATAAATGTGCATGCATGCAAAATCCTAAGGCCAAAATAAACCCTAAATAAACTCCTAAAGTTTTCATGAGGACAACTCAGTTGCATGATGGATCACTCTCACTACAAGAGTTTTTCCATTACAGCCCAAATGTTTGCCATAAGCTTCATTTTGGTAATGTTTAATACTAGGAATACATCGCGTTAGAAACCACAGTTAATAGATTTAAAGATCACAAGTCATATTATACGTATAGTGACAAATGGGTGAAAGTTGCATCCTAAGCAAAAAATCTTTTTCTGTGTGAAAATGTGTCACATAAATCCTGCAGCGGTCTAAACGAATACACCTCTGCCAGTAAAAATGTTTGCTTAAAATTGATTTTCTGCTATTTCACGTTCTATTCAGCTGTGGCTGATATTTTCACAAGCCAATTATAGGGACTAAAAAGAAAATCTTACAATTAAAATCAATATTGGCCACTATGTACAAATGTCAGAACATGACTCAAAAGATACACCACACTGTCCATTGATTGTATAAACCCATGAATATAATCACAGAAGCTAATCTTGTTCAGGGTTTAGATCCATGCTTGATATATTTCATATTGTGTCGGCATTTTCATTGAGCTGTCATGTATCCAATTTCAGAGCTCTTTAAGGAAAACAGTTTGTCACTGCAAATTGGGTGCTGTGCAACTTTGGTATCACTGCTATTTGTGTTGCTAGATTTGGCACACATAGACCATTAAAAACTAAATCACACAACCCTTTTTAATGCGTGTTGTGCATGTGTGTAGCGCCTTTACCTTAAATCTACCCGAACACTACATGAAACAGCTACATGAAACAATAAAAACATATTCTATTTCAGAAAACAAGCAGGCGTTTTGGGAAAAGATGGGGTACCCAGTGATATTTATAGATTGCTTATAGCAATTCCCACCCACAGCTGCCAAAATATAAAAAAGGCTTGATTGTGGAGAACTTTAACAGCAAATATTAAAAGTACACACAGTCACGAGTCATGCACGATTCACTGCTTCACATTGTTGTAGGTTGAAAAGATGCACTTCTTGCTGGGAGATGCTTCATTGGCTTATGCTCCTGTACACTCAATTATTTTTATACAATAATGTGCTACTACAGTAAACTTTGGCTTATGACTCTATGTGTGCTGGAGTTTTTTACCCGTGAAAGGAGGGTGTCACTAGAACAATCTGCTCTGTTGACATTGTCCCTCTGTAATCTCCTGCTGCACTTCTTGCATACATCATGTTTATTATGCGATGGAAACAATTTTACTGACGCTAACCACGTTTATTTGGTGCTTTCCTCAGATGTCTTCGTGCCTGATCCCAGTCCAATCATTTGCTTTGCACCAGTGTTCAGGGTGTTGCAGGAGCCGCCATTTTGTTGGGCGTACGACAAACGCTAATTGGCAGATATCTGGGCTGCTGATTCTTTTTCTAGGTATAGTAATGGTTTATCTATTGGTGTCTACTGTGCAGAACCACAGTAGCACAAAAAGGCGTTATGTTTATCAGATGTTGTATGTCTCCAGATGATTAAATGTCTAACAGCAGTGGTCAGAGTGTATTATTTATTCTGTTGGCACTGACGCAGTCTGTTTTTAAAATAACACTGGGAAGAGAACTGCTGGCACTTGCAGAGGGAAATTAAGCTTCAAACAAGCTTTTGTTAGATTAAAAATAAAAACCCAGGAGAGAGATTTTCTCCTTGACTGTTATCAATTTGTGATGTATTCAAGGGAGTATTTCCTGATAAAGTGCAGCAATTTGTTTTTTGTTTTGCTTAGACTGCCTCATTTACCACTGTGAAGTTTTTCTCAATGTCTGTGGAAAAGCCCCACATAACTTTTTAGGGCATGTTGCACCAGGGCGGTAGTAAAGCTATGTTTTGTATATGTAGGATCTTCTGGCTTGGCCCAATGGATAGAATGACAGGAGCAAAAAAAAGGGTCAGTGGCTCAGAAGAGGTTCTGCACAAAGGCCAATTATAAAAACAGAAGAGAAAAATAAATGAATGGTAAAAGGGAATCTCCAGAATGAAATACATGACCGAAAAATGCATAATAAAGATCTTAAATAGATCAAGATTAAGTGTCTGCAGCTGTACAAGTTTCTCTGTGGGGTTGTACTTAAAACACTGTAAGATTTGAAACTAAATTCTAATATAATCAAAAACACAATGAAAATGTTAATGTAATGCTGTGCTAAAGGTAGGTTTTTACAAGTGTCTCAACATTTTCTCATTAGCCATGAACACAAGGTCCAGTAGTCTGAACCTGATACCTATTTTCAGGGAAAGGTTAGATGGTTTCAAAACAACTTGTTTTCATCCTCTTGGGACTATGATTGTCTGTACAATGGTAAAATGGCTGTTGTTACCAACACGGCAAACAAATTGACAAATCTGTCTGTATATGATTAAAACGCACTACGGCAACCTGCCATGAATAATATATTTTGTCTTCTTTATGCACTTTGTATTATGCATTCACATGTTAGAAAACATTATCTTTAGTGAAATTTCAGGATGTACTTTTCAAAAATATTTAAATTGTATTAGTGCGATTTCTTACTTAAGCGGACTCTTTTTCATGCAAAATGTTTTCCTCGCTCCTATCGAGGAGCTGGTGTGTCATGTCTGAAAGTACACCGAGCTCTTTTGACCAAATTTAACAGTCTGGGATGAATATTGATTCATTGCTACTCCAAGTAATGAATGATGAATGTGTTCCATGTCTGCCATCTGCATTGCTCTATTCAAGCAAGGAGAGGTCAACTGTAGTTGTGTAGCTCCTTCCAGCCCAGCTCCCAGTTGAATTTGTCATCGGTGCTGCAGGCAGAGGAAGTGAAGTGGAGTGAAGTGAAGCACAAATTTAGTTACACTTTACGTGTTCTTCGGCTAGGAGCTCCTCTATCTGTCACTTTTAAGCACTAGGTCGCATGTAGCTGTGCATGTTGTCTTGCTGGTGCCCTTCACAGGAAACAATGGCACTATATCCCCGATGCTTAAAACTAACTGGAGATCAATGATGACGTGTAAGCAGCAGAGTTTCTTTTCTAAACATGAGTGGGCACTCACTCATGCTAGTGCATATTACTTGCACACACTGCATTATCTTCTGCCTGCTACACTCTTCACGTCTTGTCTCAAACCTTCCATTCAATAAATCACACTTTTGGTGCAAAATAATATCCGTGGAAGATTTATTCATGCAAGTTGTAAATTTCATGGGCACCTTATGCTATCTACTGTAGCAGATACACACCTGAGGAAAACAAATTTGAGGCAACGAAGCATCCTCACATATCTAAAGAAAAATCCAGATTTCAGTTCGGAGCCACTCTAAACAGAGCCTGATAAGAGACGAAAAAGCATTATGGTTTGAATTTATTACACTAACAGAAGCTCATGTTAGATTAAAGGTAAAGGTACACTCTGTGATATTTTATGTAAAAGCACATCCAAATCACGTAGTCGAGCAACAGTCAGAGTATGTCATTCACTGTTGTCCACTAATTGCAACGCCATAGATTCGCAGTGTATGCCCATAAATAATTTGCCTGATTTGGAGACATTTTATCAAACAGAATTTGATATTATATGAGCCCAGCATACTAAAAGTACTTCACATTCTCTGAAATTCAGACAGTTTTTTTTTCTTCTTAAAGACACTGGGGACTGTTTAAGTGAGTTAGATACGTGGTAAAGTTTTATCACTGCTTTTAAGAAATGTGTACACAGCTTTAACCGGCTGAATATTCTCTTGGAGTATAAAGAAGAAAATAATATACTTGTATGTCTTGGAGTAAAGTCAAGCATGTAAAAATAGATGTATTTCTACAAGTGCAGACAAAAATACCTAAATGTTTAATTACTCTACTGTTTAAAACTATTCTTATATATTACAATGGGCTATGGCTCGTTCATGCTCAAGTCTTTGTCTCTTGTTGTTGTTTGCTACAGGTGATTAAGTAAAACATATGCAGCATGTAGCAGACACCACTGGTTAACATCATCGGACAGAGTACCTGTGTTTGACATCAACAAAAATACGATTTACTATTCAGAAGAAGAGCTTCAGCAAATCAAACACTGAGTCATGTTTTGGAGACTTGAGGAACAGACCGTTTTAGTCTGGTTACATTTCGACGTCTACATGCTTTAGCCCTCATTTTGAGGAAACGACGGGTATTTTTCATTATACTGTACTTTCCATCAATGTAATTAACAGTGATGAGCTCTGAGATGTATCCTGCCTCTTTATGCTTGTTTGCACAAACACAAAGTGCTTCTCTTCCAAGAGGATGAACTGATGAAATACAAATGTAATAGCCCCTGCTCTCAACTTTTACATCCTGTAAACTTTCAGGCAATTACACAGGTCCCCAAATTGCAAAGTAAGTGGGTGCAACAACTGTAAAATAAACCTCTGCACCTCACACAAGGCACCGGTTCCCTTGACAGCCACAGGGCCTCAGGTACCGTAGGATACAGGGTACTCATTACTACAGTGAAATACTTTCTTGGAGGATATTGCTAACAGAACTGGACAGATAAAAATGCTCATGTATTTGACATTTTGGGACAGAGGTTGGGATGTGAGACCTTTTACAGAAAACGATGTTGCCACGATTGTATTTTCAGCTACAAACTTGGACGAGTCATGTCCTATATGTATGTACAAACAGGAACTGAACCACAGACCCGTGCTGCAGTGAAACATGCTGTTCCGTATGTTTGCATTGTGCTTTTTTTGGTTTTGTTTGAGAAACACCATTAGTCATTACTTAGCATTTACTTACTTAACATTTAAACATGAATCACATTGTTCATTTATTATATTTTATATATCAGTGGTAACATTTAAGACTTTAAACATTAAATGGAATTACTTTACACTCTGCTGTCTGTTGTTTGCAGATATGAACTCAATAATCACTGATCTGATGACGAAGTGTGAATTTTGTCCAAATCTAGCTTTTCACTTTGAGAAGCAGCTTTCGTTCTGCAGCGTTTTGAATGAAACTCCCAATCCCCATTTACTCCTCTGCTCCATAATCATAGGACATGATTTTGGAGCATAATGAAGACATACTATCTTTATAATTTAACCTCCAACGATTGTGTATTCCCTTAAACATATCTGTCAAATTCCTTGTAGAGAAAAATGTCTGGAATTCTGCACAAAATGGACAAAAGCTGATCCTTTTCTTTATTCATATTCATGAGCTGGTGGACAATTTAAATCAGTCTCCCAATACCCAAAGCCTAATTCAAATCCTCTGACAGACTCAAAGTTTCCATTAAGGAACCTTTGTTGAGCTTTATAATGTTCATTTCAGAAAATCAGCAGAACGGTTTCACTATCCTTTGTAAAATATACACAGCAAACTGGCAATCTTTTAACCCTGTAATTAGACTTTTTAAGCCATCAATCATTCATGCAGAATGTGGATCCACGGAGATCTAATTTCTGTTTCCTTCATGGTGTTTTCTTTTCTTGAATTGACCTTTCATCATTCATTCACACCTACAGGGAATGAACTGTAGGTTCAGGAGGCAGCTGGAGTTTCAATTTGGAGTCAGTGACCGCTGCTCATCTGACTTCAACATAATGAAGTGATGCCCCACAGGGAGGTTTGACACATGACAGAGAAAATGACGAATGATATACATATGTGACGATACGTAAATTGCCTGTTAATTTTATTAGCCATATCAGTAACTCAAGATCAGACTTCCAGATTGAAAGAACTCAAAGAATTGCTTTGAAATTCGGTACAGATGCTGATATGGACATATAAGAATGCTGAAATAAGTCTAATTCAAAGCCTCAGAGAACAACTGGCCACTAAGACTCAATGGCAGTAAGACCCACTGGCGCTTTAATTGTATCTGAAAAGGTTATCAACATGTGATCAACATTTTTAGGGAAGGTCCAACATTCTGCTCCAGATCAGTCCATCTTTTAGAACAGTTTGAGGGATAAAGTCCTTTCTGGCCTCCTTATTTATTTCTATATTCACACTTGCTATGAGTCAATGTGGAAAGTTATGTCTGGTGGTAAATTGATGTATAATTATTCATACCCTTCAGCAGATTACAAATGATCTATTGCTTATTTAAAATGATAAATTGGTGACTTATATCTTTCCTCCCTATTTCACCATCATCAGATGCATCCATCAGGCAACTATTCCTTCTCCTGACAGCCTGAAACTGTGATCTTTCACGGTCATCAAAACTTTCACCAATCGTCAGGCCTCCTGGTCCCCATAAACGACCACTGAAGCATCCGTAAATCACTGTGCAGCAGACGGAGCTTTTGCTGCTTTCTTAATAAGGATTTCTGAACCTGTCTTGGCTGATGCATTTATGTGCACTTTCTGTCAGAGAGCTTTTTTATTTGAGAGAGGTGGACAACTGCAGCATACGCTTTCAGAGAAACAAGGTTCTCGTTTGTGATCACGGAAAATAACAAAACTAGGTCAATCACGGCAAGAAACACAAGAAATCAAAGTCCATATGCTAGACTTGATCTACCACAGTTGCCATACATTTGCTGAGCAACAGATATTTCAGGTGTGCTCGCTTTATCTAGCTACTGTTGGCTTGTTTCCAATGTCTCATTGCTTCACTGCCCGGTCTGATTAGCAGCAGCGTCGCACTGAGTACGATGTCTTGTAACCAAAGGAAATGATTACCCAATTATTAAACCGGCATTTCCTTTTAACAAAGCGTCAACGTTCTTGAGCTAGTTCTTCTTGTTACCCAGCAGCTGGGTGTTTTGCCCTTTGTTGCGTGGTAAATGTAGAGGGAACATTGAAGGAACACCGTGCCTGCTTTCAGATTTCTCACTCCGAATCATTTGTCATCTACAAGACACTTACTTTTGCTCTGTGAATCACTGGGACTGACATGTAAAAGGTGGTGTACCTTCAGCACGGTGGAGCCAAGCTCCAGGCCCACAAGGACAGTCCTGTCCACCAACTCTGCTATCCTGGGGTCGGCCACCTTCAGAGAGTCCTGGACCAGGTCAGTGACATCCACCTGCCAGTCAGGTCCCAGCATGGTGATGACCTGGTCGGTTCCCTCCGTGGACGTGGTGTGAAACTGGGTCAGCACCTTGACCAGGGCACGCTGGTACTGCAGGGTGCAACCTCGACTCACCCGGCGCTCATCCTCCTCTTCGTCTGCATCGCTGTCTCTGGTGATTCTTGGGCAGAGAGAAAATAGGAGATATACTGTAAGTGGAGTAGAGGATTAAAAACTAAGCATTCATCTAGGTGGTGTCAAAGATACAGCAAACACGTTAGTAGTACTGTCCTATAACTGTCAGAACACTGCGCGCGCCAATTTGCTAAGAAAGAAAAAAAAAGAAAACACGACAAGCTAAACTCAATGCCCAAAATTTGTCCAAGTGTATAGAATTGGCAACCAAAAATATTGAGAATCGCTGGTAACCATCACCAATCATAATTTGACACTTCTTATAACTGAGCAGCTGCTGCTAAATTATGCTCAGCACTGTGGATTAATGTTATGTCTGAATTTGTGCCGTCTGTTCTTAAGAATCCCTACTCATTTTCTAATTTGACATTATAACGGTGATGAGAAACTTGGCGCCGCTCCACACGAATCTATTACATGATCTGTTCTAATGTTGTGGTGCTGAGAAAAAAAAGTTCTCTGTGCCAGCAGGCAAGTAGGCAGGTTCCAAAAAGCTGCGGTTTGGACTGATGTCCTTCTTATTTAACAAAAGCCCGGGGGAGTGGGGTTAAATATGCCAGGTGCATTCCCCACCTAGTACAATCTGCTCTACAACAAGATGTATGAGTTACCCAACTTTCCTCAGCAGGCTTGACAGTCTGCCGGCTTCTCCTTACAAAGCACTCCTGTGCTTAATCTTTGCTTAACTCAACTATCTGCACAACTTGAGATTCAGGAAAGGAAGCAGGGCTGTCAGCCAGCAACAAAGTGTATATCCCACCCACTAATTCAAGGAACAGGTCCAATTACCAGGCTAAGCACTTCTGTCCCGAGGTCTCATAAATACTTAGATTACACTCCATCAAGAGCAGAAACTCTTTGTTGTGTGTACCTTTCCACCTGTCCCATCAACTGGGTTTGATTAATAATTCATCTAAGCACGCTACTTCTCCACATATCATCATTTTCACCAATTCTTCAGCACTGCGCTCTGCCTATGACATTGGTAATTCATGTTTAGGAATAGAAAGCCCTCCCTTTAATACTCACACAAGTCATTAAGGGTAACTGTGTGTACAGAAGACACATTTCTGTGTCTGTGGTGTCAATTAATACAAAACGTCAGACACTTTTAAAGTTGCTTTGTGCATTTCTAACTATGTGCTAAAGCTATTATAACTTCGGTGGTAATTTTCGGTACGGTAATGCAAGTGTCTGATTAGATTAGACAATACATTTTTACAAGCTCTGTGTGCTGTATGTACAGAGGCCTATCATTAGCACACATTAGCACGGCAGTCTTCCAGTTGCATGTTCTATTCACTAGTGCAGGTTTATCATTTAGAAGGATGACTGGTCATTAGGAAACCCCTGCGCAATGATAGTAACACAGCAGAAAACGTGTATCTTTTCATGACAAACAGGGTAATTGTGCCCTCAAACCTTTGAGTAGTGGTTTTGACTGGCCTTTTTTTACAATACAAAAAAAATACATTAGGAAAACTGCTTCGAGAGAACCATGTATGCATCATTCTGGTTGACAAAGTGCCATGTAACCCACCTCATGTTTGGTCTAAAACAGAATAACAATAGTGAATATGATAATATTGGATGATGCACTATAGAAGATCAATATTGTTGCTAACTCTAAGCCAGTAACTGAGTATCTAAACATCTAAACAAAGTTAATCCCAACCGTCTAAAGCAGACTTTTTAAAAATATATATTGGTATGATTTGCGTTGTTGTTTTTAATCTGTCTCTTCTGAGTTCATTAAACTAAAGTCCTCGAGTCCTGCTGAAAGGGACAGCTGTTGAATAGAGACCCTAATCAGTTTAAAATCACTTTAAAAACTAACACAATACAATGTGTTATGGTAAAATACACTCTTATTTCGGTTCAATGCATACATACATACATACATGATGAGCCAGTGTAACCTCAGGACATACTGTTGCTGCTGTTCCTAGGAGGTAGGTGAGTTAACTCCACAGCAGGCGCTGAGACTGCACACTCACTTACTCATTCAGTTAAGGGAAGTGAAAAACACAATGAGACAGCAAGACTCTGTCTCTGTCAAGGAGTTTCACAACTTTTGGCTCAGGTCAGTAAAAGTTTACCTTCCTCCGTCTGTACCTGAAAATAAGGTTTATATTTTTTCCCCCAGAAGAAAATTGTCTGTTCTTATTAGCCTCTCTGATACAACCGTACAAGCTGAAGCTTCAATGCACACGAGCTGCCGGCCCGATTACTCTTAGTTTCCTTTTTTAGAGCATGTTACCAGATAATGCAGCCAGTGAGCAATTCTGCTGCACCGTGGCAAAGGCCCACTGCAGGCCAGGAGACCTTGCTGTGCATGAAGGTTCAGAATGTGTCACTTTGCAGAACTGAAGAAATGTGGGATGGAAAGACTGCAACAGAAAGAAAAATAAAAGAGCTAAGGAGGCGAGGGAAATAGTGTGGGAGGTTAGAGGTTGTGTAAAGGAGAGTCAGAGTACTTGTGAGAGGAGTAAAACAAGCGAGAGAGAGAGTGAGTGATGGAGTATTGAGTGGAGTTAGTGAAAAGGCAATGGTTCAGTCGAATAAGGATGAAATAAAGCAGCCAAGGCAGAGTCTGATGTAGATATTCATCATGGTCTGATGTTCCTGAATGCATTTGAGAAGACTAATGAATTACATGACAATGTATCACAGGTCTTAAAGTTCAAAGTCCTATCCACAACAGTGCGGGAGGCCTTTGCAAACACCACTCAGTTCGTAATCGCAGCAGTTTCTAATGTTTGTGACTCAGTCCCTCAAAATGCAGGGGATTTCTCATAAATCTAGTTTGCCAGCCTTGTAGGCAGCGTTTGGCAGTGGCTTCGATTTTTTTATTGGACAGGTGGTTGCTTTGAAATTCAAGTTCCAAGTTTAGGTCTTAAACAGAAATGTGACACTCATCAATGTTCACACCATTTCTAAATGTACAGTAAAAAACTAGTAACATGCGAATTTGAGATGATTTAGCACCAGAAACACACACCTGTACTTCTAGAGTATGTTCATGCGTAAAATTCAACACAGAATATTAAACTTCACAAGCTTCTTGTTGGCAGAGTTCAGCCTTTTAAGATGAGAGTAAGTAGAGAGCTAACAGGAGAGGTGCGAAGTAGCAGGTGATATTTAACAGATGTTCCCACCAAAGTCAAACAGGGGAATTATTGACTGCACGAGCAACACAGTTCCCAACATAATGAATCATTGCAACCCAGCCCACTACTCTCAAATTAAAATGGTAATTGATTTATGAAATGAATGCTGTCAAAATGCAGTATATTCCATGTTTCCATGTTACCCGATGGCACCTGTGATCCTGCTACAGCTATGAATCAGGCAAAAAACAACAACAAACGCTATCATGCACACATCAAAAATGTGTCAAACACCGCCGCCACAAATATCACTGAAAACCCACAGACTCCTGTGGGAAGGCCATTCTAGGTGGTATCAGCGGCTTCAACAGTCTGCATGTGGCACCACTGAGAATGATGAAAGCCAGATTTTCTGTTGTTTCCTGATGCTGAAAAGAACTCTGGGGAAAACTAAAAAAAAATTATATACTCTCAGTGAAACCAAATGACAGCATGCAAGAAGAAAAAAGCTTCACCTGTAGTGAAATAAATTCCTTTGGCCTGGCTGTGTAGCAATCATAGAAACTGAAAATACCACAGGCAGCCTTTGATTACTGTTTTCATGATGGCTCAAGGGAAGTCATATGCATAGAAAATGGGCTGGAAGAACCGCAGACATACACACTTTAAAGAAGTTAAAGAACTTTAAAACCACAACAATTTGCTTGAAATAGCTAGTTCAACTATTGATATTCAGAGAACATCAAATAACAATGGTAATATCGTTATTCGAGAGTTATCCCCCCTCTGGCAAACCCTGGGGCCTTGTAAACACCGGACAAACAGCAAACACCATTCAAAATAATGAGGTCTGAGAATCTTACAAATCCTATAGGGGCACATATATGATTCCTCATCTGCGAGATTCAGCTTTAATAGGCTTTTTACAAACAGAAACGAATGAGTAGCGCTAAAGTGTGGATTTAAGACACATTTTGAATGTCAAAATAATATACCACCTATACCCCATTATAGCCCATTGAGGATCTTTGAAGGATGAGGCTATGCAAGATGTTTTCCAAGCACTTTAGGTCATTTGAAATACCGCGATTCCTCAAACAACTCCTTAAACATGCCATTTGTATTCAGCTTGGGCAGAAATGGATTTGGTCTAGGGTGATGTACTCCAGCGGCGCCGACAGCAGCCACCCGCATGAGTGTTAATGCTCCCATTAAACATTTCCTAAATGAAGGGTTGTGGGCCTGTTTGTTACTGCTCCAAGCATGACAAGAATACTGGAATATTTTAATGAGCTTAGGTTCCTTAACCTAAGACCACATTTCTCATCAGGGTCCAGGCTCGATCGGCTTCAATTTCTCACCCGTGCGTTTTTTTCACACCACATCTAAAGCTGTTATATTTTTAAGGCTTGTGAGAAACAGCTCATTCATTTTTTATCGCCTGCAGGAATTCTTCTTTCATCAAAGGCGTCTGTAATATTGACATGAAGGTCACACATTTGGCCTTGATTTTTGCAATGACATAAATGGCAGGATATAAAAGTAACATAAGAATAAATACAGACAACCACGTAACAGTACTACAGTCACAGTTGCTGTAATTAGAAAACTTGAAGAACAAGGCTATACTACTGGAGTACTACTAATACTCATTTTACACCTTGGGCCTTACTTTCCTACTGATTGGTTGTTGAATGCATGTGTTGTTCCACCAACTACCTGATACATGACACGTAGCATTATTTTACTTTTGTGAAGACCCGAATACTGCTACTGTGCTACTGAGATAATCAAAAAAACTCAAAATAAAGTTAGACTGACTGTTTCAATCACTTTATTCTGAGATAAGACTGAGAGTCAGAGTGTAAACCTTGAGAAACAGGATCATGTCAAAATAATTATTTATCTATGAATGTTTTCTTCTAATTCAAAGATTAATGAATAGATTCGTTTGGCTAATCTTGGGGTTTGTTTAGACCCTGTCACGTTTCCTACCCTGCCTGACTTCTTCACTGATGTTTCCTAATTAGTGAGTATTCCCAGATGGGAATGATGGCTGAAGCTTTGATCGCTGAGCCTCACCTCCGGTCAGGAAGAATGGGAACTCTCCAGCCTTTGATGAAGCTGAGATTGTTGTCAGAAAGTTCCACCTGCAGAGGAAGTTTGGGCACCCAGACCGTCAGCTCCAGCGGTGAGCTCAGGTGTTCGTAGCTGAAGATAACTCTGGCATTCATGGAGCCCCGCGTCTCTTTCCCGTTGACGAACACATAGTCACAATTCATGGACACCTAGGACAGATCAGGGTCACAAGTCAGAGACCATTTATATGGTAATGGCCACATTGATGGCAGAGGATCTAAGTGATATGTGATGATATACAGCATAGTGTGGACGCAGCTGTCAGTGCTACAATTCATTACAAAACATTTCAAGGTTGTTACTTTCAGCAGAGCAAATATACAGCAAGGAATTAGATCTGTTGGGTGTTTGAATGTGATGTGAAAGTTCAGGGAACATAAACCATGTCTAATACATTCATTCTGTGTCAAAGGGATGGTTCACCCAAATCTAATAACAAGCAAATGAACAGTGTGTCGGAAACTTTCTTCACAAAACAAAGTTATAACAGAAACATTGTTTCTTCTTTTAATGAACCTGGATTTAATTCTGCTGGAAACCTCAACGACAGCTAAACGTACAACAAGCTGCAAAAAGTACAAAGCTTAAAACCCAAGTGGAAGTACTTCGGTACCCGGAGAAAAACTCCACTCCAGGTAAAAATACCCTTTATTTTTTCTACTCAAGGAAAAGTATTAAAGTATTTGCTCTAAAGTTAAACTTCAAGTACAAAAGTAAAGTAACTCCTCATAACATAAATACAGAAGTTTAGTCTGGATTTGTTTGTCAAATTCAAAAAGGTCATAAAGGTTAGGCTGATTTTAACCTCAGGTAGTCACAAGAAGGTATATAGTATATAATAAAAACAAAAACAGGTTAGTTTTCAGTTCATCCAAACATTACAACTGATTATCAACTAATCCTACTGGTCTCTACCAGAGGCATGGAACCAATCAGAGAACATCAGCTGCTGCTGTCTTTGGTCAGAATAAAAACCTGCAGACTCTCCGCCCTTAATGGCACAGTGCTGAGAATCACAGCTGCAAACGAGGCTTACTGGCTATGGGCTGTTCTCTGATCTAATTTCAATCTCTTATGCAGTCGTATTATTTCTTCTGAGTAACTCGGTGTTTGTTAAATATGTACAGTACAAATTAGTCATTCTTACCACATCCTAACCCCGCTCGCTCTCTTAACCATTCTCAGCATAATGATCTAGCAACAATCGTACAAACACACGATATGCCCACAAAAGCTTTGAGGTAAACACAACTGATACATTATGAAAGCTGACAGCAGTTCCACGTATCACCTGAACATTAGTTTTTAACAGCTATATGGCAAATTAATAAACATAATAATACATTTTCCCTCGCCTGTGACAATCTGTGTAATGTGATTTCAGCCGAGCACGACACAGAGAGACACAGAGTATGAATTCAATATATGGAATTTTCTAAATTTAAGTCTTTGCAAATGCCATTTTTAACTTTAAGTCATTCTTTAGCTTTCCCATCTAGTCAAAAATCTCCAGTTCAATTTGAATTATCATAAATACTTGTCCCCCAACACTAAATTATTAACTGCAATGGATCTGGAGGGCTTTGCTTTTGGGCTCCCATTGAAGATTTATCTACTTGTGGGAGGTAGCTGGCATTGTAATCAGAGGATCTAATCTCCAGCAAATGGAGGTCGGGCTGGCCAGTTTTCTCAGGGCTGGGGATTCATCATAACTGGGAAGAGGTCGGTAATATAATTCCCCTCCATGCAGACAGGCCGGAATGGGGGAAGGGTGGGCGGTGGAAGGACTTCTTAAGATGACAGTCTTTCCCTCTGGTTCAGTTAATGCAATTGTGCAGGATTTGACCTCATGTTGCTACTGCAGTATTCAGCCTTTGTGTGTTATTGTTCTGGCTGCTAATGTGCAGTCCTATGTGCATGAACCACGTTACAAAATAATTCAAAACAATGACCCTGGCCACGTTGATTGATCATAGCCTGGCTTGCTGTATGTAGAGTAGAGAACATTCGCCTGACATGTACTCCCTTCTACTCTAAAGCCACACACATATGCTCCTTCACACAAACTGAAAACATGCCCTAGCTGCAGCACTGCTTCATCTCCTACAGCTATTGCTGCTGATAAACTTGGCCGGCTAATTGCAAGTCAAAAGCTGTTTGCAATTCTGGGTATCAGTGGCCCTGTGGGGGCTTGCTGAGGAGGGCTTTCACACACTGAGCCGCCACATGCCGTCACACTGCTGCTAATGCGCTGTGGCATCTTCCATGGTGCCAGCAGATTGCCTGGGTGGAGACAGATCACCAGGACGAGTGCGAGTGCTGCCTGTGTTTGGTCAAATGCCGGTCACATGATGCAGTGTAAAAGAGTCGTTGGGTTAATAAAGGTGAAAACACTAAAGGGCCTTTCACGCATTTATTCCATAACATTAACTGAATTAATTTCCCAGACGATTTCTGTAGCTTCTGTCCTTTAAGCAAGTTCTTCAGTGCTTAAATGCCATTTTATTATGATGTGACCAGTCACACAGCATCACATAGTTCTGCAGAGCGTTCACTTCATCCACATTACTGTATGTGCTCTTAGCGCTTAAACACACTTCCCACACAATTCAGTGGGAACTTGAGCCTTGATTTCATTTCATTTGGAGAAAGTCATACCACTAAAACAGATTCATAGATATTACCATCATCAGCCTACGTATTACACATGACCCCTTAAATCAACGATATAATATTTAACTTTAATAACGTTGTGCTATTTGCAAGAGAAATAAATGTGCGGCACAAAGATGTTCACCTACGATCACAGACTCGAGAAGGGATGACATTTAGATCATGTGGACACCCGTGGTGATAGAGAGGCTGTATGGATAAACTTCAAATTGAAAAAAACAGAACAAAACCAAAACCTACATCTTTCCAGGTATACATACAAGTTGGAAAAAGGTTTTGATATCTAGGCCAAAGTCAGTATAATGTGATAATCCGGGGCCATAAAAACGCTTGCGTACTGTAGGTAGATGAGCATGAATTGAACATATAGGGCGGTGCAGTGTGTTGGAAATGTAGCTTTTATAAGACAACAGGAAAGGTCAAGAGAAAAAGATGATCACATGCAGCATCCTGGACAGGAGGTAAAGTTGCTAAAGGTCCATTGTATGTGTTGTTGATGTGCAGGTCCCTTGGTCACCTCAAATCAGAAAAAGGGACTTTACAAAAACATGAACAGCACAGACAGAGAATACGGTATTTCCATGCTGGAATATGCCAGAAGCAGACTGAGCACTCATCTGGTCTCCTTAACAGATAAAATACAGTAAGTGATTACATAAACACCCCTTCCCTTCCTGTGTTATATCTGCAGGGATCCGTTATGCTCACCCAGGATCTCCTTGTTTATCAAAAAAACAAACAAACAAATGATTTTCTCGCTCATAACAAAAAATGACTCGGTGCAGACGAAGCCACCCTGATGGCATTCACATATTCATGCTGCATGGCACTGGTTTCCGAACACAAAGCACAATTATCCTGTATTTTATTTTCCAGTATAAATATTCGAACAGAGTTTCTATTTAGGGATAACATATGTGTCAAATGAACACTGAATGAATGCTGACATATGCCTAGGCTTACCGGGATGGTGCCTTGTAGTTGTTATGAAGCTTTTCTTCCAGTGATGAATGTGTGATAGCTTCCACAGTCCCGCAACCAATGAGTTCATTTAACTCTGTTAGCCAAATGAGCCAGCCCCCATTAGCCCGTTGTAGGTAGGATTAATGACGGTGAGTGTGAAAATGACCTGCTGTTCTGGAAAGCTGGGACTTTGAGGCTTTTTTGGAAACAATTTAGAAGTAATTAAATTTCCAATATTCCCACTGATTTATAATATTCATTCAAACAAGCATAAAAAAAATCCTAGCACAACTGATAGTACAGTTAATGCTGCCACTACAAGGAAACCATTTCCAGCCAAGCTGTATGAATATTTGAGGACACCTCAAAACAAGAGCGGCCTTTGATGTTACTGTATTTCTCTTCTTTTTTTTTTTTTAGTTGCTAAATTTGGAGTGGCGCTAAAGGTAAATGTGTCACACTAATACGGAAGTGAAGCATGGAGGAAAGAGTCTTCAGTCTGGTACAGTATATCTGCAGAATAACCCCAGGCATGAGATGTGAGCCATGCGCAAACACAAGGTCTTATCTCTGCCTTCACATGCGTTACATGAGTCACAACGCCAGGGGAGAGGATGAACAATGAGGGAATGGGGGTCGGTCTCCGTTGCCTATGACGGCTGGCAAGTCCCCCCTCCCCATCTCACAAACCCTTGGTCTTTCCTCTGTCATTTCCCACCTTTTACAACCTTAATAATTATTCCTGTACGTGCACACACACACACACAGGATTGGCTTATCTGCAGCAGGCTTGTGATGCACACTGCAGCTTAGTTGTTTCCAAAGAAGAAAGAAGTAAAGAAGTACATGAAAGTTCCAGTAAAATAAAAAAAATGACAGCCTCTCACCTATTTTTACTCTCAAAGTTGGAAAAAAAAATACAGCAGCCCGTGGGCTGGCAAATATCCAAATGAGCAGAACGCTGAGCTGAAAATAAAGCTTCGTGAAAATAATTTATGTTTAAATGCTGTTTGAGTTGCAGTCTGAAAACATGAAGCGAGCGGGGGATGTGACGTACTGTAGCACTGGGAAACTTTGTGGTTTATGTATTTTGCACCACACGTTTGCTGTTCTGCAAAAGTAGTGCTCGGAATAGGAAAGCAAAACAACAAGAAAATGTGATTAGAATAGATGAACATGACTTTTGGCATGCGGGTAATACGTGTGGCAAAAAACAACAACAAAGAAATTGAGTGCTTTGTTGAGCTCACTGTGAATCCTTTATTTCTGGGGGACATTTTATTGAATCGTCATGACTCGTGTACTTCCTGGGCCTTGAGGGCTCATTTTAAATTAGCCTTGAATGTTCAGTGGCAGACGCACTGAAGCAAACCCACTCAGTATCACATGGCCCAGCAGCTTGTCTTCAATGGATAATGAAAAATGATAAAAGACGTGCTGGGGCCCAGCGCAACACCTTTTATACCCACGATACACAACTGGAATTCCCGTCTTCTTAAACAACCAAACATACACCGAAAACTCAATCATCTCAATGCCACTCTGAGTCAAATTCATATTTCCGTCAAAATATATTGAACATACTTGTCTTTCAGTAAGAAGCCGTCACCGCCAATATGATTCAGCTCCATGTCTGTAAAACCTACAATCAAACCTGCCCCAGCTGACCTTGAGGAGCTACTAAACCACTGACAAGGATTTCATTAGCCTGACATGATATAATAGTTTTACTGTTAAATGAACAAAAGGCCTTTTGCCACACAATGGTTTCACTTGAATTATGTTGAATTTAAAGAGTTCTGTGACGACGAGACAATTCACGAGGCGGATATGTTAAAGTGGATACTGACAATCACATTGTCTCCCTCTCTCTGAAAGCACAGTGTATTCACAGCAAAACCTTTAAATAAGAAGGAGAGTTGGGGAAATGTGATAAATGATATACTGCTATCAACCCTGGCAAAATCCTCCTTATTCAGGGAGGTAAGTTAAAACTCTGTAGGCGTTCTGATGAATGGCGAAATGTTTCAGACTTACGGTTGAGTGAGAGATTTTGCCGCTGCCAGAATGTACTTCCCCACAAAAATAGATATAGTTGAACAGGTAGCATTCACCTGGTACCTCCTGGTAATTAGTAAGTGGGTGTTAAAAAAATACAACAGAAACAATGTGCAATCAGCATCTTCTTTCATCGTGCTGCCATCGTCACCCATCGATTGTGTCCAACACCCAGCGAATGTTGAAAAAAGATGGCATAATGAAAAATTTGTTTCTCAGTATGAGACACCCCTTTGAGAAATCTTTTGCAGCACACAAAACCTCTGAAGAACAAAGGGAAGTGTCTTAAAGATGTCCTCAATTAAAACTTACCAAGAAATTGGTGCTTTTTTTTTTTACTTAAAAGTTTAGTTTAAAAATTTTGTTTCATGAAGATTTCATTTGATCCATAAAATGAAATGCTCTTTTGGTCGGGTTTTGATGACTTTCTCTTTGTCTTAAGTTTTTCATTTTTCTAATAGGATGTTTGCAGCTTACTTTATTTTTCGTGTTTCCTTCGTTGGTATAATGTGATCTTGTAACCGTGCTGTATCAAAGTCTGCTATGTAGGGTGAGCTTATTATTACTTGTACTATTAAAAGTTGCCTGTGATGACACCACAGGCTGACTGCTCTGTCTATTATATTTAATATGATCGACAGTGCAGAACAACACTGTACTGCTTACACAATTATGCAGTCTGCATATAGTGCAATCTATTATAATTGTAATTGACTAAAGAAAATAATAATAGTGTAATCACAGCCTCTAATGTGCTCTGCAAGTTGTTGTGATCCTGCATTAATTTATTTAATCAACAAACCAGATTTGACATTGTAGCCTCTGCTTGGTTTCCCCGCGAGCCTGAGCAGTGATTGTTCTGCATGCTGGGGCACTGGTGTCATATTTGCCTACAGCCATCAACCTTAGCGGAACAACTGTTGAGTTTTGCACTACAGCAGGTTTCTGCGAACAGGATGGGCGTGGTGCTTCCAAAGAAATGTAATAGAGCCTCAGTCCCGCTTTGCAATAATACCGATTTATGGTATATGTAGTTTATGAAAAGTGATTGATTTTAGAATTAAATCAGGACTGCATGTTGGGCAGTCCAAAATTAAGTTTTTGTTTTCCTGATTGTTATGACCGTGGTGCACCCCCGCTCTCTACTATTAGCAGAACAGTAACGGGATTAGATTTTCTAAATTGAGATCATCTCCCAGATACGGAGGTTGAGGAAACCAGGTTTACTGTACCTTAACAATGTCTTCATTCGAGGACTTGCACTGCACAGAGGCGGAGACATCGGTGACTGCTCCATTCATCTCTATGGAGACCATTTTGACAGGAATGGCCACAGTGCGTCCAGTCAGAATGGCCGTGTTGATAATCTCAGTGTCCTTCAGAGAGAAAAGAAAAGTGATATTCATGAAACAGTGAGAGGCCGAGCGATTTTCCTTGATATTTCATCAGCATTACCGATGTCCACATTTAAAACCATTAGCATCAGGACTCCTGTGCCTCCCAGGTGACTCTCAGTGGGCAGAGCAGAACTCATTTTACTGAGATGCCTTTCATTGCATTTCATCAAGTGACATTTCCATTTCATAAACACTTTTCTTCCAGTGAGCAACTGGAGGTAACTAAGATGTGAATGAGAAAGATGAACGGATGAAAAGAAGAAATAATCTCAACCTTAGCCGTTTTGGAAAAGCATATTTTTATGCGGTGCTACAAGGCAAATCACAGCATCAAGTATAAAATTCAGACTACATAAAAGACACGACATTTACTATACTGCTGTACAGGATCTGATGTAACTATCAATTTTCAATTTCAGGTTGAACACATACGAGGAAATCAGAACTGGGTGTTAGAAGATATGGGTTTTGGCACAGCAAAATCTCATTAGGGATGGATGTCGGTTATAAAAAATGTTTCACTGAAGAGCACAATGAGTACGGAAAATAGAACGGCTTCTGTCGCTATATAGTTATATATCTTATATAAATTACATAAATATTACAAAACATGTCCACAAATTATACCAAAAAGCATTTTCCTGGCCACTCCATCCATTTTCTCAGTGCTGTTACTTTGCAGCTGTAATACGTACCCGCTTATTGCCCTTCTTATAAAAATCTATTATTAGTTCACTTTGAATCATTTCGCTATGGGGTAATTTGAGAAGCAGGTATAGAAAATTGCACAGATAATTGTGCTTGGCTTCCTAGATTACTAAATATGCCTACAATAATCCATCTATAACTCAACAGCTTTGGGTTCTGTAGTCCATTTATTAATGTATAACAAGTAAGTGATAATCATAAATAATAAGTAAAACAATGCAAACAAGAAACACATTTAGTTTCTTCCCTGTTTCCTGTACCTGTAGTGACATATTATCCAATCATACTTGGGTTTATGGAGATAATGTATTTAAAACAGCTGCTACATAGTTTAAATTCTAAACATCCAAAGAGATCAAACTGTAATTATTACAACAAGTCGTACACAAAGATGAAAATAATCCTTGAATTATGTTAAACTACCCATAAACAAGGGCAACATTTCATCCCATCTGAATTTTTATTACGACTGCAGTGAAATGCAAGTAGCCAATTAAAATACACACCAGGCTTTCTGCTGAGGTTCCACTCAACTCATTGGTTTTTGGCAGAACATGCAAACTACAAGTTAGGAACTTTTTTTTTTTTTGTGGTGTGCGAGTAACCCAAGAGAGAGCCCAGACAATGTAAATTTCCCCAAATCAAAAATAGCATATTTAAATTTCTGCCCGACACTCATCTCATAGTCTTAATTAGCGTGTCGAGCATGAAGTGTGAGACTTTCTTCCCCATCTAGTTTTTCAAGGGTTCCTTCTCACCAGCGAAGCTCGGTATTTATTCAAAGAAGGAATATTATGGATAGACTCAGCAATGACTGTTGCTAAAGCGCCAGTGCTGTGCCTCAAGCAAATAACAGAGACAGCAGAGACAGTCAGTTCTGAAGTGCGAACCTCGTCGTCAAAAGTGCCACAAGGTAAAAAGGCTGGCTGGATTACAATTTGAAACTGAATTTACTTTAATATGTTTTATGTAAGCCTCTTTGAGGTCAAACGCTTTTTTCGTATGGTTTACCTGGTCAATGTCACAAATACAAAGAAAAAAGCAAAACTGTGGCTTCAGTCTTTTTGCCTTTTCGCATATTTTCATTTGCATAATAACCCGAATAAGAGCACCAGAATTCTGTAAAGAAATACTGCGAAAAGCAGTCAACGCCTCACTGAAGTAGAAAAGCGGGTTTATTAAGCAAATTGTAACAAGTTCAATGCATACAAAAACATCAGACCTGTGTGGACTAAAACCTTCCTCCAAATAATTCATGGAGCCAGTTAATTGTCATATTTCACGCTTTTCACACAATTTTCATACGTGTTTTTTTTTTTAAAGCAAATAGTGTTGTTTTACAATTTGTACTAAATGTAGACTGTGAGTTAGGTTAGCCTGAGCGGCGATAGATAAGAGGCAGACTCTGAGAAGTTCCACAGATTTACCAAAGAAAAGTGCGTTTATTTACAGGTGCGAAATCCCAAAACGTATTTACAAAAATG
>JAUMHF010000006.1:10501461-10528940 GCA_032359275.1 Microctenopoma steveboyesi | reverse complement strand
CATAAATTCAATAAACAATCAATTTAAATTGAATAAACTGGGGACAAATGAGGTGAGCTCTCACCCACTTTGTCACATAGACAGAAGGGTTTCTGATTTGCAACAGACTAAGGAACATCTGCATTCAACACAAGCTGGACTTTGAAGATGTGAGACGGCAATATAACAGAGGTGGGCTATCATTTCTAAATCTATAAGTTACAGCATCGTGATCCTAACAAGACCATTTATAGCATGTACTATAGGTCCTTTGAAATCTTTTATGCAAACAAAAATAAAAGAAAAACCCAGAATGCTAGAGTCCATTAATAACAGCGAAGTAGCCACAGCTGCACATTCATTTTACAGAGTCATTCCTTGAAAAAACATACTCTTTGTCAGATTTGTTAATGACCCTCTGCTTTGGTTTTCGACAGATCAATAAAGTAAGCTGAAGAGATCCTTGTCTAAAGAATGATTAATATCACTCACAACCTTTTCTGTGGCTGCACCTGTACAAAATCCAGACTGATAGCAATAGTGTTACTAGAGAGACCCTTTTGAATTACGCTGAGAGGTTCGTGAATTAGGACTACTGTATATCATTAAAGACGGTGACAGCTCTAAGTGAAGCAGTGACACGTGAAAATAGGTATCAAGCATGTCTCACATTACCCAGAATTGTTTGTTTTGATCAACCCTATAGTTTAAAAAATACATTTCTATAAAAAGAAATCACAGGTACATTCTTCCACCCAGTTAATTTTAGTATAAACACGATGATCACATGTTCACAAAGTCTATATAAATAATATTCATGCTTAAATGTATTTTTTCTGCAAATGTATTCTATCTACAACATCCAGTTTTGTTGTCGAACAACATCCAGCCTTATTAAATTTTATGCTTGGGTTCGGGCAGCACTGGGCTAAGGTCAGGGAAAGACTGTGGGCTTGGTTAATAGACAGGAATCCAATGCTGTATTAAAATTTAAACCAGAACTTGATCTTTCTCTAAACCCAGTGAGGATACTTTTCTTGCCCAAACCCTAGCAGACACATGACTCTGGACTCATACTGGGGCCTGTGGTTTGTCTCTATGTTTGTCTGTATGTGAAACATGGCCAATTTGTACTAAGCAAAACCCAGCAGACTTCTGAGGATAATTGACTGGACTCTAGGGTGAAATCCTAATTGAAATGCATCATCTCTGAGCTCCCATTACTGTTTTGGCCTCTGAAAAGTATTACACTACACAGGACACTTTACAATTTAATATGTGCTGCTTTGGGAACACTAATTATGCTTACCTGAATTCAGTTTAGAGGAAAAATCAGTCACCACTGCACACAGCTATCATTTTACTTAATTACTATGCACTGTATGAAGCAGCAAAACAGTTATTAGATGTGCTGTTTAATGGTAATACAAACATGTTGTAATCTATTATTATACTGAGTTGTGTATTTTGAATCTGCAGTAAACCAGACTACTAGCCAGCAAAATATAAGATGAGCAATCACCTCAACAAATTATTGTTTTTATCACATTTCTTCAAACATAATATACAATATTTAATAACACACATCTAGGATTCATCTGAATATTTTATGTTTTATCCAGTTATGAGTTGAATCTATATAATATTGTTTAACGATTAATTAAATAGAGTTATTTTAAGTTTACTATGTGTATTTTATAAATAACTTGTTTATCAGATGTTTGTGTTTGTGCTGTATTATATTAGATGTGTGTGTGCAATGTTTGGTTATAATAATGTCTTACTTATTTACATGCTTTATTAGACCAACAAATGATTCCCTTTTTGTGTCAGCAGTATTTACACACAGCAAACAGTAATTTGCTTGTGGTTATTGTCATGCTATTAAATGTAATCCATTACTGCGGAGCCCTGCTGGAGTTGCCCACAGGGTCTTGATTTGACAAGCACTGAGGAAAGGTTACTTAAATGCTCAGTTCAATTACCATTTCCGACTCCTTCTGAATATTGTAAACGATGCATTTGATCCCGATTTGTATCTTTGGGTACGCACGGCGATATACATGTGAAAATAGGATGCGTGACTACAAGCTGTGGGGTTTGTGCAACACAAAAACATCATTTTTTTATTTAACATCGGGTGACTACTGAGACACAGAGCAGCTAATGGAATTGGTTTCTGGTATAACCGTGACCCCCTGCTCTGCAGCATCCTTCCCGTTTTCTTCAGCTGTCTCCTCTCAGTGGAGTAAGAACGTCCTGTGAAAGAGGCCTTGGTGTTAACAGTGGCCTAGACTGTGTAATAAGCCCCTGGGCTGAGTTAACCTCATGATCTTAGAAGTGTTTCCCCTTTTACATTGTAAATCCATTGGTAGGTAGGTCAACTGTAGATGGCCTGTGATCTGTGATCCTACCAACAATAAAGCTTCTTTTCTTTTACTTTCCCTAAACTACTTTTCTTTCTTCCCTCCTTAAATGCTAGTTCACACATTTCTCAGTTAAAAGTTACTGCCGGGGTCCAGCCTAGACCTTTATTTCAGTTGCTCTGTAAAACATGTTTGTATTTTGAAGACAAGAACCACATCCCCTCTCTCTATATCAGCAGTTTCTGAAAATGCTGATCTGTTCCACAGGCTGTCAGTGGGTGTGTGCCACCAGCCAAAAAGTGCAGATTTATCTGCGTCCGCTGCTAAACTTGAAATGACACTTATTCCACAGCAAGAAGTTGAAGGATGTGCACGTTCAGAGCCAGTCCTTTGTTGCACTGTTAGATTTCTCCTTGAGAATTTCATCCTCTGACTTTAATTTCTGCTTTAAATGCTTTAGTCCCTTGACATGAGCAACAGAGACATGCTCATAAAAAGCACTTGAAATGCATTCGCTGGTTTGACAGTGGTGATTTGAGAGTAGTGGTTTTCTCTGTGATAAATAAATACATATCTAACACTGAGCATAAGACACCAGTTTTATACCTCAGCGCTGTATTGTGTTCCTCTGAAAGGGCACACAGAGATTAGATTACAAACCTCCACAGCAACCACTGCAATTATTGCTGCTCTTCCATGTAACTGTGAATCAAAATCAATATATTATTCATGCCACATTTTAATAGCCTTAAGGGTCATTCAACACACATTTACGCTGAAGAGGTTAAGTTTATCTGGACAGCTAAAACCAACAATTGCAGTAAAGGAAAGCACAAAAGCAACACAGCTAGTCTCTGGTAGAGATAGAGTAGAGTCTCGGCTAGATGTTGCAAAGACAATCGAGACAATTTGAGAATTGGTCATAAACAGTGATGCAGTGTTGATGACAAAATGAAATGATATTCAAGAAGCGAACAAACATCAATATGAATGACTATCAATGATATATTCAAAATAGGATTCATTCATTGGTGCTATTCTCTGAAACTCATTTAATGCAATTTAAAGTTATTATAATTATAAAAGCATTAGAAATATATTATACATAATGTAATTGAGTTAACTGCTATTTTTCGCTTCTGAATTTTCTCATTGCACCACAGATCCTTGTTACGTCAAACTGTCCCATTAAGCCACCTGCAGCAACCTGTCATAATGATAAAGTTGGTCTGTTTTAGTTGCTCTGATAAGAAAACCTTGTTTCCACTTCATCAATCATGTATCATGGCTGTTAACACTGTTTAACTGTGGCACTTCTTCAACTCTCTGCTTTAATACGATTCGCAGTCTAATTAATCACTACATAACAAAGGGTGGACTTCAACTTTCAAGGCGACCTCGGTGGCTACCTGCAGGAGGCCGTCACATTTGGAAATCAATAAACGCTGCCAGATGATGAAAGCTCTTAGTGTTAGCCTTACTCAGGAATCTTTTTGACCAGATGCCAGCTGCTTCACCATGCCCGCTGACAGCTTATGCGCGAGTGATGAGCAGGTGTAATTAATCAGACATGGTCTCAAATTTGGTTTTGAAGTAAATTGTGAGTATTTACCGTATGTCACTGAACAACAACAGTACTTGATAGACTAGCTGGAAGCACTGCAGAGCAGCCTCGATGTCTAAATACGTTCTGAAAACTGAATCGATGAAGCCTGACTGGTTTCATCTATGTTATTTAGATATTTTCTGTTGCCCATGTCCTTGAAATTCTCTGTCAACTAAAAACCATAAAGATATTGACAATATGAATCTTCTTTCATCATTCTGTCTAGTATTAATGAGTGCTGTGCTTAGATACTGCAGCTAAAAAGCTCTAAAATCGTGCAGGAATGTACAACGCAGTGGCAGCGGGCAGCCAAGAAAAAATAGTTCTTCCAAATTTACATTTTACAAGGGAAAACCACACAGGCAGAAATCTAATTTTGCAACACAGCTAAACACATCTGGGTACAAGATGCATGCTAATCCCAAATGTCAAGGGGACCAGAGATATGAAGCAAACCTTATGTTACAACAGATGTGCTGTACACAAAGTCATAACTGCAGCTCAAGTATCTTTAATTGAGTTTTAGGTGCAGAGAAGACTTGTAATTATGCAAATATATATATCAGATAAACACACAGATTATTCTGGTAATTCCCAGAATTAGCTATGGGTTTATTTATTTCGTTGGTAATATGTATGTATTTTAAGATCTGCAGTGCACATTGTTAAATGTTCAGTCTGACTAAACAAGAAATAATGACCTTTACCCATGAACACTGCCCTGCCACGCTCAGAAAAACCCTCTAACTACACACCACCTGCATCCAGAAGTGCAATACATTTTAATGAAAATATATAATGTATCGTTCAGACTTTTCTCACAGGTTTCCAGTGGAGTTCGGCATGACCGTGAGGAAAAAAGTAAGCAGACATGGCATATCTGCAGGTACTCGGTACGTCTTGCTTGATTAATTTCCCTTTGTTCCCATAATCTGTTTGCTACTCTCACTAATTGTCCCCTTTCATGAGGCAAGGAGAAGAGCCCTGATTAAAAGAGTAATAGACATGTAAGTGTTTTGGGACTTGTTGACTTTCTCGACAATTAGCAAATCAGTACAGAAAAAGTAGGTGTTAATTGTTTTTGTAATGGCAGTACATCTGTCTGTATTACGTCTGATGACGATAAGAAAGTGAAGGCTGACAAAGGAGAATTATGTAAAGCTGTAGTTTTAGGCTAGATACAAAAGTGTCCCTGATAGAATTCCATAGGAATCCTGTTATTTTGTGAGCACCCATACATGGAAATGCCATTACTGGCATTGATCATTATACACTCACACAAACACACATCTGGAACAGAGAAAAAAATGTTTTGGACTGTCTGTGCATCCTGTGGATCTTTTAAAGACTCTACAAGTATGTCTCCATACAATGGATAGTTTAGTAAAGGTGAAACCAGCTGCTGATTCTGACGGTTAAATATGTCACTATGCATTTTGACAGTTCGCTAGTTTTCTAGTTTACTGTACATTTTAAAAACGTCTGTATTTAAATGTACTTGTACTAATTTAAAACAAAATGTATTCATGGTCCTGATTTGGTTTCATTATTCTTGATAATGATTCTTAATGATATTACATAACGTAAATGAATCTTTAATTAATCTAAGTTTAAAAATAGCTGAACCCATAAAAATCTGTCCATGGTTTTACTCACCATGGCCAGAGGGATGATGGCCTGAATGTCCCGCTGCACTACTGTCAGCTCCGTCACAACTTTCTCTGAATCAGGAGGTGGGTTTTGCCCCTTGTAGTCGATGTTCCAGTTGATTCTTCTCGTCACAGAGAGGCTGGTGAAGTTCTCCATCTCGAAATCTAACTGCATCACCTCAACGTTGCCCAACACATCCCTATTAGACCATAAAAACACACACAGAACACAGCCAAAGTTAGAGACAACAATGCACTCGTCAAAGTATCCATTCCTAGTAACAACATACTGCATTTGACTGTGTAGAGTTAAGTATTATTTATGCCACTGAATGAAATGTCAAGACGCTGTTATTTTTATTACTTTCCTTAAGTCACCCTTTGGCTAAAACAAGAAATAATTTATTCTTTAAGTCTTCAACATGATGAAACAGAGCAGAGAAAAGCTTCAGAGTTCAGCAGATAAATGTGACATGGTGTATTTTTAGTATTTATTTATTGTTCATTGATTCTATATCTACATATATGAAGGCATGCCTTTTTGAGAAAGGCAAGCTATATATACACATATATATATATATATATATATATATATATATATATACACACACACACGCGGCAAAAGATCCAAATACTTCTAAATACTAATACTCCAAATACTAATTATCTAGACAATTTAGGATTTCAGTATAAAAGCTCTAATGTAAATGCAGTAACGTTATACATGCAACACGGCTCACATAAAGTGTTAGAGATCTTCAGTGGTGAAAAGGCTATATGGTGAATATATCATTCAGTCTAAACAGCTCCTACAGTTTGACTGGTGGACCTCAGTATTCCTGACAGATATGAGGCAGTTAACATGGCTCTTTAGGATCTTAAAGGTCACAGTGTACTGTTTACAAGCCCGTGGCTCACAAGTGGAATACTGACACCCCTTTTTAGAGATTTACCTCTCTGTACTCATAAATTGCTTTGTGTGGAAAGATAATTAGCAAAGAAAACATTTTATTACATATATACAGTATGCATAGTGTATAGTACCTTCCGTAAAATGTATGCAAATCAAAGTGCTCTACTAACAAGCTCATTGAAACCATCTGTGAACAGGAAATGGGAAAATAAAAACAATATAAGACTAACGCTCACAACAAATGCAAAGAATGTGAAATATTAAAAAGTGGTGAAGTAGAGAAGAATCAAAAAAAGAAAAATATAAAATATGCTAATCAAAGCCTACAGAATATGTTTATTGTCTGAAGCTGTACTTTAGTTCCTTAGGTCCACAGTTGTACTTTGTGTTTGTTCCTGGTATTCTCATGAACATTTTCAGATGCACTGGCTCTGAGTCTTTTATTAGCCTAAATGTAATAACATGTGGGATTACAGTACAGTTCATCTGAGCTGAGCGTGTCCACCTTCCCTAAACCCTAATGACTTTTACAGGATAAGAATACTAAACTTCCTGGTTTGGAAAATCCAAAGCGCACCCCCTTTTCCCCCCTATTTTATTTGGCAAAACAAATTCATGTGGAAAAATGTATTTCTATTTGTATGTTTATTGATTAAATTGTCTTCTTTACGCCACAGACAAAGCTTCATGTCAGTTATCCCACTTTTTTGTTGTCCTATATGTGCTTCCATAGAATTCTTCTACCACTGAATGACATGCCATGTTTTCTAATAGTATGGCTGGTGAATTTGATGGAGTTCTAATATGCTGTTGTGGTATAATCAGCGATTGTCTCTGAGTGAAAACAGTTTGCAGGCATTGTCAATAAACAATCACGACTCCCTTATCTTACTGATCAGATTTTTTTCTTCTGTCTTAAAGCCTGAGTGTAGAGCTTGTGCCAGTAGATTGAGCATTTTGTTCCGCCTTTCACTTTCAAATAACAGTAATTGAAGCAGCTGCTTCTGACTAATCAATAACTTTTGGTAGGTAAACTGGTTGCTCTAATGGCATTGCATGGAATATCTGAGCATTCTCTCTTTAGCTTCAGCTCCAGTGGAAAAAAAACCTTTGACTTTTACAAACTTGTCAGTGATGTAGACGCGATAACAACCTTCCTGTTATGGAAATTCTGTAATCCTCATGTTCAAAAAGCCTAACATGAAACCGTCTCGCTGGTGGCGAAGGGGCAAATTAAATCTCTCTCCACCCATGACATGAATCATCCCATACAACCCTCACCTTTCGCTGAAAGTGAGACGCTCACCGTCTGTCCTTCACAGAAGTGGAGGCCCGTCCCAGCCCTCAGTCCGAGATCCTTTTAATGAAAGCCACATCAAACTCTCTGCACGAATGTCTGCCCACAAAAGGTTCCTCTCAGGAACATCATGATGAGATCTCTGCCTATTTGTCTCAACATTACTCACTGAAAACAAACACCCCCGTCCGTCTGTGACACACTAAAGCTGTCATCAATATGGCCTACACGAGTGAGTTCATGTACAGCCACCACACTGCAGGAAAGGAAAATGATGTTTACATTGAATTTATCTGGGCTAGAGGACTTTTTTTTATCAAAACATTAAGTACATTTTAAAACACAAATAAACTTTATAGGTTACACTCTCCTTCACGTTTGTACAGTAGCCTACAGATTTAAATCAGAACAAGATGTCATTTCACTGTTGGCACATGTCCTCATCAGGATCGTTATTGATTGCCTAAGGTTACGTTTCCACGGGATCCCTTTCCATTGCCTGTAGTATGAGCACAGAATGAAACCCTCACATTTCCCTTCGGATCTATGTCCTATCAACTTATTTATTGTAATGTGACTGTATTATAGGAACTAAAGTACGTTCACAAAAATATTTGGTGTTATCATCTCATTAAGTAGCTGCTGTGCTTCAGTATGTTTTATTACGAGTCCTTAGGGCACCTCAGTGGGATTAGATTAGGACCTTTTCATCACTATACTAAATTATGTATTTGTTAGCTAATTAATGTCACTTGATTCCACTTTACAATGCTTGAGAGAACAAAAAAAAAACATTGCTCCACAATCAGTATTTAAAGGGATGTTTTGGTTTGCTTTCCTAAACTCTGTTTAACTCCATTATTTAAATGTTTCGTGTCATTATTCCCCTCAGCTTTGATAACAACTATTACTAAAAGAAAAGATTGCTGATGCTGGACGAACAAAATTCAACAGAAACGCGTTTTTAAAAGGTGGTGGGTGGAGAAAATTTAAGTAAGTGATCTAATACCAGAAGAGCAAAGGAAGGAAGTAAACAACGCTCAACAAAGTCCAGCCTTGTTTCTATTAAGTTAATGATGTACTGTCTGTATAGCACAAAGTATATATTTTAAAAGCTGTAGCTTAGGGCTTTTTCTTCAGAACTCAGGGGATTTCATTCTTTGATCAGAGGCCTGTTTGAACTGATTAACACGGAAGGTTCATTGGATCAAAGCACTGCACAGCACAGTTACAGAAGAAGGGCAGAGCCGGGGAACAGAAGGGAATAGTGCATGCATATTCCCTTCTCTTCATTTATACTATAAACATATAGAACACGTTTACAAGTCGGTATAATTTAAAGTCAAAATGATTTCAAGCTAAAGATATTTTTTAGGAACAACGTAGGCAGGAGGTAGCTTGACTTTTTAGAATTATCAGCATGCAGATCAGTATCAGTTCTGTGCATTAGACGCCTAAAAAGGTAACTTGTCTCAATCCAAAGTGAGAAATCACATCTCGCAACAACTCTAAAGCTCAATATTGAGTTTAATGTTGTATCATTTGTGGAATCTGTTCCCTAACAGTAATGTAACAGCTACAATTTGCACCTCTGGGAAGAGTAACGTGCTGAAACGTGTTTTAGTAAACAACAGCTGCCTGCAACAGAACTGCATAGCTGCTCAGAGATTCGCCATCACAGTGAGACTGCCACGTATGGTACCACGGTGCCTGTTGGCAGACCTAAGCCAAAGCGTTTCGTCATCGTATCTGGGCATCGAGGACATAAACACCGCAGGGTTAAGCAGCTGTTCAAGAACTAGTTCTGATGGTCGAGGACACAAATTGTCATTTCTACATTTCTGTTGATGTAAGTGTGAAACAGACAAGTCACATCACATAGAGTAGGTAGATGTTAGACGTGCTGGCAGATGTGGCAAAATCTCATTAATTTAAATGTTCTAACTGCAATGGTGGCAGCATTATTCATTTTGAACTCACTGACCACAGTGAAAAAATACACAGTTTCATCTTTGTAAGGATGACACGGTTCCAGATAGACATTTACAGTACGTAAATATGGTGAATAATTCCAACACTCACTCCAGTGCGATCTGATGAAGAGAAGCGGAGACGAATAAAGAGAGGGGAGTGATAAAGAGATCAGCGATAAGGCCTGAGGGGAAAACACTGTCACCTCATTTCCTTAGTCTCACGTATTTTTCAATAAACAAAACCAGATGTTCAAACAGAACTGGTGCTCAGATGTATTTGCCAATGAGATGCAAAATGATCCTGTAGTGTGTTTGTTTGTGCTTTTCAGGGGAGAGTGTCGGGGGGAGCACTTTAAATAGTGAGTGGCTATTCGTTGGCTGCTTATGTGAATAAGAACAATTATTGAACTGAAAATAATTACAATTCTCCCTATTACTTCATTTAATTGGGTAATTAGGGAAATAATTGTCTGGAGAATTCAAGTATATTTGGGCTTATTACTGTAAAGTCTTTGAGTCTATTGAAGCCTGCTGCACACAGTTTCTTTCTCGAAATGTAGGAGGGAAATCTTCAGTCATTCGGCAACACATGCTTGTGCACTCAAACAAGAAAGGAAACGGAGTTGGGTGTACTTGCTTGATAAAATAAAGAATATAATAGAAAGGAAAGCTCAGAAAAAGTGTGATAACAGAAAACTATCCCTGAAATACAATGGAATCAATGTGCGTCATTAAAACGAACTGCAGGTGGATTTATGTCAGGTTCTTTCTGAAGAATTAAAGCAGCAGTAAGTTATTCACCCTTTTATGAATCCCGAACGTAAAATCCAGTCATATTAATGCAATTAAATTAGTACAAAATACTTTTATTTGGGATATTGAAGTCTGGCTTATATGCAAATGAGTATCTCCCGAAGTAAAACAGACATTTAAAAAATATGAAAGCATAATATAACATTTGCATGACAATCTATCAGGCACCTTCAGCAACTTGACTTGTATGAGCTGCAGGTGCAGTGCCAAGCAGATATAACAAAGGTGGGGGAAAAAAATATTCTGCCATCGCTCACCGGAAATCCTGCGATAACTGTGAAAGTAATGGTCTTTTCTTTCCTAGCTGAACACCATCTGGACTGAAGTAACTTTGCAGAAAGGAAAGTATCACAGCGGTGCTATCAGAAATAAAAACATTGTACGAAAAGGAACAGACTTAACTCATTTGGACTCACATTAAGATAGGATTTTTTTTGCCAGTGACGTCACATAGCAGTCTACAGGGTAGATGTTTTGTTGAAATGTATTACTTTAACTTTGCTGGAACCTCGCCACTGTTTTGATACAAATAAGAGTTCACGTAGACTTCCAAACAACACGATATAAATACAAAAATACTACTATTGAATTTGAAATTGAACCAATTTCACAACAATTCATTTCCACAAGAAAATCTCCAGAGGCATAAAGCCTTTTTCTATAAAAGAAATATTTCACGCACATGTTCAAATTAGTTTGAGAGGACTGAAGAAGCTAAACACAAATTCTTCCGTGGCGCCGGTCTTTATATCTTTAGATGCCCATTGTTTCCCTGTTTGGCTTCAGGTGGTCACAGAATTGACTGGGGTTTTGACAAAATGCAGCCTGACACGTTGTTTCTTTACCCATGCTTGACCCCCTACTGGACATTTCCCACATGTTGACAGGGTGGCAAAGATTACATGACATGGGTCACTAAATATAGCAAGAAAGGCTGCCGCTAAGGTGCTAAGAAGTAAATAGGAGAGGAATGGTGGCGTTTCTCAGGTAAAACCACACTGTGTCTCCTTCCTTGCTCCTCACTTTCTCCCCAGCCACATGAGGTTCCATAGGGATGGCAATATTTAGGCCAGCAGTGGCTTTATGCTGCTCCGAGGCGTGATGATAACCAGCCTGACTCCCTGCACTTCGCTTCGTAATGAATTGAACACATCACATATTGTGATTTATGGCTGCTAATTTTTTTGTTGCTTTCTCTCAGTCGAACTAGCCCAAAGACAGCGCAGACTGCATTCATGCGCTGTATACAGGCTGGGACAAGAGCGATTGTTGTGCCCCCGCCACGTTACCATTATGAATAACCAACAGGCCTAATTAAAAATCGCTGTCATCTGTACTTATTTAGTGCCTACAGCTTGTGTCAAAAAAGTTTCTTTATCCAGTTTTCCTTCTTTCAAAGAAATCTTCACTCAAATTCATGTTTGACATTTTCTGTTTTTTGTAAATCAGGGTTAATCAAGCCTTTGAATGCAAGAAGAACAAGGGCACAGAGCAACTGCATCTGCATCCTCGTCCTCTCTGCTGTAATTTTCTGGTCAAATCATTCGAGCTGTATTCCTTGCAGCACGCTAGGCTAAGCGACTCTAGTTTCACGATTACCATAAAATTGCATTTACCATAGAATCTGGCCAGACAGAGTCCATTACTGTCCGGACAGACGCTACGGAGCTGTGATTAGATGTTTCTACATGCAGCATAATCACTGATCATAGATGGGATTTCATCTCAAAGGTCTGTTGATGCTGGCAGTCACAACCGTCTACCACATCTTTCCATGTAGGCTATATTATCAGCAGATACTGCGGGGCCGCCGTTGATTTAACTTTGGGATATAAAGCAGACGCTGCTTCAGTCACTAGCGTGGGGCAAAGCTGTATTTGATCTCCCGTAACTCATTAACGAAGAACAGTGTAGCTTTTAAAACCTGCCTTCATTCAGAGGTGACTACCACTAACACACAAAGAAACCTTTCTGGAGACCTTTTGTCCGTTGTTAAGGAAGACAAATATCTTTGTCTGTGTGTTGCAGGAGGGAGGGCAGAAATCAACAGCAGCAGCAGTTGGTCTGACAGACGCAGTTTGTTTAGGCTCGGGGCTGTTGACTTACCCCTGTTTCACCGCTTTGTTCTTGTTCACTTCGATGGTGGTGATGGAATGCTTGGCACCGGACTGAACCTCCCAGTCCACCTTCCACTGAGCGTTTTTCGACTTGGTCTGGAGCAGGTTCACCCCTTTCTTCGCTTTGACCCTGCAGCAAACGACAAGGGAAAAATAGCAGAATGACTCAATTTATTAGAGGTGATGATTTATGTGCAAGGTCACAGGTCAGAGGCCCTTTGTGTGCAGCGGACTTCCTCTTTCTGTTGCGTCATGGCAAAAGCAATTCCATAGATGAATTAATAGCATAGATGAATGAAGATGACAGCACGATGATACATGAGACCAGAAGGCTAGGGCTGCTTCGGGTCACAGTGTTCACTAACACCTTCTATAAAATCAAACCCACAAATCTTTGTAATCCCCCCCCTGGACATTTATACAGTGTAAACCACATCTGGAAGCTTACCAATTCACTTCACGCTAGGTGAGGACTTGCAACTAATGAAGTGAATAAATGATGCTGAATTTTCCAAACACGCAATATTTGTATACTTTACTTAGACTGAGGTGAAAACTACGGCCTGCAGCACCTCAGGGAGAAAATACTGCACAGTGAGGTCAGGAACACAATCACTGCGGCTTGTGGAAATTCACTATTTTTGCTCAAGGACACTTCAGCAGGGAGGATGTTTGAACCGGGGAATCATACTCCCTGCCGTCTCTTAATATTTCAGGTTTAGCATAAGATAGTTAAGCACTTAAAGGCAACAGGTGGAATATTGTGAAGCCTGCAATGTTTTATTGCTAAACGTACAACTTTAAAACTCATTGTAGATTTGTTTTCATCAATATATAAATATGAATCACAAGTGGATATACAGTACTATTAGTTGCATTATTAATATTTTATTGATATAATTATGAGACAATAAATACAAGTAAAATCATTCTTTCACTTTTAGCACTACAAAGTTTTTGTTAATTTGTTGTTCAGTGTGTGCACAGATCAAGCACACACTAAACAATCCGTTGTAGATCAGTCCGTGGTATCTGCATTTCTTTACATCTGCCACAAAACAAATACAATAACTCCCAACACTGTACCGTTTTTGCATGCACATCTGAGAGCCTCAAAAAAGGGAAAGATAAACAAAAAACTGAAACCTGTGCAATAAATAAAACAAGAGCAACACACACATAGTAACGTTAGAAAAAAAAGGTCAAGAATTATTTCATTACACTAATCAAGACTGATCAGGATTAATGCTATTAAGCTGTTGCTTGTAGTCATGCTCTAATATGAAGTAACTTTTTTTTTTAAACAATGATTAAGCCTTTATTTAAAAATCTGCTATTTGCTGCAGCTACACAGTTACAATAAATGTTGCTTTAGATCTGAACCTGAAACATAATAAGGGGGAATGCTGCAGCTGCTCCCAGACAATCAATGATGAAAATATATTTAAGATCTGATACTTTTTGCAAAGCAAGTGACATTTGTGGTTCGCGCTCAAACCAATACACACGTTGTCTCATTCTTACTGCAATTTGCTTTGCTTTTAATGAGTATCTTGAGCAGAGAACTGGTTTCCACCACAAATGGATAGGACGCTCAATTTAACGATACATCATTTGACATTTAGCTGAAAAACAAACCAGCTCTGGCAGCTGTCCTCTGTGACTTTACTTAGACATGTCATTAAGGTTTCCACTGACAGAGAAGACAAACGAATAGTTCCCAGCTATTGTGATTCTAGTTGTTTGACCACAGAGCTACGATTGACTTCTGCAATGATGCGTGACGTTTTACAAATGGCTTATCCACAGAGAATCTTATTTTCAAGATGAATCATTAACATATTTGGTAAGGCAATAAGAACACGTTTCAGATTCTGTACTAAACCTGAAATGTGAATATGAAGAGATACTTCCATTCTGTTTAGAAAATAATGCTGGCCTCATGCAGGCAAAACTTTGTCTTGTTTTCAGCACGACAGTGTTGTTTTTCTCCTCCCGCCATGAGATCCCCGCGTTTCCACTCTAAAAGACAAATTACTTCTGGGCAACCTCACTGAAAGCATTACCTAAATCATATTTTCCTCACGTGTCTCATTTACATTCGCCTCGAAGTTTGAGGCCCTTGCGACATCTTCCAGATCGTTCCATTTATTTCTTTGACAGATAAAAATTCTGAAGTCCTGTTGAGGTGTTTCCATTCGATACGCTAACCTGCGCTGAGTGCAGTGGCCACTCATCCATGATTTGTGAAAGCAATTGACTTTCAGCTGAAGCCGTCTCCCCCTCTTGAGCCAAAATAGGCACACGCACCTCAAGAGCCGAGAATCTGTATTTTAATGTCACCACTGCCATTCTTGGTTTCCTGATGATGTTCAACAGGAAATCTGTATGAGCTGATCGTCCCCATTAACTTCTCATTACCTGCCAGGCCTTTCCGAACGGCGCCCACCAGTTCAAACTTAAGAGTTTAATTTATGCTCGTCGCTCTCATTTGTTGAATCTACTGTATACAAGTGGACACATTAGTAAGTCCTCGAAATGCCGTCGCCCCTGACTTCCAAAATGATGAGTACGATCTGATCTTAAGGCGTTATCAGCTGCGCAGCATTGTTTGTCAGAGTCTTCCAAATCGTCTGATAAACCATCTGAGATTAAGAAAGCTGAAGAACAATTGTGGCCATAAATATAATAAAACCACAGGAAACATGGTTGACAGCTGGAATCACGTGACATAATAATCACGTGGACACTTGTGGAGTGGATACAATCGCAAATGAAGATTAGGTTGAAAGCTCCAAAGACTAAATTGAGGAGATGTGGCGTGTTTTTTTTTTTTTTTGCGGTGTCATGTCTGGTACCAAATGAAAGTAGTGTAGTTTACATTTTCTTTTTTTACTGTAATAAACAGAAGAAATAGTTCTCTCATGTTGCAACCTTGAAAACACTGTTTCTTGTGATTGCAGTTCTTATTGTCCTCTTTCATCAAATCTTCCACATTAGAGAAAACACGGTAATTATCCGATACAGCGCTGTCAAGGGGAGATGAAACAGAACTATGTAATGTTTAAGAAATCATCCTGATCACGCACGTTCCCTTTGATGTGAGTTGAAAAGAGAGAATGTAATACCCTCAGACTCTCACTAAATGAGGTGACCCAGTTGCTACTTGATTACCGTCGCCTTTAAAAATACTGATCATAAGAAATGATAATTACACATTATTATAGGGCATAACCACATTTTGTGCTCGGGATGCAACCCTTGTGAGTAATAACGTGTATTTATATTCATTACCTACACTCGCCACCAGTCTATAAAAGCCACTACATATTCATCATCATCTTTAGAGAGAGTCTGCATATTATACAGAACCAATGTTTTTAATCAAACCATCCTTTTCACAGACTCTGGTTAATTTTTGCGCTGTAAATGAGAGGGGACGAAGCATTACCCATGAGAGCACTGCGTGAATCGGGCTCCCCATTGAACAGCGTTAATGCTGATAAATGAAAGAACATTGCAAATGGAAAAGCTGTGGAGCAGTAATCAGCGGCAATACACACCCAAATTCTACGAATCTCTGTGTGCGCCCTGCTCCTGCTGCCACACAGGAAAAGTGAAGAGGCAGTGGGAGCCACTTCAGCGAAGACAGAGCTATTACTTACTCATTCTACACAGATGCTTTCTGCCATGGCAACACCTATTAGACTCTGCGTTTGCTGACAGACTGCTAAATAGGAGAGCTTTTGGTCAACACATTCCAGGCCAGATTTCTGGACTGCCTGTTCGTTTTCCCCCTGGGTCTCACATTCAGTCCATTGTTTAGTGAAATAAGTGCTGTGCCGGGGCATGAAATGACCACAACATCGAGGACAATCAGTGATCAATACCGCATTTGGTTCATCAGCTGCAGTCATTTGGTTTCCAGATTTTCAGCAGTTAGACAGTGGACACTGTCTCACATGTTTGAACTGGAAGTCACTTTTAAACGAATCCCATCTGTCCCAAACCTAAAGTACAAATGGACCAAATCCAACAAGGTAAACTCCATCTCCTCATTATTTTGGATGACCTTTATTCCAGTCAGCTTCCCTGTCCCTTCCTATGCAGCTCGTTGTGTCTCCCCGGTGCTTTTACCCCAGAGATTCGATTGCTCTCCACAGGGCACAAAGGACCATGTCCTCATGACCTATAGAAATCATGTCAACTGGCATGTCACACATTCATTTGTTATTTATTCTAACTGGCTGCTGTTCTTTAAGAAACATCTGAATGAAATCACATCATTGCTGCCCAGTCTTTATTCTTTCCTGATCCGTATCATCATCACGAGGAGCGAGTTGACGCATTGATTTGAAGTTTATACCAGAAAAATAGCACAAAAGCGAGAACGTTATTAAAAAAGCCAGTTTGAGAAGAAGCCTGGTTGAGTCAGGTGCTTGAGTCAGGTGTTTGCAAACAGTGCTGCGTTTAGGAGCCGCTGGAGAACTAAATAAATACAATTTCCCTGAATGTATTTCCAGACTTTCTGCTACCTGGCTCCGCTTAACCATCTTTTTGACAATAAATACGTTACACATTTATCTAACCTGTTGTTCTGCATCAGAAAAAACTTTCAATGCAATAGATAGAACCTCAAATGACAAATGTGGCTTCACCCCCGGATCACAAGCAGCAATCTTATCAGTCATTTCCTGCACTTTGATATCTATGGTGTTTATTTCCAGTAGTAAACAGCTTTGAGGTTTTCTCAACAGCAGTACAGAGGCGTGCAGCTGGAAAACCAGATGGGAGGGTGAACCTGCCAGGGACAGACTTTTTAATGGGAGGCTCTGAAAATTAGGATATGAGAAGCTGGGGAAATATCACAGAGCACATTAGAAATCTGAAACTGCAGCTGCTGGTTTGCAAATAGTGAGCTGATTTATTTCTTGTAGTTGGAAATGAGCAACGCAGTGCGGTGATAAATATGGCGTCTCAGATATTAACACCCAACGTTTCCTGACAAAAACAACCAGACTACGTTGGAACTGGAACTCTCTGGTATTTCAGTGCATCAGCTACAGCAAGATATTACCCTACTGAACACTGCTACTATCAACCTGCTTTGTCACTTCTTTTTGTCAGAGACCGGCGCCTCTCACTCTTAAACTGGAAGCACTCTGCCGGTCTCTCAGAGTTAGCCGTGTCCTCCCTTTGAAAAGAGAGTTGTGCACGGAGGGAATACGTGGGTCTAGATTTATAAGATAAAGCTGAGATTTGTTCTACATCTTGATCCGACAGTTTTTAGTAAACATTAATCATACAATTTAGAGTCAGTTCAATCACCTTTCATTTGATTTGCGAACAAATATATCAGCACCGTCTTTTCAAAACACAAAAGTATCAGGTGAAGTCATCTTTAATTCACTGCCACTTATCGGAATCACCAGAGTATGATCGTTAGTATAGAACAGATAAAGATCTTCCTATTGCTTTGCCCCTTTGAGTAAACATAACGCCGGTGATACGGTCTGTGGCTTCCATTGAGTGAATCTCCTCCGAAGGCTTCAGGGAGCACAGACACAGAAAATGAAGTATTTTGTGACGCTACAAGCCTGAACACAGGTATTATCTTCCCATCTCTTTATCACATTCAAAGGCAGCCTGGGCATATGTGACAGAGACACTGGATTAAACAGTGGCTGGTTTTTTATTCTCTCTCCACCTTTGAACTACAGAGATACTCAGCCTCTGAAGCTCAGGCCTTCTTGCTGGAGGCCCATCATGACTAGTTAACTCAAACTAATCTCCTCCCCACCAATTTGTATATCTATATACAGTTCTATCAATAAAGCATTTAGAAGAGAAGAGATTCACCATACTGCCCTTTCATTCATCCCCAGAAAGAGGAGGCGTTGTCAGAGGTGTTACTCTGACATCTGCACTGTTCCCTACCACTGCTCCACCCAGCAGGCCTCTTCGAGGCAGGTGTGAAGTGAGACATTTCGATGTAACGCGAAGGAAGCCTAGTTACCATGACTCAACTTCCAGAAAATCTGAATATGCATCAACATCACTAAAAGGTTTTTCAGGGCAAATGTGTCAGTATCATTATTAATATTCTTATTAATACCCTTTTCGTTTGTTTCTTGCCTGTTAAGCATCCATTAAACCATGTCTTCAGATCCTAGCAAATATTCTAATGACCTAAATATCATCATAGCTGATGGACACTATGGCCAAAACGACAAAAAATAGGACCAACAATTTAATAAAGCAGAATCCTTTAAATAGGGTAAAAAGAACAGTTTTTTGCCAATTAATTTTGGACATTTTACAATTATACAAGAGAACTTCTGCCAGAATTATTCAAAATGTTCTTCCCTTAGGGGTGAATATGAGTTACTAATTACAACCATTCCCTCCCATCACCATGAAAGGTCAAACTGGATCCAGGGTTCTTTGCCAACACACAAACCAAATTGTAGTGAACCTGATTTTCATTAAGAGATTCTTAGCATTTCTATTTCTTTTTCAAAGCTTCACCACATACAACTCTTTTGTGCATTTCATTGCAGCATGACTACAATTCCCCTGTGAAATTATCAAATGAAAGTCACCAAGACCTTTATTTTCTGTCTGCCAGCCCTAAACAGATTGGACTCTGGTATCTGGCAGTCACTAGTGGCACATTATGTTGCAGAGTTGGATGTCGTAAGCAAACATTTGATCACGGATGTGGTGACAACAGCCCACGGAACACTTCTAGTGGCACCATTGGTGAGCAAAACCCTGATGGATGGAGCCGCGGCTCACGGTTGTCCCTTAAGCAATGAGCAGATGAAGGCAGAGAAGTAAATAAACAACTAAAATGTCAGCAGTTGAATGTCTCTGAGGGGATTCGCTGCACCGCCTTTTGCATCACAGCAGAAACAGGTCTCTCACCAACAGCTAAATTTGGCCAGCAAAGCCTTTTTTCCTAGCTCATCTGTAGGTAGAAGCTCCATTAGTTCCTCTGAAGGGGCACTTTACAGACAACATTGCCACTACTGCAAACACAACAAATTCCATTCCACAAAGATATGTATAATTCAAAATAAGTGCAGATTTTTATTTGTCCTTGGTCAGTTATAGATGTGGTGCTTTTATGTGTCCAGTGACATTCAATTACGTATTCTGCTGTGCATGATGTTTCATGTGCATCTTAAAAGGTGTAGTTTCAATTCACCAAACATCTGCTCTCACTGAACTGTTCGATCTATCTTGGGTTCAAAACAAATACTAAATAATCCAATAAACAGTAAAGTAAATGGAGGAGTGTAAACAACAACCCGTAGGAGAAATCTTTTTTTTATTTGAACATGAAGGTACAATGGGAGAAATAATGCACCCGTACATGTAAAACGTTTGCTTTCACACATTAACAACCACCTCTCTCTGTAACCTCCTGCAGGTGGCTTCAGAGCTTATGTTCACAACATACAAATACTGGCTCTACCAACCAGCTTCTAGTTTTTTCTTATTCTCTCTCTTTGCTTCACTCTCCTGCCGAACAGTCGAGGCAGATGACCCCCCACCCTGAGCAAGGTTCTGCTGTGTGCTGTTTTTAGCCTGAAAGGATGGAGGTTCGAAGCGCTCACCCTCAGGTACATAGACGGCTGCTTTACCCACTTGGCGCGTCATTGATCATGTCAACTATTGAACAGAAGGTCAGATCTCTGGGAGTTTTATCACTTACATTCGCTCTGTACTGAACACACTGCTGATCCAGTGCAGGGTGCACACTGTGCTGCTAAATGACATCAGGAACTACAGCTCAGTGGCAGCAATGCTCCAAAAGACTTGTTGACACAAATGATTACTAAAGCGAACAAGGATTAAAGAAATTACCTAACTTCAAATCTTATATCATACACCCATACTGTAAAGGTGGTGCTGCTATATGTTTAGCAAGTTTAGCATTTTGTTCAGTCTAGGCTTGAGCAAAAGTTATTTTTATAATGGTCCATGCACATTTAAATTGCTCACATGCAGAGTTTTTGCACATTTATATTGCTCACACTCCCTTTCTGCTATTGCTTCTCTGCAGCGGTGAAGAGCCAGAGTCCCCCCATCAGCCAATCAGAAGACATGGTTAAGACAGACAGATGAGGGAAGTTTGTGTGCTAGTAAAATATTAAAAGCAAATATTATGTGTGTTTGCGGCTATAGGGGGGCATGTGAGAAATCTGGGTGTTTGCGGCTCATCCAAGAACATTGTCAGCATAAAGTTTATTTGAGATACAAACTGTGTGTAGTACTCAGAATGACAATAGTTACCATGTGTCATCACACACCAACGTACTGTATAGAAATCAAAGACGATCAGATGAAAATGGAAAAGTGAAGATCTCACAGTAATTGCTACAGTGCGGTGACATTTTGACAACTTTGACAGCAGGGGCTGGGGAATGCAGTGCAGCGATACTGCTGTAATGAGCACTTAACGCAAATTTTACTTAATATATATTTGTTTGTTACTTCAGAGCTTCTCAATCTGATATCAATATTTGTGCACAATGACATTTCTTACACTTTGTGGGTCCACAGACAAAAAAAGCTTCCAGAAACCAGAGCGGTGTCAGTGTCGATATGCAGACTGAACAACATTGTCACTCACGACGATCGGACAAACGTCTCCACAGATGTTCGCTCGGCAGAGAACAACGCGGCAAAAAAAACCCGTCACGCTCATTATGAGAGTCAGATGAAAGTAAACAGAGTGGCCAGGCTATGTGAGACGGTTTGGCCAACAGGTACATAATCAGCAGCCTCAGAAATCTAGTCATTACTGACTGGTGTAAAGGAAAGCTTGCAACAGGCAGCACAGTAGTCAGAATTCAGCCTAATCTGGCAATTCGCTGGAGGAGAAAAAAGGAAAAGCATTTAGCTTCTCTGGGGCTGCAGAGATAGACGCATACAACAGCTGATCCAATAGGGCTCCATTTAGACAAATGCGCCGTTTCTTTTATACAGTGGTGCCACCACAAAAGACAGGAAATAACAATGCTTGGATAACGAACAAGAAAAAAGTAATGTTTTTGTAGACTGAAAAAATGTTTGTGGCCATGCGTTGCTATGGAAATATCTAGACAATATAATTACAGTGTACAGGAGAGGGTTTTTAAAGGCTTGGCTCTTTCCTCTTAAGTTAAGGTATCTTAGAAGTTTAAATCACTGTCGTGTTCGTACTTGCTTTGGCTGGATACTGATTCCTTACTGCAAAACTAAATTACAGGTCTTAAAAGCTGTTTGTCTCTTCAGCAGATGAAAATTGTGTTGTGGGTCTTGTGGTGGGTTCTACTTTAAAAGGTAAAGGGGTTTACAAAGTCTCCCTCAGGCCATGTCAAGCTGCAGCATGCTATCTGGGTAAACAGACCATAGGCAAAGATCATTTTTGGTTGGGTATAACATATGAACTACAGACACAGGCACAAGCAGCCATGTTTGTCAGCTGCGACGTTCAACCTTAAGTGTTTTTTCTGCCTTTATTAAATGCAAATGAAGAAATACTAGGAAAGATGAGGAAACACCCCCGAGCCATCATGAAACCTTGGCTGAAACAGACAAAAGAAATAAGACAAAATAGGCATATATATTGGTACTGCTCCATATTGGCAATATAGGGATACGTTTTGAACCTGGTCTCAATCTGTGAGAGAGCTCAACAGATTTAGATTCATACTGCCCAATAAAAACAAAAGCTGGTGCAAAATTAGTTTCATTCTTTATCCAACAGCAATTATGCAATGAAAACAAAGAAACAGTGTTTTAATCCTTGAAGATGCGGCTCTACTGATTCAGGATTTTTCCTTCACTATTCAAATGACTGGCATTCCCTTTCATACAGTCTGAACATGCAGGGGTTGCCATGTGAATGAGCAGGAAATAAGGGGTTGTATGGTGCATGGCAACAATTGCATTGCTACTGCGGTAATAATTAAGTAAAGTCCCACATTTATGTTAAACGTGTTTCTCAAAACGTGGTCAGATCTTCATCTACATTCCAATTATGAGTAACAATAGTCCATCTAAACAAATACATTTTGTTATTGTCGTTGGGCATGCGGTACACCAGAGAAGACGCCGCTGCTTTCCAGAAGAATATACGAACTTCACTTAGATTATAACTATTGATGATTGCTTGCGGTTTGCCAAAGGGCGTTTTGTCACTTCACAACACAACTAGAAAAATGTTTCTTGGAATGATAAAGCTGAGTTTCCTTTGTAAAATTGGAAAGTAAATGAAGCAGTATGGCGTAAAAAAAAAAGGCATATAATACCAACATGGAAGGAATAATAAAGATAAGTATGGTGGAGGCGGCTGCATGGTTCCTTGAAGGAATAATGATATTATCAGTGTTGCTGTCCCACAGCTGAACCCCAGCAGCTGATAATGCATCAAGACAATAACCCTAAACATCAAAATAAATCTACAGCAGAAGAAAAAACTAAGAATATAGGCCTTCTGCAATACTCCAATCAAAGCCAGTAGAGATGCTGCGGAAAAACCTCAAGGGAGCGGTAGATTCAAACCATGCTAAGAATATGACCAAGATGAAACCGTTCTGTAAGAAGGATAGTTTCAAAATCCTCTTCAACATTATGCAGATCCAACTACAGCAAAACTGCTGATCTGAGGTTATACTGTATGTTCACTTGTACACTGTGTTGGTCCATCTTGTGGCTTAAGAAAATCCGGTTATTCTGAAGGGTTCACATGCCTTTTTTGCCAGTTTGTATTAGCCAACCTATAGATGTTGGAAGACAAACATTACGTCACAATGAAGGCTCCACATAACATATTGGAACGGCAAGTAGTTTTTAGTACTAATAAATGTGTCAGTGTTTTTAAACAGATTCATTGTTTAGTCTATCGAATATTTATAGTGACGCTTCAAATTGCTTGCACACTCCAAAACTCGCACAAATTGTATTCAGAAATACAGAAAGCAGAGACAGATCCAGCCGTTCAGACGCTGGAAACAATGAATATTTGGTTGGTGCCTTGAAAAATGTATTGATTATTAATATAGCTATTTGATGGTTAACTTCTGAGCCCTGTAACCTATGTTTTCAAGCTCAAACCACAATAATTATATCATAAATTTGCTTTGTGACAACTTTGGAGCTGCTCAAATAAGCTCAAATAATTGTCATCTAGCCTTTCAGTGCTCTCATAACAAGGTGGTGGAGGAGTGAACACAAGTTGAACACATATCCCGGCACCTAATCTTAGAAGTAGCATCTCCTCTTCTCCTCTATCTCCGTCGGCGTCTCTCTCAGTCGCTCTCACACAGACAGGACGCACATGCAGCAGCGTGGAGGCGACAGCATTGGCTGGGAAGGCGTCCTTTTCGAGGACAATTATTCTAAGTAGTATTCCCATCAGCCAGAGCCATGAGCAGAAGACCCTCGGGTGAGCCACAACCTTTCTGAGGAGGCAATTGGGGAAATAGCCACTGTCCAATTTATTTGATAAGGCGAGTAGTGCTCAGACCTGCCAACAGATGCAGAGGGAAAGAAAATTGGGGCCGTGCTGCAACCTAGTTGCTGACATTTGCAGAGTTCAAATCACTATGCATACACAGTGATTAGAGAAATATTTCAGCCAGAGTTCAGGGTAGATATTCAAAGTTCAGGGTGCAACAGGCGACTGTTAGCTTTCAGTATCCTGCACCAACTAAGCGATCGGGCAAATGTAGGGGTTACAACATCTCGCTGGAGCAAGGAGATACCGCGGCTGTTTGCTCCTAAGCAGCAGTGATTACAACAGAGGGAAAGTTGGGGAACTGAGCTTCCTTTCAAGACTGCGACAATAGGACATCCATTTCAAAGAGCTTTTCAAGTGGGTGGGGTGGTGTCAGTGCTCCTGATGATCTCAACTTTTTCCCTTGAGGAACTTTGGTTTCAAATTGGACAGCTCTGAGTAAAACTAGCTCTCTCTGGGGATCCTCACCCACGCAGAAGCCAGTGTAAACGAAATGTCATACCTCTCTGGGGACACACACTCTTCTACTCCAGTAACAAAAATGATCTTCGCAAGAAGCAAAGAAAATAGATAGAAAAATCACAAAAGATATGGCCCAAAGCATCTACTGATGAAACCTCATCGTATCACATGATTAATGAAGTTTTAGATAGTAACTCTGTGTAACGACAATATTAATACATACTGCAGGTTCTGGCCTCAACAACGCCCAATGTTGCATTTTCATCTCAAATATTTTAAAAGAATTACAATTTTCTTACTACATTAGTATTAGTGATTTCATTTTATTGAGAAAACATAATTGATAAGAACTATTATCATGCTAATCGTTAATGAAAATAATCATATTGTAAAGGAACTGTGGTTGTATATGGTCTACGCTTTTCAAAACATCTTCAGTAATCTGAGACAGACAGATCCCTGACAATACAATGCTGGCAGCAGCCCTCTGAATCGTGTCAATTATTCTGCCACAAATGACAGCAATACACCCGAGAACAGCTCTGAGCTATCTGACATACTCTTACCTTGCAGATCTACCTCTTTCAAATGCAAATCTGCCCTTATTTCCCTAGGCACAGGAATTTCTCCCCCTACACCTACTGTATTTCAATTTGGTAGTGCCATCGACATCATGAATATACAGTCTAAAGTAGCCGATAATCTGCCTGAGATAGAGAAAGGCTTCATCTGAACGTCATCAAGATGTCTTTGGGCTTATGTAGAGATGGCTGCGCTCTGAACACAACGAATGAAGTGAATGCCGAGTGAGATGAGTGAGACCTTCTAGTCACCTCTCTGCCAGGAGTTTAATATGAAAATGGGAGACACTTCAAGTGGTATTTCGAGAAAGATGACATTACAAAGAAATCACATGCTCATAAAGCTGTCATGATCTGCTAGAAAGTATACTCTGGCCTGCGACCAGATACTGTAGACCAGCAGTTTGTGAGATGGACTCCCGAAAGCAAAACTCTACACGTCCTCTGTGTCCGCAGTGACTACAACTTTGCACAAAGTTTATCAAGTCTCAGGCACCGGCTTTTACTAGCTCTTACAGCAATCTTTATCACGTCAAAGGTGCATTTGAGTAACTGTAATTGTAACGGAAAGGTGTACAGTATTTGCACATCTACTTTGTGTTTGGCATCAGAACAAACCCGTTGACAGATCAACCACAGGTTTTTTGCTTCTCTTTCACGTTACCAGTCACTGCCTAAAATGCCCAAAAAATCTTGATCACACATTTTAATCGTGCTTGCAATCTATTCGGTTCAAAGACACGCAGAAAGATTTGGGAAATTGTCTGAGGCAAATTTACGGTGAGCTGTGGAATGAATAAAAACTACCCTCCGGCATTTTTGAGAAATGGTTCAAAATACCTGAAAAATCAAAAGAGGGGAAAAATGAACCAAGCAACTGACAACAGAGTGCAATGCCGTTTCATCCTATGCTGCCTTTTTGATATGCACTTTCAGTACATCATTAGTACACAGCTGGCATATCCTCTTCACAGACCACTGAACTATCTCTTTCTTTTTCATTCGCTAGTGTGCAAATAATCAGGTGGTCAGCACACACTTGCCTTTACACTGGCTTTATCTGCTTCCCACTGGAATAGATCCATGTGGTCTTTGTGCTCACACAACACACATTTCACTACTAAGAAATGTTACATTCCCTAAACATATTGCAAACCAACACTGAACTTCTGTGGTACCTTTATAAGGGGCACATAGATGAGAGGACGGAGAAAGGACTGCGATATTTTTTCGTCTTTTTGCAGTGCAGTGCACCGATTAAACCCAGGACCTAAAAACACGTAACATATATGCAGCAGCACTAAAAAGAATTCTGGTTTGCCATAAGGTTGTAAATGGCAATGTGACAAGCTATTACTGCGTATACAGTGCATTTGTCTGAGTGCATTCAGAAATGTCTCTTTCTCATTTTGATCCATTATCCATCCATTCATTATGATCCATTATGCCCATCAATGTTTGATGCAGCCATGGTGATATTATGTTCAACTCAGTAAGTATAAAAAAATGTTCAGACTGCTCCTGAGGTTCAAGTTTTTGTTTCTTGTCTTGAAGCACAGACAAATGAGCGTAATCCAATGTCTACATGTATACATACAGTATGACTTATATATATGCAAAGCTCTGTTTAGTCTAGCGCTAATAGCTCAGCAGAATTAGTCAATATTTAAAGGGAGCTGTATTTAAATACAAACCATTAAGTTGAGCTAATCAGTGGTATGAAAATTACTTTCTTTAATTACAGTGTATTCAAAATGTTCCAATCTAAATTGATATAATGATATAGACTTCTACATATTAGATAATAATGTTGAATGAAAACAATCATTTCCAAAGTAAATATTTGGCTGAAGAAAGTACTTGCGTGATGTGACTGTAAAAGCCCACCTCTACCGCTGCTGCTGCTGAGTCTTAGAACTATGGACGGTTAGCAGAAGTCCATCATATCTAACTTCTGGAGTCCCAACATACAGTAGGACTGTGAGCAGTGAGCGTGCCTGGATGACTCCCTATGGGCATCTCGTTAAAATGCAAACACTCTGACTGTGTCACCATGCTTTTCCTCTCCTGTGCATTATGTTATCAGTAAACCGTGCATAATGATAAAATTATCTCGATGCTAGATACCATGAAGACACACAAGATATTTATGCTACTCAGCAGGGCTCTATGTGTACATTTTCTATTTTGGGTGTTTTATAGTAAGTTAGG
>JAUMHF010000006.1:10455672-10501361 GCA_032359275.1 Microctenopoma steveboyesi | reverse complement strand
ACACACAAGATATTTATGCTACTCAGCAGGGCTCTATGTGTACATTTTCTATTTTGGGTGTTTTATAGTAAGTTAGGTTGGAGCTGTCTTGTACATTTACACAAGCTGTTGCTTAGGACAAAATGTCCCCCGCTGTTATTGCTTTGCTGAAGGGCAACTCAACTCATTCCTTGCTATTTGACATCTTTTCCACCAAGTACCTCCAAGACATAGCTTATGTGTCTAAGCCTTACTATATTTGAACCTTGGCCCCACTGTTTCAAATGCCAAATGACCTAAATTTAAGGGCATATTGGTAAAAAATATATATTTTTAAAACAGCTGCAAGAAGTAGAGCAGCCCTCGTAAAATTCTGATGCAAACTCCTGTGGCAGAGAAGATGCATTTATATACTGTAAAGTGAGATAATAAATAATAAACACTACCTAAATAACTAACAGTGAAGAAACTGTGCAGGAGTGAGCATCCTTGTTACTTCTAGATGTTTTGGTTCTATGAATACACCCTCTTGATTGCTTCTCAGATTCACTCTCCTCATCTTTACCATCACTTTGTCTTTATGGTGTCAAAACGCTGTCGCCGTTACCCTTCTGCACCATCAACATTCTGGCGTTGTGAAACAACAAACAAACATTCAGCTCCGTTTTTTAGTGGCTTGAATCAATCTGTTTGTCTCAGTCTGAATGTGTGGTTTCAGTAATTATACTAAACCTACACATTACAATTAACATATTGATTTTAGAATGCAATATATAGCATGGGCAGCACTATTTTGTACTGTGGTGTTCTGCATCAATGTTCTTCCATTCGGATGCCTCTGAGTTGTTGAATCTCACCATATTATTAAGGAGAAATCATATGGAAGCTGGTGTTTACTGTTGAGGACACGAGGGGGCACTTAGCGTTGATGAAAATCGCTGTGCAGATTGTATAACTTCTCCATCCGTCTTTGTGTGCACTATCACTTCTCTGCCCTTTCAACAAAGAGCAGAAACAATGATGCCAGATTAATTTCAAGAAGATATAAATGTCAGGTGGAGCACCTTTGAAAATCAATAAAATACCAACTTCTCTCCTCTGCATACTTAATATAGAAAAAAATCACAAAGGAGTGATCATAAGAATGTGAAGGGTGGAAGTGAAACTGAAGAAAACAATATTCTTTCATTCGCTTCACATCTGGATGACACCTGTGTGAATTACATTCTACGAATAAACCTACAGACTTTAAAACTTCTAGCACCTTCTCAGACATAACCACACATTTACGTACACAGCGATCGCATGAATGCTCCTCTTAAATCAGCACATAGTTGGAAGAGGTTAGCACAGAGCACCAGGCACTAAAACATCATCTAAATTACACGTGGCTTGAAATGGCACTGCTATTTGTTCACGGCCTGGATTGGATGACTCCTACAACATTAATGTTTCATACGAGCTCTATGAAATGTAATACCATCTTTCTAAAAGCTAGAAAATAGAGCAACAGATGCAGTTTGACCATTAGGGTATTTTAGGTTCTATTTTTAGATCCACTACGTGGATACCACCTGATTATGAGATCGAGCTCTCCAAACTCACGCGTTGTCCTCCCTTCTCTTTTAAAAAGGAAGAAAGAGGGTTTCTGGGGAAAGATAAGAAATGTTTATTTTGTCTTAGCTGGTTGGAGGCGCGTTCCCCGTATTTGCTGTGTGACAGCAGGCAGAATATGGGGCACGAGGAAAACAAACATGTGGCAGGCAGTGTTTTTGTTAGCAGGGACAACAGCGTTTAAGTGGACCAAAGTGATACCTGCAGGCGCATTTACATGCCGCTAATTAACTACCTAACTTGCAGACTGACATGAGCTGTGTACTTTCGTGTTTGGTGACGTGTTCAACGAGCGAGGGCGCACGACGAAATGTCTCTTCGCATTTGTAACGCAGACAAGAAGAGAGAGTTTAACGCAGAAGGTTGATCGGTTTGTAGCCGCCGCGTAGCGGGGTCCTGTCAGTTTTCTCGCATGAATGGAGCATATGCTCTGATTTTGATCACGCGTCACGTGTTTTCCTAATAAAGCCCATCAAAGTGACACAAACAGAAAAGGCAGGGAGTGAAGTGAATCATTTCATCTCCCACTAAGCAAATAACCGCTTCAGCTGCACCGATTTCACCTTTTTATGCCCGGCTCTTAATACTTGTCCTCTTGTCAACCCCACATTAATGTACTTCCCCAGGCTCCATTTAAATCACTCTGCTCCAGTTCCCCCATCCTACAAACCTTGTCCTCCACTCCTCTTTGTCTTCTTCTTGTTCACTTGCTCCTCCTTTTCTTCTTTCTCACCCGGCCACTCAAATTGCCACGCTTTGCCAAATGAGCCAACCCATTGTGCCTCCAGTTAAAAGCTGATGAGAAGTCTGCCCTATCGAGCCCTGCAACTCCTCGGGCTTAGGAAGCTAAATAGAGGGGGAGAGGCATGAATGAAGCCCGCTGTTGAATGCAGATGCCACTTCTGTTCAAAAAAACCACTGGCTGTGACGAGCAGTATCCAATGACATTCCAACAGGTTTCAGATACTCACCTCTTAGCAGTTTTATACCATATTACTGATATCATAGTGTCAAACAGTACTGTACATTTGGATGAAGGATAAACTCTGGAGGAGTACAGGTGACACGGTTCGTAAAATGTTCCTTGACACAATATGTGAACCACCTTTGTGGTAAACAAATCTGTGCCTTCAGAGCCTTCCAGGATCAAAAAGGTCTTTCAAGACGACATTACACACATCCAGGTATTTTTGGCATGGAATAGTAATAAAATACACAGTTCAATAGAGGCTGTTTATTCATGGCTGCTTAGAAATCACAGAAGTGTTTGGTGAAGGCAAATAAATACGTGCATCAAACTTGAAGTGAATTTTCTGGTGGTAGGCCACTTTCACTTCTCTGCTCTCACATATGTGCTGCGCTGTCTAATGTCAGGTTACTTTTGTCTGATAAGACGGGAGAATCAGGTGATTTTTTTGGAGTAGAAAATTCTTGCTGTGTGTTTGGATGAGAGATCTGACAGAGACATTATTGGTACCTGACTAATCACAGCTCCCCATTCGTGGCATGAAACCAGACTGATATAATAGTATAACTTCATGTTTATCCATATGGCTATTCTTAAGAGGACATTTTAATGAGTGGTTTGCTCCTTTAATCCTAAAGACAGTTGTTTGTGTATTTTGTTTTACTCTATTCAGGCTGTCTCCCAAAGACACATAAAAGGCATTTGCTGCCATTTAAGATCTGATGCCTAATCCCACAGCAGGCACTGCACAGGTAACTACTAAACACCTTAATATTAAACTGGGCACTATGAAGAACAGGTGGATACCCAGAGGGAATGCTTCAACAAACACCCACATGCCTCTATAAGTTCAGCTTAGTCAAAGACAGAAACTGGGTCATTGTTCACATGTCTCGAGTTGTTCCTGTTTGGAACCGATATCACGTCATCATGTTTAACGGGGTTTTGGCGAAGATTATATTTTGATTGTGACTCCTTTTCTGACCGTGACTCGTTTCTACACTGCTACTCATCTAAAACTTCATCCTAGCTGCCTCTCATTGCTGCCTTTGTGGTTTCAGTTGGGTTGGGTTTGAGCATTAGGATGGGGATTGGTCAAGGTGACGGCGAGAATCAGCCAATCATGCAAGGTGCAGAAAGCAAACATATGACAGAGATTGAAGACGAAAAAGAGAAAAGTGGGGACATTTTAAGTCAAATTGTGTGCAATTTAAAAATGACAATGTTATGAATATGTACATAAGGACATTTTCTATATCTGGACCTCCTTAAATCATACTACTCCTGATTTATATCACCAACCAAAATGTGATATTATACAAAAGCACTGCAAATATGCTGGACAGTCAAAAAGAAGCAGTTCATTTTGACTGTGTGTTGTACTTGTATAACCAGGCATGTGACAAATACAGTCTTTAAATAACCTGAGTGAATACAGAATGCTGTTATATATGAGGATTTCATTCAAGGTAAAAAAGCTGCTGAAACCTGCCCGGTGAAAAGTTGTGTGAGAATGAAGTGTGACAAATAGGACAATAAAAATCAGGAGGGGTGCAAATTATTTTTGACATGTCTTAGAGAAAGACCCTGTGAACACAAGGTCATTTCATTTCATTGCCAGTTTAACAAGTGAGAAACCAGCTATGACACGGGAGCTTTTGCTCTCTTTTTGGGTTTGTCTGTCCTCATTGAATATTACAGTAGTATCAGTGAAATAAGCTATGAATGTGAATGAGGAAAAGTGTTGAATTTTTGTACAACAGTAAAAAAATGTGTATAATTTTAGCTGAACTGGGGTTACATGCTGAATTATAGAAATGGTGGTATGTATGACATTTGAGAAGTAAATTATACAAAGTGAAGTGTTGCCTCAAACCTCAAACTTAGCCCTTGCGACTGGAAAATGGGGCCAAGCAGGGTGAACTCATTATCCGTGTTCTTCAGTTCATTATCTAACAGCATTATTGTGAACGTTGCTACTAAAGCACACAATTTGTTAGTCGAGCTCTGCTGTCAACATGAGTGCGGTGTGTTTTACACCACGCGAGAGAGAAGAGGAGACCATCATGGGATGGATTAGAGGAGAGGCAAGGAAATAGGAGCTACAGTAGCGGGGGGGGGAGTGGAAAAGCAAGACAGGTGCAGAGTGATGAGCAACGCACTGATACATCAAAAATCTATTTGGGTTTGGACACTTTTTGCTATTGAAAGTGTAAGAATTATGCACTGACAAATCTAAGGGAGTAACATATGACTGTGCTTTCCAGAAAAATACTATGATTTATATGAAGATGATACTTTTTCCAACCTGGTTTGTGATGACATGGGGCTATATGTTGGGCTACACCCATGGTCAAAATAGTCATTGTCAAATTAATTTCCCTCTGGGATTATAAAAGTTTTTTGAGTCTTGAATAACAGAGCTTAAGAATAGTGTTGACATTTAGTACAAGCGACATTTCAATTCAGAAACAACAGTGAAGTTGAAAGCTCATGTAGCTTTTATATTCCAATTGTAAATATGATGATTCTATATATATATACAGTATGCATATATATAATATAGCTGGAATAAACCAAAAGAATTCCAGAGGCAGCAAGTTAAGTTGCATTTCCTTGAGCAGGGACAATGTGGATGTAATTGTAACTGAGCCTGATGATGGGAACGATTGCTGGTCATTAAACCATAAAATACCAGCCAGAGTAGGAGATATAAATCTCGGACATGAATGGAAAACTCAGCAAAATCAACCAAGGCCAGAACTGTAAAAGCTGGGGGGGGGTCTCTTCACAAATGTCCAGCTGATACACATCAACACACTACAGATTGTGTGTGTGAGAATACATATGCACACACGTTCAGAGTTGCAGAGTGACTCCGTTCTTCTTTTTAAATTATGCGTGCATGTTCAGTAAAAGTGACAGCGACAATAGTAATGAGCCTCCTCGACCATTTAAAGCATGAAACCACGAAAGCAGTGAGCTGCAAAAACATCTCAACGCCATAACCCATCATCAAGTCACAGCCAGGACAATTTGAGGTCTCGGCTCCATCGAGCCCTCATCACCAGCTTACGAGGCTCTGCAGCTGGTGGCCCGACATTTACTTTTCACACTGCTGTACTTTGGTATTCAGCTGTAATGTGCAAAAATAGTGCCTCATATTGTTCTGTGTACCCAGACCTCGATCAAAGTCGAGTTTATATCTCCTTTTCCTTTCTCTCCCATAAAGCACAGCTGAGGTGAAACCAGCAAAAGATAAAACTGGATGTCTAGCTCCCTTGGAAGGCAGCCATACTCCACACATGGCACAAATATGGATGCATTCATCGTTCACCTCGACACTTCTATCTGAGGTGTGCTGTAAATGATAGTACAGTAATACAGCACACTGCATCTGTGTGTCAAAGAAAAATGTAAATGAACAAATTCCACGTCCATCTTTTTTTATGAACTACAATGATCTAAGGACTCTACATTCGCTGCAGAAATAAAGGTACATGTTCGTTCTCTGCTGCACCATGGTTGGTTATAGCAGTGTAAAGAAAACAAAAAGTTTGTCACACAACAGGTGAAAACTATCATTTAAACAAAGCTGCTTCCAACAATGCGTTATTCAAATACTGTTTTGTATAATGTCTCCATAAATGTGTCAGTGTAACAAATCACATGCAAAGTTTAACTATAAACTGTTTGCTGAATCAACAGGAACATTATTACTAGAGTGGCGATTCTGTTTTTTTCCCACTGTGTCCCATGTTGGCTGACACGTTGGTGCACTACTACGTAAAAATCTTACTTGCTTTAGCGCTGCACAACATGATAGACGGCAGATACACTGGGCCCAGGTGTTTGAGCTCTGTAAACACACACTATTTCACTCGCCTTCCTACACACCACATCGCACCAGGCCCTGAGGGAGGCAGCACACAACAGCCACGACACCAGGTTGGGAGAGAGGGTGTTAGGGACCTGTTGTCGGTTCCAATTGGCTTGTTCTCCCACAGAGAGCTCTCCAACGTCCACCAAGGTAGTGGAGTTGAGTGCCTGCTTAGTTGGGCTCAGACAGAGGAGGAATGTGAAAGGAAACAAGAAAAAAAAAGAGTGTTTGAGGTCTGAACCTCCTCCATATCCTCAGCACCACTGCCACTTTGGTCTACTGGTTTCATTAGGCTTGAATTAACTACCGCAAATGATAAGGGAGGAATTGAAGCCGCTTAACAAGTTAATGCACTTGCTGTGTACCTAAGGGTGCTTCAGCAAGAGTAACAGATGATGCAGCTTTTGTCTTTACACAGATGCAGCACTAAGTCATTCGGCCTATTTTACATCTGAGGACACTTTGGCGTCACAGATCATGCCTCTCAGTACTCAGTTGTGACAGTAGATGAGCAACAAAATGCCATTTGCTGCACAAAGGGACGGCAGTGAGAGCTGAATTACTACATGAGCCATTCACTGTGGTTGAGAAAGAATATGAGCTGAAGCCAAAAAAAATCCTCTGCCACTCGCAGTGTATTCAGTTTCACTGTCTTGGGGGTAGTATGATAGCTCAGTGGGTAGAGCAGTCGTCTTCAACCAAAGGGTCAGTGGTTCGATTCTCCAGCTCCACAAAAGCAACATGTCTCTGTGTCCTTGGACAAGACACTGATACCCCGTAGTAGCGCAGACACAGGTCTAGCAGCTGTCCAAACAACAATTTCCCCAAGGGGATTAATAAAGTATTCATTATTATTATTATTATTATTATCTCTTAGGTCCGAGCAGGAGAGAATAATTACCCTCCTTCTGGTAGCATGTAGCAATTTTCTTAAGGAAATAAAGGGCTAATATTGCAAACAAATGCATTTAGACACCTTGATAGGCTTAGGCTTGTTGCCTGGTAACCAGGTTTCATAACTAATGGTTAATCCTTATTTGATTTGAAAGCAATATGTTCTTGGATTCAAAACCCATATCATCCAATAACAGCAATGCAAACTGTCTCACTCTTTGTGCGTCTCATAATTTACTTGTTTAACTTATTCACATCATATTTGAAACAAAGCATTCAGAAAGTATATGATGTAGATATATATCTGACTGGAAATGAAATCATAATTACAGTTTAAAAGCTGAGGAATGAAAATAACGAGCATTAAAACGTTAGGTTGACTCAGGTTCAGAGTTGTAAAACATGAGCGTACAGTTGATGAAATATTAATGCCGACATCCTGTGTTTGGTGTGATGTGGAGTTTCAGTTCGGAGCTTTAAACATTTTTGTTCAACACTTGCTGACTTATTTAGTTCTCATAATCCAATACTCCATCACTGTGCATTAACTTCTATATGGTCTTCAATCACTACATAGTTTCAAAGTTTTAGAAAATGCTGCTGGGTGCTGTCATGTTCAGTTTTTTGACTCTCTCTATCATACTGCCTCACTTACAGAGTAGACCTTGCTAAAAATATCTTTACTGAAGCATAAGCATCAGTCGCTCTTTTGCCAAATGGATGAATTTCTTGTCAGAATGATTTTGCACTGCAATAATGTGACTTCATCTGAACTCCGAACCTGAATGTGAAGGGGATACAAAGGGTTGCTGCAAACAGAGTTAGGCTATCAGCTTTCAAAGACAGTGGCAGGTATTGTATGTGAATGACAAATCACATGTTAGGTTGGTGTATCAGGGTGCTGGATGACGAAAGGGTGTATCCCTAGGAGAATCTCAGCTATATCACATATCATGCTTACCGCCATTGCATGGATTTTCTATCAATAATAAAATCATTATTTAAGATTTATACAAAGTATGTGTTTAAAGTGATAGTAGACAGTGTTATTGATCTACTCAAAGAGAAGACTTAACATTAACAAAGCTAAAAGAAGAATGATTGAATGTTTTGGTTATTATTTTTACTAATAGTACAATAGCATGACATTTTATAAGGTGTTATATATATATATATATATATATAGGCAGAAACAATATGTTGCAAGTGTTGCATAGGTGTCATATTCATGAAGGGAGTTGAAGGAGTGATTATTATGATTATTATTATTGTAGTTCCTAACTGTTGGTTTGTGGGTGGCCAGAGAACTAATGGAGACTATCTTAATGACAAAGTAATTAACAGTTGTCAATTCTAACACTAAGTAGTTAGACAACTTTATTACATAAGAAAAAAAATATGATCTATATGGTCTGTAGGTTTTAAGCAATTAAAATCATTCAGTGTTATCTTTGGTTTTTAATATTCACGAATAATCAGTTGATGACATATGTCATTATTTTAGCAGTTAATTGTTTGTGTAAAAAGAAATAGGAGAACATAACTAGTGCAGATAACAAACATGTTTGACCATATTATTTAAATACTCATTCCACTCAAAAATATGATATTCTTATTTTTATATGCACTGAATTATCTTCTGTACCGAGTGGTGTATGTGCTGTGTTTTTGCATTGTTCTGATGGTGTTCTTTCAAAATTAGGAGAATACAAGACTACACTGAAAATAAAAAGCAATCACAGTTCAGTATGGAAATGTGGAGCGCTGCTGGACTGTGCAGTTCTTAGATGTAAACCAGAACCCAGTGGTTCTTCCCACGAAAGACTGGGAAAGCAACGTGCTAGAATTTATTGATTAAAAGAATCTGTAGCGTGTATTTAATTGAGGAGTCGTTCCACAGCTACATGCTAAAGTCACAGGATGTGTGTGTGGTGACACATACAGCGAGCGGGAGTTAGCATGTAAGTCTTTTTTACGAAGTAAAAATCTCTTGCATTATATAACAAATGTTTTATGTTAGTGTTCGCTGGTTCCGACTGAGGATAAAATATTTACGACTGAATAGCTACAGTATTTCTGTTTGCTATTGTATTGTGGTGCGATGTGATTTCACCATGTACAAGTGGTGGGTGGGGCTATGAAGCAAGGTTCATTTGCACATAATGAATATTCGTAGATTCTGGAATTTACAATGAGGGACAAAGAAGAGGCATCTTTACTGGTTTACTGACTTATTAGTGGAAAGAAAACATGAAATACAATTATTTTCTCATAGCATATGTATATATGGCTTAAAACGTAGAAAATGAGCATGCTGTAAATCCTGGTTGTATCTCTAGCAGAAAAACTACCATACTAAGTTCAAGCAAACAGTTTATGTAAGAAAATGTAATCCTTAAGACAATCAGTTTGACCTTTTTCTTCACCCTTAACCTCCAGTTGCCCTCTGTTTTAATGCCTCACGTCATTGTAGCAATGATAAGTATGAAAACAAGATCCCGACTATTCCACAAAGAACAGCAAAAAATTAAAGAAGAGACAGCCTTCAAGCCTCAGCCTGAAATAACAACAACTGCTGTCGGTGTCTCCTGGTCCCTCTGCTGCAGGATGCTTTCGAGCACTACAACAAGAATTGCTTTCTTAAACAAAACTCTTCCCACAGAGGAATAAACAAAGACAACCACAGCCCTTAAAACTTCACCACCTTGGAGAATAATGTTTTTTCTTGGATATCTTACCAATCCACTTTATTCAAACTATTTTGAAAAAGAAAAGTTTCATGTCTGCCCCTTTTAGCGCACTGTTCTTTGCTACCAAATAATTTGAGGTTGCATTGCCCTCTGTCTTTAAAATGTAAAAGAAAGAAAATCTAAGTGAGAGTTCACAACTCTGTGCAGAGCTGTGAGGCTGGAGTGCTAAACAGCTATTAAAGAGCATGGGAGGGCATAGCAAATGGCCATAACAAATGTGTCCTAGTTTGCTGGGAGGCATCAATTTTGAGGAGTGTGCTCAAAATTATTCTAATTTAAATCAGCCTAACATAACAACCTTCCAGCAGTGGGAATCTCCACTCTGAAGCCCACTGCTCCCCCAAGAAGAACAAAGACATGAGATGATAATAGAAAAAAAGGTTTCACACATGGCTGTATAGTCAGCAGGGCTTCACCGCATGGGGGAGGATGCAGGTGGGTGGAGGGGCTCACTCAGTCCAGCTCCATGCTGCCTGGGAAGCTTGGAGCTATCGTCTTACAAGTAATACTAACCACATATAAATGCAATTTGCAGTTGTTAGACATCTCCGCTACGCTGGTAAAAGAGATAAACCAGCTCTACACGGGTTCCAAATAGATTACACTGCAGCTTCCTTTGACCCCCTACAAATAAATATCCATGAGTTAAGCACAAGCAAAAATCTGAAAAAGGTATAGCATATCCACTAAAGTTTCCTAATCTTGGAGTCACAAACAATTTTATTAATAATATATGAATGTTCAAAATGGGCAAAACATATATAATATAATGTATACAATAGATAAAACTCCTTGTGGGCTGAAACACCATCAAAGATGTATGTTTGCTCTATAATGTAGAATCAACTATAAACAGAACACATGTAATGGGAAGCAGGGAATACTGTACAGGGAGATAAAAACTCTCTGACACTGGACTACACCGCTGCACACGCTAAAATTATTAATACCGTTTCCAACGATAAAGGTAAAAACATGCAACATTTATGAATATTCATTAAGTCATTCATAACGTCATCTATACAAATGTCTTCCACTGCGATTGGCTAGTTTCCCATAATGCTCAGGGTGCATTTTCTTACCCATTAATCATTTACCATTACTCCAGCTGCATAAAAGAGAGGAATGCTGCCAAGATGCATTTGTTTCAGCGAGGAACTGCACGATTCTGCTGTCAATAAGCTTCACGAATGCGCCATATGAACGATCGTTTCACTCCTCTCTCTCAACGCTGTTGCGACTCCCAACAATCCACTGTTTACAGTGAACACGGGGTTATGACTACATATGGCATCACAAATGATCCATGATAACATCTTAACAGCCTCAACGTAAAAATTTGCAGGGAACCTTTGTTCTTTCTGGGTCATTAAAAACCAAGTGGAACCTTTGTTCTGGTTTTTAAGTGGCCCACAATTACTTTACGTTCCAAGAATTCAATCCGACCATTTATAACCTAAAGAGTCCTGCTTTCAGGACCACAGTAAACAGTGCATCCCTTGATCCTTGTGTACAGGATTTGATATTCTGTTTTGTGAAGCACACTTACTCAAAGCGGAGAGTGCATCATTAAAATCAGAAGTGAGTTGTGTTGGGAGGACGCAGATTCTCCACACCACTGCCTCCTTTGAAACTGTAGCCTACTGGGTAGTACAATCCTTCACGCTGGGCAGAGCCGTATCTATTACCACAGATTGGCTGGGCAAATCTCTTGGCAGGCATCATAAAAAAGGGAAAATAAGGAGAAGGAAGGGAGGAAGAGATGGTAATAAAACTTCACCAATTTCTGTTTGTGACAACATGAAAGAGGGAGGGACAGGTAAATGGAGGCTGTCTGCAGAGGAAAATACGGCTTATCTTAGCCTCGTCCCCTAAACCCCTATAGGTTTCAACGATAACCACATAAGAATATGTGTGTTGGAGCAAGGCTGCTTTGTGCAGGTAGAAAATGATCTAAAGGCTGAGGAATGGGGACAGAAATGTGATGCTGACTGAGGAATATGATAACCTCTTAGGGCAGATGCCTCACAAGCTGCCTATCGAGCTACACATTGCCCCCCCCTTCATCTGATTTTCCACAATATTGCATTTCCTTCACTGGATGTCATCCAATCACAAACGGAACCTGCCATCAGATGCAAAATTACCGAGTGATCGCTCTTTGTCACTTGTTAATTTTTTTTGAACAAAGTTGTTTTAAAAATGCAACAGTTGAGAACTAAATAACTGATTATGGCGCATTTAGCAGCAGTGTCTGCAGCTAAACATGTCTTGATGAATTAATCAGTCTCTCCCAGACGTGTGGGGTAATTTGGTCCACATGTCATGCAGAACTGCTGTTAATCAGGAACATTTGTGGGTTTTAAGTGCTCATTTAGATTTTTTAAATTAATATTTTAACTCATCTGCCTGGAGAGAGGTTCTCCAGAATTTGTGCCCTCTGCTAAACCTGCCACGAGCATCCATATCCATTTTTCATTTTGTGTTTATAATAAGGCCTCACGACTACAGAATGGAGCCAAGTTCTGCTGGTATCTTAGCTTGTAAAATGTTAAATGAGTTGATATTATGTGAAGATTCAGTCAGTTGTGCAGTTACATTAACCTGATAACTTGTTAGAAATAGAGCAGCTATAAGCTTTTTGTCAATTTGTCTCTTGGGCTCCCTCTAAAACTAACACTCTCTAGGAGGATCTGCCAATATGCAGTGGAAAATGAGAAAACCACAGCAAATGCTCAGGTCTGTCTGTATTTGTTAGTCTGTCAAACAGACTTTTGATCAACTTGTTTCCCAAATCATGAAACATACAGGAGAAACACCAGCTCGCCTCTCTTCTATAGATGCATTCAACTCTCCGGGTTAAGCATCTGACACTTAAACACTGTGGAGAAAAAAATGTCATACCTGAGAAACGCACAAAAAAACAAATCTACAAATCTAAAAAAGCCGAGTGTGAACAGACATATTCATTTCAACAGATTATCAAAGCCATTTAGACCACATAGAAGCCTGCAAACTCACAGTTAGCATAGGAATAGGTGATAGGGAGGAAATTTCATGCCAAACGTATGATATAAAAATTACATGACGTGTGGTTAAAAGAAAGTTCAAGTGAAATGATTTTCCCACAAAGTCGAGCACATCGCAAAGGTCCAGCACAATTAATGCAGTCAGAAAGAGTTCACCGAAGATGGATTAAGTGGGTAATGAGGGAAAATGCTGATTGCACCTTCTGCAGCATTAGAGAACTCCAGGTTACTTTTTTATTTTCGTCTTTATATGCGGTTTCTTTGAATGTTTACTAGGATTAGAAATATCACGGCTGCCCGAAACATGTTCAAATAGGGTTTAAAAGGTTTTAATAAATAGGAGCTGAACTATTGTGTACTATTGTTTGTTTCGTGTGTTCTAGCTGAGTACTTGACTCAGATGAACTTTGTGGGTTTAGGTTGCATTAGTTAAAATGCCTAACTAACTGCCTGTGTGTGGGTCATGGCAATGACTCCTCCACTTATTCAACCTTCCATAAATAGGCATCTTTCAAGTATATAAACTCAGATTACCTAAACTAAGTTACACAGCTTGTCTATTCAAGGTTAGAAATGGGCTGAATTCTCTTAGTAGTGGCCAAGCACAGGAATAACCCCACATAAATATCTGCAGTACGCCTGGCATGGAGAGCTGACACATGCAACTTTCTTTCAGCATTAAAAACCTAACTTGAGCTCAAAACAGCCAATTTCATTAAAGTCTTGGCACACAGAAAACTCCCCTTCAGTGATTTGTGCCAAAGGTGTTTAACAGGAGATCCACACGCATTAAGGTTCACAGAGGTAAATATTTTGACCCCGAGTAACTTCTTCACAGTTGAGAAACAAGCAGTGGGAAGGAGGAAGGAAAAGAAGTGATGCAGTAGAGGATGTAGTAGTAGTGGTTCAGATCGATTTGGCCTAATGGAGAGGCTCAGTTTTATTTTGTCATTGTAAAGGTAGAAGCACTTTGAGGCAAGCAAGACTTCCCTGACCTCCTTCTTTATTATCAAAGATGAGCGCTGATAAAAAGCATTTCTCACTGTCGCCCAGAGTGTCCTGACAAGATGGCCCATGGCAGAGGCATCGATTCCCAAGTCACACAATCTGAACGCGCGCACACTCCACGGCGAGAGTTGCTGACATTTCTCATCAAAGCATTGGGATGAGACGAGCCTACGCTGACAATGAGACGCGGGACACAGAGAGGAGAGAGATCGCGGAGCTGGCAGGAAGCAGAGGCTGAGGTCAGGAAGTTGCTGTGTTCCCTACACGGCGTAAGCAACCATCTAGGCTTCTGGGGATGAAGCCACTACTGCTGAATGTAGGTCATTCTTCCTGGCTTCCACTGCGCTTTGTCTCCTCAAGCCTTTATTTGGAGCCAGGGCATTTGAATACTGTATGGCTTACCGAGGGCTCAGGAGAGCTACACACTATCCAAGAGCATTGTACTGTGCACATATATGAGGATAATATGAATATTGTGTGTGTGCTGCTTACATCCCAAAAAGTGGATGAACGTCTAAATTGGCAGCTCATCATAGACTACACCAGCTGTATAAGCATGCAGCCTCGCTCAGGTTAAGGTATGTTCAGTACATGAACCTTCAATATCTTGCAATTAGGTCTGAATATGAAACAATTGGTTAAGGCAGCTTTTTTCTGGCTATCCGCCAGCTGCAGCTCTTTGCCAAAGCAAGGTCACCTTCTAGCAAAATGAAAATAATCGGTTTGTTAGGGAAAATAATCCATACAGCGTGTGCATTGTTTGAAATGGAATTGTACCTACAATGTGAGAATGAGTGCTCACAAATGAGAGGTAAGAGTTCACATTGTGCCATGAGACACCATACTGCCAAGATGCCGTGTTAAAGTGAGTGAAAGCTTTGTTGACAAGATACAGTTGAAGATTTCCCACCAACGGGCTCTAACCTACACGGAAACTAAGAAAGTTCATAAAACTGCAAAGTTAGGTGATCATTTTCTGAGCCCATTACTACATATGAACCATTTCACCTCATAACGCCATCCATCCACTCTCTGTCACTTATCCAGCGCCAGTAGCAGTTTTCTAGATCTGCCTGCCAATCCCGAGGCATTGCTAAAGCAGATGAGAGATCTGGAACATCAAGTATAAAACACCCTGTGAAAGCTTCGGTGGGCCGTTTTTTTTTATTTGTCAATTTATTATTATTTTTCGCAGCTACTCAGCGATTCAGTGAAACATAATACAGTCGTTTTTGCAGTACTGGATAATAACCAGAGCAGTGATTGTTGTAGTCACTTTGTGATTATACATCAGCTGTGATGGTGTGTAGTTTTTTATATGACAACGTACAAAGGAAACTCATCCACAAAAGCAATAACAGGCTGCACCAGGACAAGCAGAGCATGCTAGATAACACTAAGTGCAGATAGGCTTATATTATGGTATTGGCATGGTAACTGCGTCTGACAAACAACAGCACTGCATCCAAGTGCTTGATTGTGCTCTTTTCTGCTGTGGCATTGAAAGAACAGGACTCCACAAGTGACCAGACTCTGCCCTATGTCTGCCCGGCATGCCATCATCTGCAATAACAAGTTGGACGGTAAACCCGAAAGGAGGAAAATTGGGAGAAATGATGGAGGCGAAGGGAGAGTCAGAGGAGGGAGAAAATGCTTTCTGGTTCATCTTTAAAGATGCTTCTTATTGCATTTTTAATCATCTTCCTCGATGTGGAGGGACACCTCGTCAGATTGCAGAACGATTGAATTCCTATTATTGAGTTAACTTGCACAGGAGGTTGAAGCTGGGCGTTCTTTTCCCTGCCCTGTCTCTTTCTTTAACTCTCCTGTTTTATCACTCTTCATTCCCATCTCTGCAAGGGGCTCAGAAAGGCAGCCTGCCTAGGAATTGCAGTGCTGTGTGGATGCTAACGTGGACAGCTAAATGTTTCAAGAGGCAAGGGATATGACAAAGCTCTCCTCTTGTACTACAAAGCCTCGCTGTAACTTTGTCACACCCTATCTTGACTGACAGATTTCCCTTAAGCACTCTTTTCTATGATTTAATCAAACTATTTTGTAATCTAGATAAAGACGTACATCAGTAAAAGTGAAGAACACTGACAGGCAGGGACTATGTTGTGGAGGATTTTGTGAGAACAGAATATTATGGCTGGCACTAGATCACAGACTTTACAGAGGGGGGGTTTCAGGAGTGTAAATGCTGCTAGCTACAAGCAACAAGTCTGGGAATATCTTTAAATACTTTGAATACAATCAATCAATTAGTTAATTTTAATGATACTGTGTATGTCTAGCATCTGAATTCTGTTTGCCTGATGAATATATTTGGAGAAGCAATCATTCCACAATGAAAAGGATTTCAATGTAGGAATACTATGAATGATCTATTTGTTCAAAATAAATTGTAATAGATTTCTGTCAGACTTTAATTAGTTGCTGTGGCCTAATTAATACATTGCAAATCTAAACATTAGAATCTGTAGACAATTCTGTACAACTATCATGAGTTAGTCTGCAATGGTTTCCGCATATTTCCATTCTTCCTGCTGCATTCACGCGTACAAGCTGAGAAAACTTTACTTTCCTCAAGCTTTGTCAAGTGCAAATAATCATTTATTCTCTAACCCTGAATATTGTGTTGACAACCGAGGAGAGGCAAAGAAGTGCAGAGAGCCAAGAGCCAAACTGAGCCTCATGTTCCCTCAGCTCTATTTCTACAGGCAGTCAGACCTTAGAAATTTAACACTTGCAAATTTACTGGTAATTTACTGTAACAGCTATTGTGGCCCTTTTGAGATACAGTTCTAATGTCAGAAAATACAACACAGAAGATTCGTGTTCTGAAAACACAGAGAAAAATATAGAGCTGGATGCTTGAGTTGTGCAAAGCTGTAATGAAGTCTACCTAAAAGAACCAAAAATACAGCAACTTATTTAATCCGGCCATGCATGGCCCTGTGTCAAAAACTCATTTAAAACATAAATAAAACATTTAAAAATCTCTTTTTCTATGTTGTTTCATGGTTACATTGTGCATTGTCTTAAATTATGGGCACAATGCAAACCAATGGTGAGTAACATTCAAGAAGACCCATCTAAAGTGGCACATAACAAGAAAGAAATAAATTGAACCAAATAGCAATAGAAAACATGACAGAGTGAAAGTAAACACAAGATGCGATCCACAGCCATTATCGAGTAGGACAACATGGGTGTTGTGCTCTAAACACAAACTGCTTTGAGCAGCAGCTCGCTGGAAATTATTCATACAATCCTGTTCCGAGAGACGAAAAAAAAATCTCCCGATTTAACCCCAGCACTTCAAAAGGTGAACCTTACAGTGCTGTTGCCCTTTAACCCTGTCCACTCCTCTTTATCTTACCTCACTTTAATTACTGCTGGCACATTACTTGGCTCAGTGAAGGAGAAATTAATGAGAAGGATGAAATATGTGATTACATGCTCATTTGCCTCTTTAGACCTAAAATGAACAAAAATGGCACTGTGTGTGTGTGTGTGTGTGTGTGTGTGTGTGTGTGTGTGCTTGAAAACCCAACACAGAGAATTTTGCATGGACTGGGATTACATAACGTTGGCCACAATTACACGCACACCCTGATCTTATGCCATAAAATGCTGGAATTAATTTTCACGTTATGAAAAGACCTTTATCTAATTATGCTGCTGTGAATTAGGCCGATTATTAAGACCGTAATTAATACACCCAGTGCTGTGATAATTGTTCCATTAATGGAAGACTATTTGGGCATCTAAATCCTATATTTCTTATAAGCCTGTCCACTCAGGACCTCACAAGATGTAGCGTACACACTGCACACATAGCTTTTTTGCATGCAGTCGCACTGCCTTGAGCATAAACCTTCGACAAATTGCAGACAGTAATGTGTGAGCATAATTATAAAGTGAGATATAAGACTGCAGTTTATGACAAGAGGGAAATGATGGATGTTGGCTGAGGTCTACTGGGAAGCAGGCGAATAACCTATTCATCAATAATTCTTGTGTACATGATTGCATGGAAACAGGAAAATTTGTGGAATGAGCTTCAGTTGTGCATGTAAACAACTTGATCATATTTTTTTCCATAGGGAAAATGTATGAATATCAACACATTAAGTGCAACATTCGGGACAAAAACTGAATTAATTTGGTAGCAACATGAAATGAATGCCTTCACTATCAACTTAAAGGAGACTTACTTGAGACTGAACTGTTCAACGGTGGAGTTTGGCATCAAGTAGAGGAAGATCTTGAGCGTCTCTCCGGGTTTCAAGGGCTTTTCAGGCAACCTGAGGAACATGTTCTTGTCTAACTGCTTGTCCACCAGAAGCTGCTCTTGACTGGCCTGGTACAGGCTGATGCTCCCAATGCGCAGTAGAGGGTGCTGTGAGAGAGGTTCTCCCCTGGAAACACCACCACCCCTGTGACCTGAACCCTCACTGCACTCCCCCTCCAGATTAGGCTCGTGGAGTGTGTAGTAGAGCTCAGCCTGGAGGGTCTCACTGGTTAAGCCGTCCAAGAGCCCATCACTTGAGCCTTTCCTCCGACCCATCGGAGCCACATTGGTGTTAAACCAGGACGGAGGCAGCTCCAGCTGAGCCAAACACTGTGCCAGGTTGCCTTTCATGCGACATGAGGTTTTAATTTCACGGACATCCCGGAAGGCATGTAGACGAACACAGGGCAACTTGTCCTGAACCTTGAAGTCATCCCAGTCACGGCCAGCAATGTAGAAAAACACCTGGACTGTGGGATTGTTGGAGAAGACCCGGGCCTGGACAATGAAAGCCCGCACTTTCCAATTGACTGTCAGCTGGCCGGGAATGTCGAGTGGACTGGCAGGCTGAAGCAGCTCTTTGGAAAGTGCCTGATCCCGGGCAAAAGGCCCAAAGCTTATGTTGATGGCAGGGAGGTCTTTCGTTTGGAAAACTACAAAACTCTCAGAGCGCTGCAGTGGGTGTCCAGTAGTAGGGCCACTGTTGCTCTTACTGTTGCCACCAATGGTTTGTCCTGTGATCTGAGCCTCCCGCAAAAAGAAAGCCAGATGTGCGTTGGACATTTTGAAGGTGGCAGGAAGGTACACATTGGGCGGCGAAGGACTGGCTGTCAATGCTGAAGAACTGAGGAGGTCATCTGAGCTAGTTGGAGCTATTTTACCCGCAAGAGCTGTAAAAAAGGAAAGAAGAGAAGGGAAATCAGACTTCAAAGTACAGTATCTTTATCACTGATCTTAACAGAAACTGAAAGAATATGATGGTTAGATATCATTATGTGCTGTATTTTAGTACCGAGAAAGATGCAGCGACAGGAAGTAATGACTTAATCAGTCATAGACGGAAGCAGTCAAAACACTCACTAAACACAGAAGTGGCTGAGACATATCAAACATCTAGAGCAGAGGCTTTCCAGTCAAAGAATGTTGACATAAACAAGGTGCACATGGCCCTGATCTTTCACTGCAACACTTGCAGGGTTTGTTCAACTCAAACACCCAATGCAACTCAAAACAAAGATACAAACTTGCTTAACTCAAGGGACAAGAGTCCAAGTACATTACAGACAAACTGAGAAACTTTCTACTTGTATTTAGACAGAACATCATTACCCAACATACTGCACTTGTTGAAAAAGCAACACAGCAAACGTAGCAAGCAAACAGAGCACCTAGGTTACTACATTGCAAAGTGGGGCAAAGTCATCGTAGAACAAACAGAATGAATGTGACATACTTATTAAAATTACCCAGAACTGAGCGCAAAGACACAGCTGCCTTTCCCCGTGGTCCAAATCATAAATTAAAAGTCCCATATTCCAAACAGTTTTGTCATTGAAATCTCATCCTTTAAATGAAAAACAGGGATCTGTTTGAATTCCACAAAAGAAAAGCCTCTTCAATAGGTTGTGCTACTCAGTGGGCACTCCACAGAAGTTTGTCTTCTCTTCTGGTTTCTCGTTAGAAAATCCTTGTCATGTGTTGCAAGAGGAGATCAAATCAGTGTGAGAAGAGCAACAAACAGCAATACGCTCCGGCACTTCTTCCCTTAGTCATGTTCTTGTTGCTGGCTACAAAGGTTCCACTGAGGTTCTTGAACTTGTGCTGGTCTAATTCCCCGTGGCTTGGGTCTCGCTTTAAGAGCAGTTCAGCCTCAGCGCAGTGGCTCTTTCAATCCCAGACTGTGCATTGCTCCGGGACAGGCTCTGATAGACAGGCAGAGTCTCCTCCCGGTTGGTGGGCTGTACGGGAACTACAGACAAAGCCTCTGACACCGCCCCATCTTGCCACACCTAGTCTCTACTCTGTAATCACCATTTTAGCTTCTGGTCAGAGCTAAGACACACAGCCCTCAGAGGACTCGACTTACACCACACACACACAGACACACACACACACGGAGGTGAAAGAAATAACACTCTCCAGCTCGATTCATCCTCTCCCTCTGGACATGTTCAGGCAGATTCTTGTGTGCGTGTGTGTGTGTGTGTGAAGTGAGGTGGGGGATGGATGTATTGCTTGAATGCCTCCAGGCAGAGAGAGTGAGCGGGAGAAGGGTAGAGGGAGGGATTAGGTAAAGATTATTGATGAATTAGCCTAACTCTCCTTCCCTTCTCCTCCTCTTTCTCCCTTTTTCCCCTCCTCTTCCTCCTCCTGCTTTACCCCCCTGAGAAATCCATGAAAATGAGGGGATACCGGTTGCAGGGGGAGGGGTATCTGTAGTGCTTCCCTACCCAACTCACATGTGCCTGGAATTCCCATAATAAAAGAGAGAGGGATCCATGGATGTGTGTGTGTGTGTGTGTGTGTGTGGGCCCCATGAATTGAATGGCAAACAGTGGGGGCAACAAAAGATGAAGCCGCAGTCGGGGAAACATCCCACACTTACAAATGAGCAGCCGTAGCCATAGAGAAGCCTGGAGGAACTATAATGATAAGAGAGGCTACTTAGAGGCTGTCTAGTCTTTATCGACCGAAAGCTCTCTACCTCACGTTAATGTGTGCGTGTCTCTGTGTGTGTTTGGAAGGAAGAGCTGCTCTTGCCTGGATCAAAATTAAAAGCAGCAAATATGCACAGCAATCCACAAATTTTATTTAGGGCTGTTGTCCGCCATATGCTTCATTCTTCTCTTCCACTTTAAATGCAGAGCCACCATTCTCCCACCAAATCTCCCACCATGGCGCCATACTTTACCAGTTATACGAGGGCATGCCATCACCAATCCTAGCCTCAGGACAAGACAGAGAATGAGCCTCACACATTGATATACTATACCTTGTATGCCTGCCAATGTTCATATCAAAGAGCCTCGTTCTTCCTCTCCACTATTTAAAGCTCTATATGACATTGTTGCAGGGTTTAAAAAGTTAGTAGAGCTTTACCCACCACTTTGCTCCATCTATCTTACTATGTCTTGAGGTAGCAGTAGCCTAGAGCTCCTGCAAACTCTTGAATGCCTAGACCTGCTGGGACTTATAAAAGTGAATGTGTAATGTTCTCCCTTGCTTCTGAAACTACTGTCAAGGTGGCCTTGAGCAAGGCACTTAAAGGAATGTGCCTCCGTGTGTTCTACAAGCACCTGCTGCTGGCCAAACAGCCCAAAACAAATTGGTTTCCAGCTTGCTACTGTTTTTTCAGGGTAATTTAGTTTTTAAAGCAGTTTGCTTTTGACTTTGTTTTGGCACCGTTGACTTCTCTCTCCTGCATCTGTTCATTCAATGTTTTCACAAGATCTAGGGAATTTACACTGGAACCAAGTGTCAACAAGCGTCGGACAACCATCTCTGAGGGGGCTACACTCCAATGTCCCTTCATATGCTAAAAAAAACACAGATTTTCCACTATGATATAGTGTATGTGCATTGAACAGCATGGCTCTGTTCCGAGAATCAGTATATATAGTTAGTAGTAGTTTCTTCTTTGAGACACTGGAAGACATCCAGCAAGGACCTAACTTAGCATCTGATAGCTTCATCTAGATGGTAAGATGACTCTTTTCTAGCTTAAAGAAAAAATGAGCAAGAAAGTATAAGAGCCAAGAAACCATTTTATGTGTTTCTAGTTTTTCTAATGTACTAAGACTGACCAAGAAATAAACAAACATATATGGACATCATAGCACTGCTAAAAATGTTTTTTTTTTAACCTAAATTACTCTACAGTTTGTATGGTAGAGGCAAAGGCAAACAAAAGTCTGAAAATGTTTCAAAATGTTCCTAATGTTTTGTAAATAACTTAATTAATTAAAGAACTAATCAACATATTAATCGACTGTTAAAATTATAGATGACAAAAGACTATTCCTGAAAAGTGCTTTAACTTGAAGGCTTTAGAAACTTTGAATCAGTTTGTTTCCCCTTTTGGTGTAGTTTGTTTTGTTTTGTCGTGAACATGGTAACTGAAGAAAAAACAAATTAAGTTTGCTTACATAGAACTTTGGATGTTGCTAGAGCATAGCAAAGTGCTTAAGTTCATTGAGCATTTTGCACCAAGAGCAAAATGGTTTGTTACCTCTAGCAAACTGCTCAGGACAATAACCCAACACTGACACTGATACTTCCATGTTGTGCCTGAAGGTGACCTGTTTAGTGCCCAGGAGTCTCCTAATCCGTCTTAAATGCAATGGAAAAGATACTATGACAATATACGGATTGAATGCCATAAAACAAAAAGAAACGTTGGCCCCCTGCTCTCAACCCAGTAGCCTTACGATGTTATTTGAGAAGGTGATTACAGCCTACGATGCATCAGGGTGCTCTTGTCTCATTTCAGGCTAACAACATGACTGGGTAGGTGGATTTGAAGTGGGGTATGCACACAGATGGGTTTCCAGTGTGAAACCCTATCGCCTTCCCCTTCCACTTGATGCCCTATTAGACCTCAGGCCAAATTGAATTGAATTCTCTTCCTGTTGAGCTCCCATTATGCGAAACATCTGCTCTGTGTGTATGTGTGGCAGGGGAATGAATGGCTGTCTAGTCTAAGGCACTTTCTATTTATCAGATTACTTTGTGTGATGTCAATTAATGAAAATATTCAGCCACTTTGAGAATGAATCAGTGCTGTTCTACTGCTATGGTTATGCCAATAACACTTTAGATAAGAAAAAAGCTAATGATTCCAACAATACTGCTGATTTATCCCAGTGGAGAATTTCATCATCAGTCCACTTAAACCATTTTGTTGTTGTTTTTTGTAGAACCACATTAACTCTGAAACTCACCTAAAACAAAGCATTTAGGTTTTCTTTAGAAGCTAAAACACAAAAGCTCATGTGCAGCGAATTTGTCACCGTTCTCATAAAAATCAAGACATTCAAACTCTTGACTGGTACTGAAACTAAAATCAGTGGGTCTGAACATAGCCTGAGGGCCTTGAGACCAGGTGGCGTGAAACATTTGGAGCAAATGGCTGGAAAAAAAGATGTTGCCAAACATCTATGTTATGTTCGTAATGATGCAACTAAATAAACTTTCATAACATTTTACAGCGAAAACCATGAATGGCGCTTATTCAAAATTTGATATTTAGCAATGCTGTTTAATCACTTCAAAGACATTCAACAGATTATAAATAACATTGCAGAATAAAATCGTAGTTACTAAACATAAAACTGTACGTCTTGCTGCCCATAGAAAACCTGTGACACATAAAAGCTTGTTGCCAAGACAGAGGGAAGTATATAGAGAGGCTTTTATGATGAGGGCAGACATTTGATCTTGAGAAACAGAAGTGCATAAATGTCTCTTCACGTAAAAGGTCAGGAAAAATTGTTGAGAGGGTTTAGAAAGAGATGGAGCATCCTTATAGCATTGCTAATGTACAAGCGCCGGGGGTCTTCCTATTGATCTTTATTTCACCCTTCGTTCTCCACCGCTTGGAGTATACAGCCATTACGTATCAATAAAATGCACAGTAATGCTCTAGCACCTACATCACAGTGTGTGAATGCACTCAACGAACACGGTTTCTACACTTTTTTGTCAACTTTTAATTTCAGAATTCTTTATTCAGTTTCCATTTTTGCTGATACGTGTATGCAAATAGAGACGCTTCGTCTAAAATGGTTCCCATTATCATTCAATTAGCTATGAGTGCAACACAAAGTGAAGATGAAAAGATATGTTAGCCTGCGGATAAAAGGCTGTATTAGCATCTGAAACAGTGAAATCAGTCCTATTTTTGCTGCTCTCTTAGGAATGTCTATTTCCTAAGGTCTATTTTAGACCTGGATTACCTTTACAATTCACTGCACATAGCTTTACGTTTCATCAGCTTTCAATTATATGGACATGATAATTGGTGTCAAGTTTCAGTCACACTGCGCAGGTTTGTCTAGCGTATGTGTTTTCATAAACTCAAATCAATTTGATTTAAAGTGTATTAAGTTAAGTAAATTAAAGGCATTAAACAGGAAAGTTGTATATATATATATATATATATATATGTGCCCTGAAGCATGTACACATCTAACACATTTCAGTCAGATTATATGTATGTGAAGAGGAAACAAGCATGTCAGTAATTAAACCATGTGTCACTGAAGCAGGAACACAGAACACAGACACCAGCTAAGTGTGCGGTATAGGTGTATGCTTTCCTCTTCCACGGTGTTCACATCATTAAAGGTTTACATACGCCTAACTGTGGATATGCTATGTGTAAATACTGGAGCTTGAGTATTTTATTACATAATAATGCATGTTTTCAGCAGCCCAGTCTCTTAAAAATGACATTCCTGTCCACTTAAACTGCAAACACAATTAATTGTTGTGAATGTCCTGGATGGATTATGCTTTGACAAGTTGTGCAGTTGTGCAGAGGTGTTACAACATGCAGGACTGTCAAACTACAAACCTGAGTTCACACCCACAGTGTGTGTTATTGAGGATAGAAAAATACTTCTGTCGGAGAAAGATTGTGGTTTTGTTTACAAGCAAACAACCTATGTTTGAAGTGATTGTTACCTTTTTCTCTATCAAGTCAGACCACAATTTTTCCTCTACCCTCAAGTATTGTGAGTGCCTGAGCTCAACCATAAAGGCAGTTTAACAATGCTATTGTCAAAAAAAGTGGATGTTGTACTGCAGGAAAATATGTTGCCTAAGTAAAATCTTACTGATAGAGAACATTCATGGGCATTCACTACAAAGCTTATTTGCGTTTGCAGCTTAGATCCATAAAAATAGAGATAATAACCTTAAACTTAATTGGTCACTAATTGGTCTTTTTGGTAATGTGATGTTAAGTTGATCATTAATTTCAGACAGTAAACTGGTTCAAAGCTACATCAGTAGGTTGGTGATCCAACTTTATACCACGAGGGTAAACTTTTATATTTGCAAATGAATAAAAAGTGTTAAAACAAATATTTCAAAAAAATGTCAAAGATCTAATTCTGTCTTTTTGTGTCAACTATTACTTACTAAAAATGTTAATGTAGATTTGTAAAGCCTCTGATCACTCTTTACTGAGATAAAAAATATGTTTAAATAAAATGTGGGTTTAGTATTAAAATGAAACCTAATAATATTCCAATGTGTCCTTTGTTGGTTATATTTCTCCTCAAAAAGGAACTTTTAATACTGTTAGTTAAGTTTAGTATTAAATCCCTTATTCGTCCACACGTTGTTTGACCTTTTAACTGATTGGTATTTAACAGTTTGCTTTCTTAGAGTAGTTATAATACTTTATAAAGGTCACACTATAACTAGATTACCTATACTTTACTATACAATATACTGTAATGTCCTTTGTTGTGATGTATATACTGTCATTTTAGTTCCTGGCTGTCGCAGGCAAACTGGTAATGGGAAACACTTGTGAAAATAATGATGAGACACTTGAACATGCTCCAGTTGCTGTGAGGCTCTTCAGTGAAGATCATCTTTGGCTGATTTGTGATGCTTGATAAAAAAAAAAAATTAGTCGGCTATAGCCTGTACATTTTTCTGTTTCCTTTTCTTTATTCCTTGTACATTTAAATCCTTTATTGTTTGTATTTTGGACTTTATTGATTGATTATTAGGCTCGTTTACACCAAATCAGCACTGGAGGAATGACACTCCCTGTGGACAAGAAATATCTGATAGAAGAATGTAATCTGGTGAATCTACGGGGTCTCAATTAGTGGAGATGGAGTGTTCTCTGTTTATGGCTCACTTTGCAATTTAGGCTGATAAGCACAATGTATTTTTTAACAGTAAAGTCATAGTGCAGCTTTAATGAGACATCGTTTACAGATTAAAAAGAAAGAATGGAAGGTAATAAAAAAAAGGCCATCAGTCATCATACAAGCATGCATATAAAACACTATAAATTATGCAATATTATCAGTTGCCTTGATCCAGTCCAGCAGTGGTTGTTTGGTCGCAGTGGCAAAGGAGATCCGGGTAATGTGGTGGGCTCTGATTAAAGACATGGTAAGAACATTTAGTTATTCCTGACGAGCTGACTGGATGACAACACCTCTGTCTAACATCAAATATTTACCAATCAATTAGTCAAAAGCTAAGCTTTGAAACAAGTATCGCAGGGTAAAAGATGGTGCATTTCCTTTTAAGAGCTCTTTGAAAAGGAGAAAAGTGCTAACTCAAACTTTCTTCCTGTTTTGATCGTGAACGGTGCAAAGCTAAAGACTGTGTCAGTTGATGAAAACACCAACATGCTAACAGCAAATCCACCACTAAAGAAGTATCTAATGAGGATAAAATATTTAAAGATCAATCCCTTTTAAATATGTCAGAATTTCAAATTATATGGATGTCTTTTGAATTAACTATACCATACACGGCTATTATAGCCCTTGATATTAATAATTATTAAGTGTAATATTATAATATCTATGACAATTTAATGACAAAAAGTTGTTTTAGATTTCTTTGAATCCAACTTTAGAAACTCTTCTTGGTGGATGTCCTTATCTTGACACATGCAACTTTTTCAGAATACATTAGAAAGCTGAAGAGGTCAGTGAAGAAGCCCTGCATATAATCACACACTCAAGCTGATCTACTATATGACGGTGCAGATGTTTACATTTAGCAAGATGTGTTCCTCCACTCTGTGCGTCTTCCAGCGTGGCCCCTGCCTTCTGTTTCTCCGCTGCCAAACGGAGCTTTGTGGGCACAGCCACTGCGTGCATTAGTAATGTATTGATGAAAGCATGCAAATGCCTCATGGCAGCATGATCTGTGCCTCCATACAATCTGAGGCTGATGCAATCTATAGGGCTCTAAACAACGGGACTTTCCATAGGGGATTCTGTGAAGTAATCTGAGCCTCATATTCAGCAGCTGTTACAAAATGATTTTCTATACAGATAGATGGAACAAAACAATCCACTCTAATATTTGATGCATTAAAATATAACTTATCTCGCTAGCTTTAAAATGTCCATTTATGGTCCATTGGCTGTGTTTATGTATAATATGTGAGTGTTTACATTATTGTGATCTTTATATATAAAGTATATTATAAGTATAATTAAGCAATTTCTATCTTAATAATATATTTGTCTTTTCCCTTATTTTGCTGCTTGTTTTTTTTTTTCTCTCATTTAAATCCACTTTACTTTACTGCTAAATCCCATTTTGCTGATTAAACTACCCAATTCCCCAATGGCAATCAATAGAGCTTCATCTTATCTGTTTTTCATGGAGCTTAATAGACATTTGAAGCTAAAATGATGACATCTCCTTAAATGAACAGATCCGACTGAAATAAGTCACACATTCATGAAACAAAAAGGGGAAATGACCCAAAGTGAATTGAATGCGAGAAAATATATCTAGTTACACCCATAAAAATGAGAGAGTGTCTCAGATTACACTCAATTTACCTCCATTTCATACCATCATTTTGACCAATCTGTCAATGGCTTTGCCCCGAGGAGTGCAAGGACAATGCTGATGCATGCAATTCACCTCGACAAGATAGTCCCTACATTATTTGACACAATATTCATAGGCTGAAGCTAACTTTATGTGGAAGGACTTCCAAAAATACCAGGTTTGTGGTCTAATTTCACCATATTCCCTGGCAGAGCCTGCCTTGCAGATATTTATTGTAATCACTGTGAGTCTAATTAATGTTACATTATGCTCATTGCTAGGTTATACATCGGCAGTCTTTCGTTGCATCTGATCAGATTCCGCAGTACATCTCTAATTGCAGCCCTCTGGGTATAATAAAGCTGTGCTGAACATTGTAACAGGACACACCACTGGACAAAGCTGTGTTTTATCATCATACTGTATATGATTTCAACCCTCTGGTGTAAGCCATTACTGTGTCTTGGAAAGATTAAATGAACGCTGTATTATTGGAGAAAACATTCGGGCACATTTAATTAGAATGGCGTGGCTCACTGATGCCGTCTTAAAAGTTCTAAAAACAATGAGAGCAAACAAAGACAACAGCAACAAGAAGACTGCAAACAAGTGTCTTAACCACTTTACATGCGTATATTGAAATATTTAAACATCCCACTCCTCACAGCAGGTCTGCACTTTGCAGAAAGCATCTTGCTTGTCATTGTAACGTCGTCCTACGCCATGGTAACAGGATCAGTGATGAGCTTAAATTATTTTTTCTGCTTGTGAAACTAATTTACCTTGAAGGACAACTGAGTGTCCCTTCCTCTGTCACACACAGCTACCTACAAACATGTTCCTCTTCAAACACAAAACTTTCAAGGCTGTTTAATCAACAGGGAAAAATAAGCGCAGCTCAGTGTGTGGCCTCCACAACTTCAAATTTTGATTCACCTACACTGTTAGTCACAAAATTACTGGTACAGCTTCCAATGTAGAAGAGATGATAATAATAATAATTTACAGCAAATAACAATATATTGAAAAGTAAAACAAACTATTGTTCTGAGATAAACAGGTCTATTGGACCCGCATAGCACTTGAGGATTCTTAGCTGAGAAGTATCTCTGTAATGTTGAGGTCACACAACTGTTGCACTTAATTTCTAGTATAAATTAACTACAATTTATGGGTGATCAGCTAAACCTTCCGAAGCTTTTCCTATTATCTCATCATTTTTTCCAGTGAAAACATTTAAATGAGAACTAATTTGGGCTCCTGGGAAAAAGCTGCAATAAGGAAATAAGTTGGGTTTGTAGACACACGTGTTATTTGCCAAGGGGTCATAGTCAGTATTGGGTGGATATTTCCTTTTTGCTTTTGATTTCCCCGCCTCTGATTAAATTTCATTGCCAGCAGGGATACTCTTCATACCCTTGCTGGTATGCATTTCATTTAGTCATGGTATTAACATTTTTTAACCTTTGTTTGCTCATGAAAGCCATTACTGAACCTGAATACTTTAGGCCACATCCTGCTTAAAACCACCTGGTGTGACCATAATTATCTTGTTCTTGTTGACCACCAAGCAGGTGGAGGCTTGGCTCCTTGCTTGAGGCAGCTTGACAGTATCTTCTAAATCAATAAGTTTTCCACATTCAATGGGACATGCGATTTCCAGCCTGATTTTACCATTACTTTATGTGGAGAGTCATTTAATTCCTGTCACATTTGCAAATTATTTTGTCGGAGGAGACCTGTAAAGATTGGGGTCTGGTCTTGTGTTTTGAAAAATTTATCAATAATCTTAGGCTGCAAAAAAAGACTGGGGTTGTAAATGATCTTGATGAGTCAGCCGCAGCACCCAGCCCATCCCCCACACCAGGTGTGTCCTCAAGTAAGACACTTAGCGCTAGCTCCCCGGGCGCGGACAGTAGCTGCCCACTGTGCCCCCCCCCCGAGGGATGGGTTAAACGCAGAGATAAAAGGGACTAATAAAATTGGAATTTATTCATTTAAGTTATTTATTTATTAATCCTTTCTCCCAATGCATTGACTTATGGCAGTGCTGATAGCTTTACATGCACTTGAGATTAAGGAAAGACTATCTTCTAAGCTAACAAAATACCAATACACAACACTAACACCTTTTAAAAATGAAAACTCATTTTCAACTTTGTAAACTCTGCCTGCGTATTCCAGGCAGCAAATAGCTTCCCACGATGGAAAATGATTATTATGATTACCAGAAACATACAGTACATCTTTTCACTGACATGATCAAAGGGTCATAGCATAGAGAGGTTTTATTGGGCTCTGAACACAAAGCACTGCAATGTTTGCTTCTACACTGAACCTGCCTTTCAGGTACTCATCACAGGCTTAATGTCAGTGTCCACACTATACAAGAGCACAGCCTTTCAAACCATTTCTGAGACACTGATGATGCAGTTACTTTTTGTTCTGTAACACAGTTTTCATCTTTCTTTAGAGGACAATGTGCCCAGTAACACTTCTATTACTTATTAAATGAGCAATGCAAAAATGATTAATGGACACAAATGCATGTTACGATGCTAGCCATCCGTGATGTGGCTTTCCTTCTTATGAAGCTGTGGGCTGGAAAAGACTATTTATTTGTAATGAGAAAAAGAGAAAATTTGGATTGTTTCTAAATACTCCGAACTACTAAACTACTTTCTAAATAATAACTCAACTTAAATTTTATGTCAGATTTCTTTAGGTAACATAAGGTACCTTCACATTCACGTAGGGCAGAGAAAACATTCACTATGTTACATTCCACTCTTACAGTACTAAGTAGGTGTACAGTGTTTACTGAACCCATATCATTCCTCAAACAAGGTTATAAGCCTCAATGGCACCTCTCATGACACTGGGCAAAAACATTTTCGCATGACATCATAAACTCTTCCCAAACGAACATTCCCGTTTTCCCTCTCTCTGGACCTATGTGACATTTTGGTTTCACAGCTTATCCACTGCTTGTGATGGCTTTCAAATAAAAGCAGCTACAGCAGCCTTTGGTCTATTGTGGAGGAGGTCTATTATATAGCAGCCCTTCATGGTGTTGTTGCTGCCACACAGCCAGTGTGGCACTTTTTGTGAGGACTCGCTCTGCACTCTTGAGAAAGAGAAAGGGATATCTTTGTTTCAGATTTCCTTCGTATCACTGTCACACAAACACACAGTTTTTAGCTGTTTTGTTCCTATGGTGACGGGTTACACAACTCTCTGCCAAATCACTATAACAGAAAGCTAAAAAGGGGTGTCACAAAAAGAACTTACCCATGTACAAGAATGGGCTTAGAACACAGGATCTTTGCATAGTAACAGTGTCTTTGTCTCCACTGGCAGATTAAATAGACAGACGATGTTTTAAATCACACAGATGATGTTCCAAATCAAATGTTTAGTAAGTGTGCGGAGCAACAAACAAATCATTCCAAGTCAATCTCAACAAAAGGACTAAGAAATTGTAGGAAAGCATAACATATTAAAAAAGGTCTTAACATGCAAGTAATGATCAGAAACTCGGGAAACATCACTCATCTTGTTTTCCTTCAGGAACTATATCTGTGCTGGGTCACTGCTGTGAACTGCAGGGTGACAACTTGTAAAATAATCATCATCAAATCTGATCAAAATGTTACGCTCTACTTTTGGGGATTTAAGTGCCCTATATAGGGTAACTCTTCAAACATGCACATTCATTTAGAAACTGGTGCACGTGTCAAATTTCTTTCACTGAACTCCACTGACAAGTTGACCATTCAGTCCAAACCAAACAATAATCGCCGGACGTTGTTGTTAAATTGCAAGTAAAATCATTATCATAAGGTTTATGGATGATATAGAATAGTATTAATGCTGATGTGATATTTTCCACACTGTACTTACTGACTGTGAGATTGGACAGTACAGGCAGGGATATATAACATATAGGGTGAAAAGTGGTTAATATTTAAGGTCCGATTTTTTATTATAATATGTTCCAGCACGAGTTCTTTTTTTATCACAATATTGTTATTTAGGGCATTTTCCAAAACAGTGAGCTATAGCTTCAGACATTAGCTCAAATTATTTGAACTTTTACAGACTTAAAGCCAACAGATTCAATTGTTGTCAAATTAATGGAAAGAAGTGAAAGCTAGATGAAGAAGTGAAGAGTAGTATCAGCACTTCACTTTAAAAAAACCTAAAACTTATCTAAGAGTGCTGTCCCCTTTAGGTAATATAGTATGTAGGGCATATAGAGGAGATCCAGGTGGATGGCTGAGTCAACAAAACACAGAACTTTGATAAGGGAGACGAAAGTCTTGTAAGACCATTTTCTAACCTCAAAGCTACGATGCACAATAGAAGCTGAATGTTTCTCAGTCTGACTAGTGAAGGTCATCAAACCTTAACATTGTAAATACTTTTGACCTTATTCTGTATTTATTTACATAGATTTTTGTGCTTGAACCTAACCAAACTAGATCCGTATTATATATATTATATATAAGAGTGTGTTATTATAATAACCATGATGTGGAAGGTCCAATATGCAGCTGCTAGTACACTCTTTTATTAGAGTAATGCTTATGATTGTAACCATAATGAGTAAGGCTTAGCTACCTTGAGGGAACTATTAAAGGATGCTTCTAAGGATGGCATCACACATAGAGACGAGAGATGAATAGAATCATATAGATTTGAAACGTTGTTGTACTGTCATAAAACAGCTTAAGATGAGGACATTGAGGTCCCTTTGTTTGAGACAAAGACACACTTTAGCGCGACCTAAAGGGAGCTGTATATTGCAATTCTTCATTATTTTTGAAATGCATTCACTGAACACAGAGCTGCATAATATCACACACGCTTCAAATCTGCAAAACATTTTGACCTTATTCGTTGTGACACTCTGAATGAGCCAGACAAATATCCTTGTACTGTTAAACCTCAAACATTATAAAAACAAAAATTAGCAGTAGCATTAGCATAGCCTGAAGCGCCACAGAAAATATTTTTTAAATCTTTTTTTGTCAACTTAGGTGTTTGTAGGTTGTTTTTCTTTCCTTAGATGGTATAAAAATTGTACTTTTAGCATAAGTGAAAAGATTAATTAAGAAAAGAAATATGGATATGCAGTTTAAGAGATTACTTATAAAACATGTTGCAGGTTAGATGTATAGAAATGTTATTTTTGAACAGGATGGCTAGATACTTTATTATGCGTTTATTATTGGTGTGATAATAGAGAAAAACATGCCATCAGAGGGAGCAAATATCTGGTAAACCTTTAGTGCAGTGAAATATTTTATAGTCAACTGTATAAGGCTAAGGAAATATGGGACCTTTCTGTAGGTGCTATACTGTCTAAAGGACCATAAATTCTCTTGTTTACAGAAAAGGGATGATTTTGCACTCTATGGTTCAAAAAACAAAAAAACAAACTGCAGACAAGTACCTTTTGCAGAGTTAAAATATATCTAGCCTAGTTTGTTAGAGAATCATATGTGTGATGCAGCATTTTCTAAACAGAAACAAACCTCGCTGATTCAACATTAATCTTTACAATTTTATGATTTGTACCACAAATCCTTGGCAACATAATAAAATGGATAGGTGAAAATATGGGCTGGAAAGAAAGCCAACTTTAGAGCAGGTGCACTATGAAAGATAATGTAGAAATGTATTGCCTCTGCAATAATTAATATTAGTTTGAAGAAGTTTATTTCTCTCCATAGATAGAAGCTATAAGATTACGCATCTTTCACTTTTTCTCTGCTCTTTACACATGCATTACTGTAGCATAGAAGCTGACAATTGGCATGAAGTAAGGGATTTCCTCCAAATCTGAATATTAGCCATCATTTAAGGCCATTCAAACTGTCTGCTGGATTGATACTTTAGCCAAGGACTAAAAATCCACATGAATAAACTGTTTACTTGGTATTATATCTAAAATGTATTTACAAAACTGATGAAAAAATGTGATATTAATATAACCACATCTTTTGATACTTCATTGTAGCTGAGAAATGGAAGAAATGTTGCTGCTTAAAAAGTGTCAATTGTAAAATATTTGATTTTCCTTAGTCTACATTAGTTATTGTGTTATTGTATATTTTATCTTCACCATTGTGCTTGGTTCAAAGCCAACACACAGTGAAAAGATGTTTTTTTTTTTTATGATGTTATCAGCATCCACTGACTTGGACACTGAAGCAATTTCAAGTAAATGCTCACAAACTGTAACTGAATATAAACTGCAGATTGCATTTGTGAGTAATGATGTGCTGTTTACTGATTACACTGAGGTTATGACCTTAATTATGTAGTACTGTTATGCAGATGCTTCAGAAATAACATACCCAGTTTCGATTTACATTTACATCACAGATGGAAACTTCAAGCAGGGTGGAATGTGAGGATGGATACTTCGACATAAACGAAGAGCACTTCAGATGCAAGGTTTTCCAATCCCTTTGTGATTTTAAATGTACTGTTTTCTTGCTTCAAATTGGGCGTGTAAAAGAAAATATTTCTTGAACTTTCTTTAGTGATTTGGCAGATAAAGGGAAACAAGTGCTGAGATTAAATATTCATGAAATCTCAAAATGCAGAGGCATATGTTTTATTGATACAGAATAAAGAACAACAGAGTCTCAGGTTTTTGACTTTAAAAGCACTTGGAAAGTGAATAGAACTTTACTGACTGAAGTATCACAGTGAATACAGGAAAAGTGACGAAGTCCTCCCTCCAGAGCCATTTTCCTGCTACGCTACAAAGGCTAAGGTTAACACTCTGCTCGAGAGGCTAATGGAACGCAGTGGAGCTCTCCACTTAGATGCATGTATGGGGTAGCACCGGCTGTCTGGGGAGATATTATGGCGTTGGCTTTGAAAAATGAATAGGAAGGTAAAGAGATTGTTTGTTTAGAGATAAAATGTCTGAGACAAAGGAATAGGTGGAGCCATCCCAAAATGGACACCAGTTAGGTGGATGTCATGCAGGTTAAATCCTGCATTGTTTTTAATGGTCCTTACGAAGGAAGAAATCTACACTTTTATTTATTAGACCATCAAACAGGGCAGAGGCCTTCCTTTGTGAGTTCACAGAAAATTGTAACAATACAAATGGGTACTATGCAACGCCACAATCCATTAGGGAAAGTCTTAGCATGGGGAGTTTGGTTGGTGCATGGCGCCATATGGTTTTCTTTGTGCTGGGCTTTGTACTGGATTACAAAAATAGGCACTAATAACTACAAGCATTATCAACATATTTTTAACTAAGGCACCAAATGTGTTTTTTGGGTCTAAATGTACCACCATAAAAAATGTAAAGTAACCTATTACAACTGAAAACCCAGTCCTGTTTACTCTTTTATTTTCTAAAACCAAACAATTATATGAAAAAAAACAAGCTTGATAGCAGTACAGTGGCCACATGTCATCGTGGTCTTTATCTGAACCTCAGAGTGGGACCATGGATCAAGATGCTTCAAACCAAGTTGACATCACTTCACCAAAGACTAAAATATCACAGTGCAAGCTGGGACAAAAAAAAAAACATTTCACAGGTGCTGTTTACAAAAATCTGCCCAGGTTGCCAGTGTGTGCTTTCTATTCTAGATATGAAGCCTCTCTTCTGTGCTGCAGTCAAAGACACTGAATAAACAGTGCTTGCAATTTAGTCAAAAGGATTACTCAGCCTGCAGAGTGCTCTATCACAACTCCCTCTCTGTCATGGAGATAAAACATGGGAATGGGAGATTAGCAGCGGCAGTGTCCTCGACCATCTATGAGAGTTGGTCAAAGAAATGGAGCGCAACACAGTGGCCAGAAAGAGTAAAGACGTCGCAAGGTTACAGTCTCCAAAGACGTAGGTCCATTTTACAGCTAGCACTGAAATGTCAAAATACAAATGTAGACTATAGTGATGGAAACTTGTGTCTTGAGTTTTTTAAGACCAACACTACTACTCGCATCTTTAATCTTTTAACACAGTTGGATGTTGGAAGCTTTGTTTCTTCCAGTAGGGACCAGCATGGGTCAATGTTAATTATTAAAATTGTGAATGATGTTTACAAGGGCAACATTGATATTGTTACCACTCACATTAGTTTGGTTCTTTTCTCAAGGTTTGCAAAAGTTAATGGTCAGTTAATAGTCAGTAATAGTCAAAATGCTAGTTAATTTAGCAAATGTATGTATATGTATCAGTACTATATATTGTATTATATATTAGGTGTTGTTGCAGCTGTTTAATACATTTCATCTAATAACATCATATATCATTTTTATAAATAGTTTTGATAGAAAATTAGACCATAGGCACAGAACCGATGCGATGTGCTTTGTTTTTGTAACCACATAGTTTTAATGTGCCACCAAATATAAAGCACTAGCTTGTGGTGTTCAACCAAACAAAAAAAAACTGCTGAAGCAATAATTGTTACAGCAGATGATAGAGTCACATAATCAGGGGCATCACCAGGTCCATTATAATTAATTATGCTGTGAAAAACAACCGATTCAATCAATTGTATTCCTGTTTTCATAACACACGGCATTGGCCAGTTTTTCCACAGTGAAAAAAGAACAGCTTCCATCAAAATACAATTTCCTCTCACAGATCAATTAGCTAATACAGCTGCAGACACACTCTGTATCTGAGACTGTACCAGAGGGCAAGTGAGAAATACCCCGCACAAGGTCAAAGTGTTGTTGCCTGAGCACTTTTCAAACAATAATTCTGGCTATGTTATGTTATTAAAAATTGCTTTTCTAGCTTAATCTACTTGGTCATGGAAAGATTAGCCTCTGCTGTTCCCCTGCCCATGATAATGGAAACTGTAACACCAGGGTAACAGCACTGAATAGAATAAAGATGAGAAAGCAGTGTTAGACTGACTGACCCAAAAATTCCCGCTTATGAACCAATCATGTTTCCAGTAAATAACATCACTGTTATCTTTCAGTGGATTTTTCACTATGGCAATTTCAAACCACTTCTTCTTTTCATATATACTTTTTAGTAATACCACCACCAAGAAACTAGCACTACTATACTTAGTAGTGATACAATGAAGGCGTAACTGTTGCATGCAACGTTATTCTGACACCCGATAACAGCCGGCATCTTTTTTGAGTTCGGTGCACCAACTGAGTTACCTCAAAGTCCAGGGTGGCACCAAGATTCTGCTGTTTCTACCTATCTTTGCTAGATTGTAGGAATTCACTTAGATTATAGTGTTTATGAATAAATGTTCATCATCATCATAACCTTCACAAGGAATTCCCCATGACCCTTTTACAAAGAGAATACTAGTGTGACTACCAGACACATTTGAATCTTGAACCCAGATGACACTGGGTTCAAGATTCAAATGTGTCTGGTTAAAGACAGTTTCATGAGGCCCAGTAGTAGTATCTTTATCCCAATGAATCTCAATGAAAGTGCCAACTGCGACTGCTCAAAGCAGCCGCAGTTTGATTTTGCCTCACTTTCCGAATAAATGTACATTGGGGGAAAGATTTAAACAGACAAGTGGATTTAAACAGACAATCTTTATACGTCCTTCGCAAAAATAATAGAATATTAACTGAAACCTTATTAATCCTGTTGGGAAATTGTTGTTGAACAGCTGTCAGACAGTACATATCAGTGCTGGTGTCCTGTCGGAAGACACCTTGACATGCAGCTTGCTGGGACTGAGAAGCTGCTCATTCTCATGGGTTCCCCCACAGAGTTATCACGCTGCCCCAAACGTATCTCTTCCTATACAACCATTTGCAACTGACATAGCAATTACAGTACTTCACCTGTCACGGTTACGCAATAGTGTACTGGGAGAAAAATACTTTATCTCTATATTGATTGTTTTATGAGACAGAAAAGGTGCCTCAGCAGCGACAAGTAGAGAAAGGCAGCGTAAAGGTCTCAAGTGTCTGACATTAATACAACCATAAGGAAACTGCATTGATGGTCCAGCTGGAGGTGTCTGTTCCAGTCTGTCCTAACGTCAACATGACAGAAGCCTGCACTGCTCCAGCCTCTACTCCAAGCAGACGGGAACAAAAGAGGTAGCTGTTTGTTGGAATTACAGAGAGCCCTCATTCATAATCTCCCAGGATGAAGAATTTGGCGGCAGGGCTGAAGGAGAATAAGTGCATCAATAATTTACAGAAAATGTATAATATGGGCACAGAATTTGTTTCATTTTTGAAGTTTGAGTCTCTGTGCATTTGCAGGCAGCGAATATATTTTTTAAGATGTGCAATCATGCTTCACTCGCATTCTCACTGATAATTACCATTAGATGGAGTGAAAATCTCAGTTGACATCATCCTGCTGGTTCAGCTAGATGCAAATGACTGCTGCTATGATCAATTTTAAAGAGAGATATCAGGATCATTTATGGAGCAAGAGCAGTGATGTCCGGTTTAATAACAGTCATGCGTCAGATTGAGTCCAGCACTCAATCCAAATAAATACCCAACACAAAACACATTGTTGAAGTGGGTCCAAACACGGGTAAGGTCAACTAATTATTGTGACATGTAGCCACAGCCAGTATGCTGACACAACACAGCAGAATATGGAGAAGTGGCCAATGCAAAACGAATATACTGTAATTTTAGTAGCAGACAACTTTTCATTTCACTCCCTAATCGTAATCTTTAATCCTCCAGTTTAACTTTACCAAATCCAACCCAACCTGTGCAACACTTACCACTAACGTTACAATTTAGGTCTGAAGATTTATTGTTTCTGTATGGAATTATGTGAATGTTTACTATAGCAGAATACATAATTTAGCTTGACACAATTTTGAAATATTACCCAGGGTTAAAAGTTTTCACTGTGAGATGCAAAGATTTAGAAAAAGCCACAGTTATAAGTGAAATATTACCACAGATACAGACCTTGGAGATTTCAATTTGCAGGTTATGTCTAAAGTTGCATAATGTTAAGCACTTAGGGCCACTGTGAAATTATTTATTATTCAGTTTTTTTGTTTATTTTTCTATGTTTATTAGAAGTATTTTTAAAGGTGCATGTCAAAACTTGTCTTTAACAAACTTCATGACAATTGGTTTATTTACAATGCATGTAAAAATGAAAATATACTGGAACATTGCTTTGCTTATACATTTTGCTGCCCACTTGGCCTCAAGTGGGTTTGTTTGATGCTTTAAAACTGGATAATGTTGTCCAAAAGTAGAAACTGGAAAATGACAAGGACATTTTTCCAACTAGTTGAGAGGCACAACTGAAGAGTTTTAGTTTATGCATTTTATCAACATGTTACCATTGCCTGTAGCCAGCTCTGGCCACTTAAACGAAAGCCTAGTGCATTTGGTTTGGCTGTGTATGCCGACTTCCCCTCTGTAGAGAAAAGGACATTTCTGACACTCCAATATTTTCAAACCCACCAACTGCCTCCTCCATCTAGGCTAGTGCTCTTCAGTGGAGCAGAGGAGGACATCCAAGGACCAGATCAAAACCTCTCTGCAAAGATCTGCCACTCCATCTGTCAAAGCAGTAGACGTGGTCACCAATTAATCTAGCTGGCAGCGTGTCTGTCAAGATTCAGGCCAACACAAAAAGACAGAGAAGCAGGAGGAGGAAATGAGCTCTGCCCACTATTAAACCAACAAAGGAGTTGTATAATGACTTCAAAAACTTTCTCTGACTACTGTCTTGTGGCTTTTTGTTCCCCTTATCTATGCACACTACTTTGTCCATATTTAATTAGAAAATCAATAATAAACCTTTACATGAATAATTTAATCACTAACATCAAACCTTCACATATTTTTGCGGAAGTGGAAATCATCACACAAGAGAGATTCCAATCAGATGCTGGTGTGTGTGTGGATGTTCTCGGGATGCTTCACGTAAGCGTTAGAAAACAAGGTTTAGAATGTGGACATGCATGGAGATGTGTAAAGGCCATATTATTTGGATTCCTCATGCACATTTAAATGTGGTTTAACGCTCTAATATAGTGTGTGCAAACTTTAGCAGAAAAAATGATCCATTTTTTAAAAGGTATATGTTCAAGTAATATTAACACCAACTATAAATATTGTCATTTAGAACATTCATTTGCAAAAAATTGTTTTCAACCCTCAAATAATGCAAACACCTCCAAAACAAGTTCATATTCATTTTCACACATTACTAATGACAATATTTGGTGGAAAAACCCTGATCTGCAACCACAGATTTCAAGCAGTGCTCTCTTTTTTTCCCAGAGCTGTAGGTTCTCATTTAAACTGTATCTGAGAACATGTGAAAACTGATCTCATTCTATTAGATGCATAATTTGAGTCCATATATTACAACCCATTGACAATAATGCAGTCTTTCTAAGCAGTGACACGTGGATCCAGTACCATCCTGCTACTCACACTGATTGTTCAGATGGCTGTGTCTAATAATTGAACTGCCAGATGCAAATATTCATCCATCTCGTCCCATTTCTCTCCGCCCCTCTCTCTCTGCTGTAGGCTGTGCGTTTGTTACAATGCCAACACGCTGAGATTCCTGTTAATTAACTGTAGGAGTGCTGTCACTTCCTGCTGAGTTTGATGTCTTTAAACATCTTGCTGGTGTGAGTGCTGCTGTATAGGCCGTCGATGAAGAAAGCTGTACGTCTGTCCAGTCTAACTGGAAACTATGAAAACACTCATTAGTGTTCAGATACACTGCTCTGCATTCACTGTACTGGGGTTTAAGGAATACATAAATTTAAAGGCTAAGAGGAATTAATGTTAAAACTTGTAGAGGCATCAGTGATTCGAGTATTACTGACTCTAATCTTCATTCTAGCTGCTGCCATTTCAAAGTGGACACTGTGGAGTTACAAATTATTAAGGCGGCCATATCAACGTCCGCATTAATCCAAACCAGAATCACATTTTATTTAAATTAAATGAATGCAGGATATCATCATTTAGAATGGTGTTAGAATTTGGCTGCCACTGTGTCATGAAAGACACATTTTAATTAGGAGTTCGGCAGCTTCCAGGTGTAGATACTCTAAAATGATTTGACCAAAACGAGATGCGCTACTGCCTTACACACATGTATTTTTAAAATATACTTAATAAATCCATTTTAATAGGTTGGATTGTTAAATATTTGAATGGATGGTGAGTCAGTGGGTACAAGTAAGAGGTTGTACTGTACGTAGTCATTTAAAATTACCACATACATTAAATAAACAGAGATATTTGTAGATCATCTGACTAATTCATTACGGACCCTCTAAAGCGCACGGCGTTCTGTATCTGCAAAAAAATGTTTCAAATATCCGTGTAAAGCTTCAAAGCTGACTCTACCTGAAAGTAAGAAATTGGCAAAGAAGTCTTGACACCATGATGTCAAAACTTATCAGCTGCTGCAGAAAAGGCCACCAGTTTGATTTTGAGGTTATTTTGTCAAACACTGACTAATTTAAAGGGCTAAATATTAAGAAACACATTCAGGAATCAGAGTGTCCATTCAGCGGGCAGGGAGTTGTGTTACGTGTTAGCCATGCTGTTTGTATTCGTTTGTATTTCATTTCCTCAATTTTATGGAGGTATTTGTTGGTGTGTTTTTTTGATGATGGGTACTTTTGCACTGTGGAACAAAATTGGATGTGATTTTATTTTGCAACCGTTAACCGACTATTTGTTACTTTTCCGTTTAACATCACATTACTTACCAACTAACATGTATTATTAAAGTTCAAGGGCTGTTAGTGGCTCTTACCAGCTTCAGGCTCTTTAAAACAAAAATGAGATGCTGGTGAGGGAGATGAGGTAATATTGTTATTTTTAAGGATTTTAGAATAAGTCAGATCACAGATGCTACTCTAAAAGGTTAACATGACTCCTCTCATGATATCTTATTTTGCAGGGCCACTAAGAAACTTCAAAATAAATCACTTACTGAATTAATTAGTTTGTATATTATGTATATACACAGTAAAGCCATAGGTAAATAACATCAGTCCTGCTGACAGCGCTAGAGCCACATTATTCACAGTCACAGTAAAAAAAATTCCCTGTTGCACATAATGCTAAAATATGAAAATTGAGTGTACTGCCCTCTGGACAACCAATAAGCACCTAAAAAATTGAAACATGACTGTGTTTGGCTTTCACACTTAAAAGGCTTTGCATAAATATGCAACTCTTTTTGTAAGTATCTTGCTGCGTTCCACCACTTCAAGTTGGGATTCTGGAGAGCTCAGCTGGAAAATGACAACACTTGGAGGGACTCTGAAGATAAACTATTATTAAAGATCTTACACGACTCCTTTAATTTCCTGTATCGTATATCCATCAAATTGGGCAGCGTCACTCAGTGTGTTCTTCCGTCTTTAAACGTAAGAAAAAATGTTTTGAGTGATTTTGCAACAGTTAATAGACAGCTCTAAGCCGGCAGTAGAAGACGTGTGTCTCTAATGGGCCTGAGACAATTTCATTCTCGCTACACTGCGCTTACCATAAAAGTATAATGTCTGATGGTGATCTACAGAATAATCAGGTTATGGATTGTGAATATAATTATAGTAGTGATTCAGATGATAAAACATTGCCCCAGTAGTCATGTTAAACAAGACTTAGCCCCTTTTATGTAACACTTACTAATGCAAGCAAGATTGTAGTTGCACACGTTGTTAAAATAGTGAGTGCTACATGCAATATAGGTGTAATGGAATTAGTTGAGGTCAGTAATCTATGATGATAAAAATACACATCACAATTAGAAGCCATACAATAGAAACATACAATAAATAATTAATGTGTGATTACCCACACTTTTCAAAAATATTGTTTTCCAAAGATGGTTATAGATGTTAGTGTTTGGTAAATTAATTCATCACAAGAGTCTGGCAATTCATGTGCAGCCTGTTTACACGCCTGAATGCACCACACTGCAGAAAGCAGAGAAGATGCCAGTACCTTCCTTACACTGACAAGGTGGACACGGATTTGTTACTGTGTGTTGCCAATGACAACAACAACCTGGGAAAAGCTGTCACAAAAGTGCCAAAAAAATCACAGGCAGCTACCAAACATATGTATCTGCGCTGTGCACTGATGATGAGGAAAACAAGGCAGATTGTAGCTGATAGGATTCATGCTCTCCATGGAAATGTCTGCAGATGCAATGAAAGAGGAGCCGACTGCTCACTCAGATTTGTTGCAGGAACAGACTCCCGTTTCCCAGTGGCCACAACACTATATGACAGTTTGAACGTACTCACACATTTGTAAGTATTGTGGCTGTAACGGGTTAGTTTTTATTTACATTCTGATACTAGACGGAATCAAGTAGGAATTTCAACCTGACAGGGTGATAACCATCGCTAGGTTTATCCTCTAGTAATATCCAAATGCCTCGACTGTCAGGTAAATATGTAAATAGGTAAAGTGTAAAATGGCAGCACTGTTATCTTCACAATCAATTGCTACCAACAAAGAACAAAATAATTCTTACTTACTTACACAGATCATCCTTGATTCAGTTAGGTCTGATCTTTTTAACCACCAATATGTCTCAGAAATAGGTTTAATATTTAGGATGTATAATGACTAATGTAGCATGTTTACCATCTTAGTTTAACCTGTTAGCATGACAGGGCTCATTCGGGGGCTGATTTGACCCGTTGGTTTTCCTGGGATGGCTGAATGGTTGGGCCTGAACACTGATGCAATCTACCTCTTACTATACTTCTTTAGACAATGAACATGATCCTGCACTATGAGTAAGATTGCTTTAATCAAAACTAGCAGAAAAGATGGCAGATCATACAATGCTTATTGATTTTCTTTTGAGCCAGAGAAAACAGTTGGAATACAATTTACAAAGCTACAATTAAAAGAAAAAAACCTCAACAGGACCTATTTTTATCAAAAACATTGCACCTGTAAAGACGCTACTGGCAGAAAAGCTGTAATCGTTCACCCTGACACCCATTTTGCTTCATCACCACAGCAGAAAATACCAAGTAAATCCTGATAAGTGTCTCTTGTGCTAATGCATAAAGACTTCTCATCCCTTGCACAAAAAATGTTGGTGCAGTTGTTGAGGTTTCAGGAGCAAACCGAGTTCCCATCTGAGCTGACAGCTGAACACCTGACAAACTGTCAGCAGAGGCAGAGGAAGAGGAAATCTCTCAAGGAACAACCACTATATCTTACAATAACTCTGGTCATGTCACACCAGTCTGTCTCTAATGAGTCTGGAAGTGGCAACCGTAAAGACAACCTTACAACCTTTGCCTTCTTTTCCGCTGGAGGTTTTCGCTAGAGGTGGAGCAATCGCCCAACACACCCTACCGTTTCTCACGATAGAAAGAATTTAACAGATATGATCTCACTGGTAGTCAAAAAACTTAGATAATAATACTATGACTCTGTATCACCCGACCATTTTCGTTATATGACTCAATCAATGTGCATAATAAACAATTTATTATTATTAATAGACATAAACTAAAACTAAATCTAGAAAGTTAAGTTAGCAAAAGAGATTATTTTATTCATTTGAAAAAGAAAATATATTCAAAATCCTTCAGTAGAATTGACTGTAAACTACAGAGCACTTCAGATAATCAGACGCTGACGAGGCCACCAGGAGCCTGAGCATGAAGCATGTGGACGGCCATATTGTTCCCAAAGTGCCATAGAGCTCCTTAGAGCCATGTCTATTTCACACCCTCACTGCAGCTCAGTGTGGAGGCTCTCTGAATAAAAAAAAACGCTGTTCAGGACAGCTGTTCTGGCAGCTATGCACCATTAGACGGCTTTCTCTTGTTTCACCTGCATGGCACAGTGCTTTCATCAAGGCAACTCTTAGCATGTGCATCTCCTTCGTGACTGACTTCTACTGTATTCATTCTACAGTTTGAAACGGTGAAATGGTCGTTGTCTTTTTCGTCTGACACAATCCATAACTCTCTCTTTAATAATTTCTTCTTCACAAATGATGCGATCATTCAACAACAGGTAAAAGAGATGGTTACAGAGATAAGTCCCGTACACTATTGCTTTGCCTTTTTAAGGAAAAAGAGTTGAGGGTGCAAAAACTCTTTTTGCATTTTTGATGGAAATGTGTACTCTGAATGTTCCTACAAGAGAAAGATGGCGGTCCTGCTCTGGTCTTGGGTAATATGCCTGTCTTTCTGTGCCAACAGCTTAACTGTGCTGTTGCATTTTTTAAAAACTGTTTGGACGACAGCCAAATCTGAGACTGGCTGAATCTGATCAAGTATTGATCTCCAAATATTAACAACGGCAGCTTTACAATCATGCACAAAAAATGAAATTAAAATTTTTTCTAGTGATAAAGGAAAAATATATTGTATTAACCGTGTGTTCAGATATAGTTTATTTATCTTTATTCATCATTAAGACTCCACTAAACACTAATCTAATTAATTTCCTCATTTAATTAAGTCAGCAGAAGGTCCACGTGTTTTAAATAACATATAATGTTTATGGCCCTGAATGCATGTGAAACTGCTTTGAGGTGCAGTTAACACAAACACAGTTGTTACAGACCCCAGTGGCGTAACTGCTGCTGCCAATTAACCATAAGGCGCAAGAAAGCCCTCATTTTTAACAGCGCAGAAGTAGAGGTTTTAATTCCAGGAAATCTGGCACGTGGATTTTTAATTACTTCAATATCTCCGCAAAAGCAAGTAATAATTTT
>JAUMHF010000006.1:10442846-10455572 GCA_032359275.1 Microctenopoma steveboyesi | reverse complement strand
AAGTCAAATGTCAGTTATGCTTTATGTGACACTATATATCATTCTTTATATTCCTCAATAGCCTCAGCCAGAAGCATTATTATACCTTGAATGGGGGCTGCAGAGCAATTTAGTGTAACCTGTCAGATTTGCATTCACTGCATCTTTGTTTACTTTAAAACAAGATTTCTTAATATTTCTTAATCCAAGTTTGAAAAACAAAAACACAGACAAAAAAAATAATCATTAACATAGATTCCAGAGCAAAAACATCAGGTTTGCTGTGTAGCAACATGATTAAAAACTTAAGTTAATTAACAAATGTCCCTCGAATGTGAGCACAAGGTGTATGCCAGCTGACAAAATGAGGACGATAGAGCCCGGTTTTATTAAATAAATAAAACTGTAATCAACTAGACTACCTTAAATCATATTAAATAAGCTGAGAATGGGTTTCAGAGTTGCACATTTTCATGTTTCCAACCTAAGCAACAGTTAATTGAATTGCCATAAACTAATTACCATACAGTGAACCTGGGGCTTTGGGAAGTCTGTGGAGAACCAGAGTCCATGCTCTGCGTGGCTGGTAAAGCAGCTTTAGTGGTGTCAGTATGAAAATACAATGTTATTTTAGGCAAACAAGAACTCTTAGAAAGAATTATTTCATAAATCTGATATTTACAAATGGTCAGATGGATGAATAAAAGGTGTTCTATATATAATGACTTTGAATCTTCACTTGACCCTTTAGACCTGAACTCAAGTGTCCCTTTACAGTTGCTTCAATATTGAAAAACGGGAGGGGTTGGTAGCCATTACACTATATATCTAGGACATTTCTTGAGTGTTCATTCTGTGTAACCAATTCGTTCTTTAGTTGATTCTTTTTTAAACACAGTGTTAAATTGTTGTTGTTACCTGCTAACATGTTTCGGCTACAACTGTACCCTTCATCAGAGCGTGATCGGAATCACTTCCTCTTCCGTTTATATATCTAGGATTTGAGCATCAATTGGAGATGCACAGAATTGTTTGTATTCATCTACATCCACAGAATCATTTATAAAAGGGTGCATCTACTCTAATCAGCCATAACATCAATACCACCTGATGGTTTACTTTTATTCTAGGGACAAGGGTTAGCATAGGCAAAATGTAATGCTGGCTATGGTCAGCAGGTGTCAGGTGCACATGTCGTGCATCGCAGCTCTGACTGGTAAGAGTGCTCATCCTCATCCTCATCCTCATCCTCGTCCACCACAACATCAAAACATCCAGATGTTAGTGTGGTGGCTTATGTGTAACCTCAATTTGTATCATGCATGAAACATTTATTTTACAAGGTTTATTTTAATATTCTGTGTAGCACCATCTGGAATACCAATGAGGCAGCATTCTCTAAATAGGTCATCTTAAAAGTCACAACAACGTACAGCACACTGTTGTCAGCAAAACCGCAGATCTACCCGTTAGCACTGAAAACATGTCTCTAAAATAGAAGTGATGAGATTAAGCTTTTTATGAATCCCATGGCTTTAGCACATCCAGCTGCCACAAAATGCATCTGGCAAAAAAAGTTTAAATCAGGAAGGTATTTGTGTCTCTGTCATTGAGGAATAGCACTTTCATATCATACAACATGCACAGTCGTAACTGCATCGTGTGACATTACCGCTGATATTGTGTTTGTTATGGAGCATAACCCATTTTAATTGTATGTTTCTTTAACATTTATTTCAAACCATTGCTTCAGTGACTGTTTTGTCACACCGGCAGTATTTCATTGCTAACTTAAGCATCATGCAGATGAAATAAAGTTGAGTTATACAGGTCTCTGTAAAACCATTTCTACTGTCAACTGTTCTCAACTTGATTGAAACTAACCCAGTGATCTATGTTTGATTCCTGGTCTGGCACCTACCTGCATCTGCTAGAATCATAAACATGAATGGGGAAAACATGGGAGAGTCCAGAAGAGAGGGTCAGTCATAGCCAATGTGATAGATTGATTTCAGCAACAATTGAAAGGTAAAGATGTTCCTCAGAAACAACAGCTATTTTTTCAACCCAGTGATCAGAGTAAGGATGTAAAGTCTTTTCATCATGTACATCTTGTTGATTTCAAGTGACTGTCCTTCTAGTTTTCTAGGAGGACTGTTTGAACATGAGCGTGACAAGGCATTGCGTTGCAAAGACAGATGCTGTGTGAGTGCGAACACACATTCTTACTGCTCATTCAACACAATCCACTGACAAAATGCCTGAAGGACAACCCTGCATATACAATAAAAGTGATTCCCAACAGATAAGTGGACACATTGCAGATGCATGTCTGTGCTGGGCAGACAATATGATGTTGACATAAATAGATAATAGAGATTAGTCAGGTTTGAGCTCAGACAGGATCATTGCTTGCTATTTATTGTCAGTAGAGCTGGTACACTGGCTGTTACGCTGTGTGGTGCAAATGAAAACAAAGTGTAGAAGTTCCAAAATAATATGTGGCAAAAAAAACAAGTTGTTGTTTTTAAATTGAGAACTGTGTCGAGCCCATGGACACTTTTTGCGGCCACATAAATGCAACTAAATGGAGTACAACCTTTTGTACGAGCTAAATAAATTGGAAAGTGGTACATGATCTTTGATTTTCTTTTTTTTTTTTTCCAGAGCAGGATGGCATCACCTTACATGTCCCTAGATGATGAGCCTTGGTATTACACATTACATCACTGCATATTTTCATATAAATTAGAAATCTCCCTATTTGTGATGTAAGAGGACTAAGAGTCAGAAGCCCTGCGGGGATGGACTGACAAAGAAACAAATTGACACACTGTCATTGCCATCCATAAGCCCGGCTGCCTGGACTGAACTCCGATTGACAAGTCACAGCAGGAAAGTACTGGCTGCATCGCGTGTAGGTGGGATACAGAATAAAAGCAATGGAAAATAATATCTCTTGCGTTTCATGCCAGGTATATCGTAACAGCTATTCACCACGCTGCTGCAGCATGAAACGCACCTTCTGTCGGGAATGCAGGTGTTCTTTTTGTTGAGGGGTTTAGGTTTAATTCAGATGTCCGTCTTTGTCATCACACCTTGTTCACAATCATCTGTACTATAAATTTTTGATTCTCTAAAAACAACATCACTTAAGGTTAGTAAATAAACTTCTTAGAATTTAACTAATTGCTAGCAGATTCCAGCGTCTCCAACATGTCCCTAACCCTCTAACTGTTTGTGACTGCACCACATTAGCTCACATTAATGTGTTCAATGACAACTTTCACAATAAAAATATTTTGTAGAATAAAGACAATCCATTTATCTGATGACCACATAACAATGTTACGGTGTCAGGCGTCTATGGTGATGCATGATTTGCAGTTATGCTCCCATCACAACAACTTAAATAGTAATTTTCTCTTAGCGTACAGTTAAAGAGACCACTGATCATTTTAATGTGCTCTTGTCAAATGTAATGAAGAGAGAAAAACAGACACCTGCAGGAAGAATCTAAGATGATGCACTGCCACTGACACGCATGCAAGGTTAAAAGCAGGTACACTGGTTGTAAGAGATCAGTCAACAACAAGATCTTTGTTCTGTTTGTTGCCAGTCACGTACTTAAGTATGATCAATGTGCGCATTGATATTAGCTCCATTTTCATCTAGAAGCAACTCTTAGTTCACATGTAGAATAAATATTTGTTGAATGTATGAACATATGAAACATTTAGTAAACGTGTTATACTGTTCTGTAGTCTCAAATATTTCAGAACCAACTCCAATCAAATCAGAAAAGATTTATATTATAAATATTTAGTTAATAATATTATAATCATGGTATTGTTAAGGTTCTCATAATATACTGATATTTATCTGTACTTAATATTTTTAATATTCTGTCACACATACACCTCCTAAATAAATTAATAGTATTATATATATATTTTTTTATAATTTTTGGAACTAAGGTTGCACAAATAACAAGACTGTAAACTATGATAATATAACTGTATTATATGGAAATTAAACCATTTGAATCACTACCCACCTTTAAAAATAAAGCTACCAGCTACAGAAAGTGAATAATTATCAATGAGTTTTGCTAATTTAATGAGCTGATGCTTCATTTGAATAATAACAGTATATAAAATACACCAACCTGTGTGTACATTGGGTTCTCCTTTACAATATCTATTTCCGCCAGCATGTCCTAACAGGACCTTTGAATGAACATGTACATGAAACATGTACATAGTTAAATGGTTGGCGGTGAAACCTGAGACACAACAATATGTGTGCAAGCTTGTGCTGTGTTATGTTTAGAGCGAGTCACATGCAGTTACAAAAAGAAACAAAATAACAATAGCAATACAATATGTCTGCCTTCTCAATACGGTCCTTCTCTCTTCTTGTGCATGTACTTTCACTTTTATCCACCCCCTGCTGTCAGGATGAGTGTCGGGCTCTTTGCTCTCCCGGATGTTAGCTGGCAAGAAGGGGCCCCATGTCTGTCATCAGTTGGGACAAGTGACAGCCACGTTGGCGGCCTGTCACAGCCGCCATTCCTCAGGTCGCTCAAGGTGTCTACATCAAGCATGCACGCCCCGGCGACTAGCACAATCCCAAAGACTATCGTCAAACCTTCTGATAAGAACATTTTCAGTCAAAATCAAGAGGAGGATGGGGATCCTGTATATTTATGGAAGCTGGGAATAAAAACCTGAAACTTTTTTTTCCTTGTTTATGGTTTGGAGGAGTAAAGAGTAAAAGAAATGTTTATTTAATATCAACGTCAGCTCCTTATGTACTAACTAACTAAATTGTCTCACTAAGTAAAAAATCACAGAATGTGGAACTCTAAAGCTCACACAAATGCAAAAGATTATATGTAATCCTTGAATGCCATCCAGCAACAAAAGGATGAGTCTATTTCTGTGTATACAGAAACACTACTCAGACGTCAGGCTTTTCACTAGACACGTGTGCAGATACAGTACAAACGGACACGGTCTGACTGGAGTTTGACCTGTAAACATAGACTACTATAGAAAAAGTCTCCAAATATTACAGCCCAGTGTTGCAGGCAGACATCACCAGAAACTGTTGTGACCCCTTTTAAACTGCAAATGAATCACAAACAACCTTTGAGAGTCTTTGTGAAAAGATTCAGTATCTGGTTTTCAAACTAAAGCCATTTAAGCTGAAATAAGCCCAAACACAGATCGTCCTCACACTAGACTGGACTGATATGTTTAAAACAGTAAAGGCAGAGAATCAGCAGATTGTCGCTGTATGAACTGTTTTGAAGCATAAACTGCCTCCAGCCCCGGCTAACGCTGATGCAAAGACATAAAAAAAGCCATTCAGCATTCCATCCAATATCTGCCCAGTCGCTCGTGCTCCACTTGCTCACAAACTCCCGCAATAAGTTAATTGTATTTATTACCTGTGGAGCTAATTTCTCTTTTCTTTTTTTTTTTGGGGGGGGGGGGTTGAGTGTAACAACAAGTGGAGTTTTATATCGCAATGGCCCCTCAAGTGGTTCTTGCTGTCATGTTGCTTGTTTTCTATGGACTGGGAAAAACATGTCCAAAAGTATTTCTGTGTTCACTGTATCAAACTAAAAGGCTCCAGAATCGTATTCGTACTCGTGAGAGTTCAGAAGTCAAAGGCAACCAAAAAAACAAGGTTAGCTTTGACTGTCAACATCAATCTGAATATTACAAGACTAATAAGTATATTATAGTAAATTATAATGCCTGATAGCTGATAATACTTTCACAACATCTACCATCATACTGTGGAAGTGACTTCAGATCAAAATCAAATAGAGCAAATTCATGCCAAAGAGACATTTGCAAATACTCTGCACAGCCTCAAGTCTCATAATGCCGCCGTGCATTCAACAGCCAGGGCCGGAGGCATTATGGTTTTAACTTGTCCAGCCTGCCACTCATATCTTGTGAATGTAATATGCAAGCTCAGAGGGAGTTCCTTTACATCTGGCACAACTGTACACCTGGACTCAGTGCTAAACTAATTAAGTCCAGGTGGTTAAAGGTCAAGGTCACGCTGACTCCATGTCCATCCAGCTGATTCTTGTGAACTCAGTATGTGCAGAACGCTTTAATAAAACTGTTGAACAGTTGGAGTCAGTGATGAAATAATTACTTTTTATGGAAAAAGGTCAAGGTTGTAATGACCTAACCATCATCCAACCTTTGTGAACCAATATGTCAGGAAAGTGTTGAAGGAATTTGCCACAATTGTCCACTTCCTGATTAAATGTTTAGATTTTGGTGGCCAAAGCTCAAAGATCACGGTTCTTCTAATTCTTGTTTCATGAATGCAATATCTCAGGAACAGCTGGAGAGTACTTAATTGCCATCATTAACATCTGGCCCAGTTGTCCACCTGGATTAATGGATGAACTAATTAAAATATGTATGGACAAGAGTTTTCATAAAAGACTTCCTCGCAAAATTTACAATAAGTCAACTTGGCAACAAATGATTAACTATTGTCAGGGCATTCTTGAATTTCTGGATCGGTTTTGCATTTGTATTCAAGGGCTGGAGCGTGAACCTTCCTAAGTACACAAAAGACCACAGAACCTTTCAATTGGGGGGAAAAACTCTGAAACTGGCACTGAGATGTTTTCCCTAGACGGCGGGGAAAAGCAAATGAGAGATCTGAGAGCTAAGCCAGCGGTGTCAACACTAAAAACTGTCCATACTAATTACTTCCCAGAGGGAGTTTCCACTTTATTCCCTCTCTGTTGTCAGCGCAGTCACAGATTCCACTGCAGGAGAGCATTCTCACTTCCACTCCTAGGGAATGCTCAACATCCCATTTCCATTTTGATTTGCAGCCACGGTATAATATCGTCATTGTCTTCTATTCAAATGCAAAACATGACACTATTCAAAGTGTGCACTGTAAATATAGCGCTGCTGCAGAGATGGAGTCCACAGACGCTAATCAGGAACAGTGTAAGTGCAGGAGTACTCTGACACCCTGCTTAAAACAATCCGATTATATTGATGTGTTTATTTAGTGGATGTGCTCCGGGTTATCATAACTCATCGTTGTCATGCTTTATCTTCACTCCCAGTTCTGCCTTTTTGTTTAGTTTTTGACCTCACGTTTTATCATGTCCTCCCCTTTTTGCAGCCATCTCTGTTCACTCCAGTTTTCATCAGTCATGCACTCATTGCTGCTCTCTTTGTCTTCGCTACCTCTCCTCACATTTCTCCCTCTCTCCCCTCTCTTCACTTCCCCTCCTTTCTATTCAGATCACTCTCCTTCATTTCAGCACCCCTCCTCCCTCTGGGCTTCTTCATGTCTTCTCCTTCTCCTTCTATCCTTTACTCCCTGTCTGTCCATTTTCCCATCCCTTCCCACTCAAAAGTGACACGCTGATAGCAGTGTGATGTGCATTCACTGGGAATCATGCCACCCCACTCTCTCTTCTGTCAGATTTGTAATAAACTACCTCTGCTTCTACTGATACACGGATAATACTTCCCAAAAATCTAATACATCAAATTAACTACTGAGACACGGTATGAATGCTACAGTAAGGATGTGCATGTCAGTGTGAGTCACTTATGATCGCTGCTTCATTGCCGGCAGGTATGTTAGGAATGCATGCATGCATGCCCCCCCCAAAAAAGTATGTGCTACATGTACGGATGCAACACGGAGATATCCCACAGAGGTTTTGAAGCCACTTTGCCGCTGGCATCAACATACTGAGTGATCATTGCATGGTGCGCAATGGCAGCTTGGACGCACCGAAGATCTGACCATGCAAGACACTATAGAAGGACGTGTGGGACAGAGGAGGACAACACAGGATGTTAGCGAATATAACAGATGACTGAACTAGACCTATTTAGATCAATGATGGAAAATGATCTCAACTATTAGCTCTGCAGTATGGTTTGGAATCCAGAGTTGTGTGCTGTTACCCATTTGAACCTCTTGGTATTAGGTTTTGGGGAAATCCATCTGCCAACACTGCACATAAATTCCAAGGTGGCGCATAGTTGTCCAACATAAAGGTACATGAAATGCCGTGGGTACTGCTCTAACACGATAGATCCCCAACTGCTGTGGTGGCTGCTTTTAATTTAAATCTGTTGAACCTTTGACTACACCACTCACAACTAAGAGTGGACTGCTACACCCGTTACCACGCTCTGAGTGTAGAGAGAGCAAATGCCCACCAACCACCCAGGGGACAGATTATTTGTCAGGGTGAAGTTACTTTTTAACACGAGTTTTAATTGGTTCTTGCTTCCCAGAGCCACGTACAGACACACACAATAAAATGATAACTGGCACAGCTGTGCTAATAATGGAAAACAAAGTAAACAATGACAGACTACATTCAGCACATATTAATTATGCACCTGCAAAGCAATGTGTGCGTGATTTGTCAGTGTTGTCAGATCACTGCCAGTTTTCAAGCAGGGATGCAAAAAAGGGAATAAGGTTGAAAAATGTTGTTTGTTTTTTTGATGTTTTTTGCCAGAACGTGTGATGTAGTCCAGCAGTTTTCTGTGGGTCCATGTGCTCTCTCCCCACATCATCCTCTGCTTATCAACACTGTGTTTACCCCTTGAACTACCTTTTTTGTCTTGCCAGTGATGTATACAGTCCATCAGAGAGCATCATTTTTCTTGTCTAAGCTTTCTTAATGGTCCTCTTTTAATTGGATTGGTCTGTCTCCGTGTGTATCACAATGCGCTGGCATTCTAGGTGTCTGGCAGGTTGCAGCTGGACATTTTTATTCCCCACACTCAATTTCACTTCATTTTTCATTTCTGATTTAGTAAATCAATGCAACAGGAGCACTCTCTCTTGCGCCTAGGTGGAAGATTTTACACTGTCAGTCTAGATTCTTTTTATTCCCCCAAACAAAGAAGAAGTGGTTGCCATGAGCAAACCAACCAAATAAAATGTTGGCAATCCCAGAGCCGAGGAGAGAGGCAAGAAAGACGTGAATGTGAAGCACCTATACTAAAAATAGTCACATTTATGTAACAGTAAAGCATATAGTTATACTGCTGCACACTGTACACAGTTACATATGTTGCTGAAGCCGCAGTTCACAGCACAAAATCAGCAAAGAAACTGCGATGCAAATGTGATTTTAAACGGTGAATATTAAAATGAAACATTTACTTTTTGATTCTGCCACAGTGCTGAGCCCATCCATCACTAAGCCTGTGGGCCCCACACTGGGAGCTGACATCACAGCACAACAAAGCTGCTACCCAGCCACCACGTCAGAAGTGTTTCCTCTGCTCCAAACATGCAAACGGAGCAACAGGAGGAGGCTGTGGCCTCCTGTGGAGACCTCCATCATCATATCTGTACATTATCTGCCTCTCAGGATTCTGGAAATACGTCAACAAAATATATGTGCTACTCCTTCTGATGATCTTAAGCTAAGAGGTAACTTGGGGGCAACTGCATAGTAGGGAATCCCCGCTCAGCGTCTTCCATTTTCCCTGCTTCTCTCATGACTGCAGTAAATACTCTGTCAGTCAGCATCAGAAACCTATTTTGCTGAAGAGGTTTACCAACTGTGACTTGACATGGCAGAGTAGGAAAACAACTGCACAATAGCTCAGATATTCTTCCAGTGTCTCATCTGATATTAACCATCAATAAGTCCGAAGACACAAAAGAAAATGACATCAACGAATCACGCATCCTCCAAAACCTAACCTGTTCATAATTTAGTATTTAACAGCAACATTCACCCTAAAATGCTTCATACTATACGTTTACATTGACCATACTACACATTAAATCGTATCAGACCTTTTCAACAGGTCTGCTTTGTTCCCAGAAAATACGTGAGTATAACTGTGTTTTGATAGTCAGCGATTAGCAGAATAGCAAATAAAAATATTTTACTCTCAGCTCTTCTGTTTTTTATTTCAAACCGAGGCTGTGGGATTCTAAACATCTAGGTCACAGGTTGTGAAGAACGATAAGCCTTTGAAATCACACGTTGTTGAACAGTGTGCCGCAGGGTTTAATTAATGAATGTTATCTGGACTACCATTACTCATAATTCAATCAAACTGCACCTGATGCTTCTCCAACTTCACTCCGATCAATCAAATTTCCATAAGCGAATTATGGTCCAGCAGGTCCTGGAGATCCTACAAATCATTCCACTGTCATTATAAAGGTTGAGCTTCAGCGCACGTCTAAAGGGATCTATCAACAGATCAGATTTAGATGTGTTTGCACATGCAGTAAGTTCACAACTAAAACCAGCAGAGAGTTCATTCAGAAGGTCGACGGTTTTCCTCAGTGTCACCATGTAATCATGTCATTTATATAAGAACTAACTAAAATGGATTCAAATGTTTTTCTTTATTCGATTCGTAAAATATAGAGATTCGTTTTCCAATTGCAGATTCGTTCAGGTGTGATCACACTGCAGTCAGGGTCACTCCGCACAGAACAATAACGCTAATCCGTCCCCTGACTACCTCAGTCCTACTTCAGTTAGAACAGGCGTGTCAGAGAAACTGCACACAACAGGTAGTTATGGAGATGGCTTGCTTTAGCTCTCGATTAAATCCTGTTGTTGTAGAACACAAGGGTGGCCTGATAGCTCAATGGGTTAGGCGTCAGACTGGGATGCAGACGGTTGTGGGTTCGAACCCCGTCTGACTCCTAATCCATCCCCTACCAGGTGTGTCTCTGAGCCAGACACCCAGCGCTAGCTCCTTGTAAATCGCTTTGGATAAAAGCCTCTGCCAAGTAAAGTAAAGTAAAAAGTAAAGAACACGTGGAGAATAACAACAGAAGTACAAGCCAGTTTTGAAAGTCATTTCAGTGTCTGAGTCAAGTACAAACAACGCTTTCGAATGTTTTCTCACCGTGGCCAGATGCAGCAGCTTCGTTTACCTAAACCATTTGACGTCAGTAGGGTTTGTTATTTTTCTAAAGCAGCAGTGATTCACTGTTCAGAACCTCTGGTACAGTGTGTACTAGAACGTAGGCTCTTAGATGGTGCAGTTTATAATGTGTCCTCTAAAGGTCATGACACAATACCTACAAAATGTCAAACCCTGTAATTCCAGCATGTGATTTCCAACGGTTTTCATCCGAAAGCTTCTATATTATGACAAAGTAACTAATTGATATAAATCTGTATGTCACTTTTCTGTACTTCACTTGCCAGTTTACAGTGACATTTACATGGAGTATCGACAGTATAGAAATATATATATACAATGGCAATTTAACTAACAATTATTTATACTATTGGGTGTTGGTTTTAATGTTGAGTTTCTCTTCTATCTGTTAATCAAAACATTTCTTCTGGTGACCTTTGAAAATGTAAGATGTTTGGGTGTGTAGGGGGTAGGGTACACTATAAATACCATTCCCTAAATATCACACACTTAATTTTTATCTTGAATTCACATTTAAAAGAAGAAAATATATGTACCACATGAATAATTCATAGTGTTTCTTGAATGCGCCTGTGTCATTTATTGCCGTCTTAAAGATGCAGGCGCAGGTGCCAAGCACCATCTTTAATATTAGCCAGTGCACTTGTTGACATTCATGTGGGCTGCTACTAAACCAAGGGCACGAGGCTTTAAATCACTGTGAGCGATAGACATGGACCTGCACACCTAACCTCTGATTTAACTATCTTAGTTAGAAGCAGCAGCAAACGATCCAGACTTAAGTTAGACAAATAACTCCCCCTAACTCCCCTGTGCCTCTTCGTCAGCTCCAGGCTGTGATTGTCAATATCCGGTACTTGGTTCTACTTTACAGCCCGTCTCTCCACCCTGCTCAGCACGCTTCTCTCTCCACCCATGTCTATTGTACTTTTCAGGCGAACGCTTTTGGTCGGATTGAGAAGTGCCACAGTCAATGATGTTAAATGAACAGACTCGGTCTCAGTAGAGTCCACCAGTGCCGGTGATCAAAATCCACTTCGTTTTGATTGGTAAAAGAGCAGATCATGCTCTCATTTAAACAAAGTGGCCTCGCCTCTGGCACTGCCTTCTGAAACCCTTCTGATGGTAAATGATCAAAAAAGCAGCGCTGTACAAAATGGTTTAGACAAAGAGATGGCCTGCTCACAAAACTGACCACTGCTGTCTATCAGCAGCAGTCCTTCCACCCATATCAGGCCGACACACACACACACACACACACACACACACAGGGCCACTGAGGCACCAACATGTCAGTATAATGAAATTAGACGGCATAGTTAGCGACGCTGCATTGTCCTTGTTCATTTGTGGCACCATTCCCACCACACACAGTCTGCTCTCCGCTGTCAGAGCCGAGTGACCAGGATATTGCTAATCGCTCACAATAGAAGGATTAGCAGCGGAGGACAATGGGGGTCTAAATGTCAGAGCCCAGCACCTGCCCAAAGCACGCTTTGTCCGACAACAGTTAATGGACAGGCGTCGGCTGGCGAACGGCAAAATGTTGTTTGTTGATAACTGCATGAAAGGGGGGAGCCAGAAGGCCTCCAGAGAATACAGAAGCACATGAAGAATCCTACATCAATCTGCCCATTCACAGTCCGCTTTTCATTCTGGACATGGAGCTAACGCCTTTCTTTTCAGATTTACCCTGCTGCTGTTCTGTCGCTTTATAAAATGTATATAACTACAAATATCCAACAAATATCCACCTAATATTCAGCTGAAATCAATGTTTTAAACA
>JAUMHF010000006.1:10396148-10442746 GCA_032359275.1 Microctenopoma steveboyesi | reverse complement strand
GCTTTATAAAATGTATATAACTACAAATATCCAACAAATATCCACCTAATATTCAGCTGAAATCAATGTTTTAAACAACAAAATCAAATCTAAATAACAGAATATAAACTGTGTTTAATGTATGGCTCCACTTCTTGGATACTAGAAATGAATGATTTTTGGAGACTACCCTAGGCTAAATGATGTGTTCAGGATTGTGTTCAGCAAATCTGCCTGTTTGATATAGATTTGGATAACTGGTGTGTAAATTGTGCTAATTGTGTCTGGTAATATTGGTCTTAGAGGAAATTCACAGAGCTGAAAACCATTTGAGTTGTTTAGTGCTGCTACTTCATGTCAGTTACTTGTTTGTATGAAACCAGAAAATACAAATACAAATTTAGATTTTGGGTGTCACAACTAAAGTATGAAGGCAGAAGAAGAAATTGGAACTAGTGCTGCCATTCTTAGGATCAGCAAAAAATCAGGGATACAGTGAATTCCTCTAAATGTCTCAAATGCACCACTTTACACTGACATTTCTGTCTCCGTTTTGCCACTCCTGGCTGATGTATTTGTGGCATAGCCTCCAGTCAAACAAAACACAATATTAGTGATTCAATTTAATGGGCAAAGCACAGAGCTTGAGAGAGCAAATCCCAGTCGTTGGTATAAAAATCATCTCATAATAGTTTATGCCCTGTAAGAGATATGGCACTCTTCAGCGGCTGTTACTTTTCCAAGTAAGGACATAACTTGAGAAATATCCAATGTGGTCCTTTTTATGCTCTGAACCAATAGCACTTCACTTTAAAAAAATGCAACTCTTCTGTTCTTCCTTGAATACAATTTAGAAAACCAACCGAAATTCCGCCTTGGCACATGACAATAATTTTCTCCCCAGTGCCATCCAAGGCACTACAAATTCATCAAGCTTGCAGCTTCACTCATGGTGCAAGTGCCTCTTTCTGCTCAGCAATTCTCACCCCTAATCTTATCGGAGCACACAGCTCTCAGCCATCCAGACAACCTCCGTGCCTGCTCTTAGCCCATGATCACTGAAGATCACTTCATGGGTAAAATAGCAAAAGCCGCCAATCAGATATCAAGTGAAGGTGATACTAAAGAGGGGTTGAGTAGTAGAAATGATTCAACATTGAATATGCCAACAAAGGCAGTCACTTCAGACATTAGGACTATATTAGACACATGCCTTCAGTGCCTCAGTGATACAGCAATTTAGCTTAGATGTTAGATGTTAACTTGATGTTAGCAAGTCATGCGCATAATAAATATTTAAAACCGTACAATTGCTTTCATTCAAACTTAATGCGTCTTTCTTTGTAAACAAAGGAACAGACTTGAACCAGTCTTGCAGGATGTTCCTTAACAAGAAACATCTTGCTCTAAAACATGTCCTCGTCGCCCAAGTCATTGCCCTCGCTGCTCAAATCTATGACAAGAAAATGAGATCATCATGTTCATAAATTCATATTAATGAATTCATTAAGTGATAAAGAGAGAATATTAGGATGCCCACCTCTAATGACCTCGGGACAACTGGAACTATTTGACCCTATATCACTTTAATAATAAATTGAGAATAGTACATATAACTAACAAACGCAGGCGAGCCATTATTAATCTTCCTGTCACACAAATAAAAGTTTCTTTGAAAAGACCTTGGAGCCTTAACATACTCCTTGTTTTATTTTCCCCAACTCCAAGCATCTTTTCTCAGAAGCACAGTTCAACAGGGGAACACACAAAAATTAATTATGTGTCAAACTACCCCAAACATAGTTGCCTGGTGCCTGTAAAACCGATTGTGCACGTGTAAGAAAAACAGCTTAATAGCATTAAGCTTACAGTAGGTTCAGATCTGATGTGTTTTCGATTTGGTACCACAGCTTGTAAATGGCCTTCATTTGCTATTTTTGCCAAGAAAAAGTCACCATAGGAGTGTAATTTAAAGTCAGCTCCTTTTTCATATTTCTGTGTAGGGTAGTGTCATCGACGCATTATTTTTTAATTACCCGCAGATCTTAAGTGAAGTTGACACCTTCATAATAAGCCCATGTGTCCTGGGAGTTAATTTGACACAGTGATAATGTGTCTGGATATGATTAGCTGTCTAAACAGTCGCCTGTCTATCAATCACTAAGATTTGCATGAAAGCCTCCTACTGGGATTGTTGATTGTAACATCTATTAATGACTTTACTATAACTACTCACTATTATTGTGACTCAACCATTTTCATTTTGCAACACAAACACAAATAAGGGGTTAAAAACAAGTGACCGTCAATAGAATCTTGCTGTAGAAAATAAAAGCCTGTACAGGACTCACAATTCAAACATTACCATAACAAAAAGAGATGAGAATCAAGTTGTATCTGAACATCTCAAATAACAGAAAGCAGATGGAGTAAAGGACCACGGGAGGTTTTGGTAAAAAAAAAAAAAAAGAAACAAACAAAGTCAACAAGACAAAGCAATTCGCAGAACAAGAGCATCCCTCGTCTGTTCTGGGAGAAACTACAGTGTTGATCACCCACTTTCCATGTAAAGGCAACCTATCAAGGGCCCTCAAACATGTGTCTGAAAAACTGATCACTACTGACAGAGAGAAAGAGAGGGATGGGGAGAGAAGAAAAGGCTGACTGACAGATTATATGTGCCCTCCCCCCGGTCCCCTTGCATGTACTTAGGAGCTGCTAAATCTAGTGTGATATTTATGTCATCTGTCTTTTGTAATTTGACTTGGGAGTTCAAATCTTGTCACAGCTTAGCCTCTCATCTGTAAGTTCTTACTTCTCGCCACAAAGAAAAAAAAAAAAGAAGAGAGGCTTGTTGGGCTTCAGTTTCAAGCAGATGTCTGATGCACCTCACTTCCTGCCATAAACGGGGATGAGTCTGCTTCTTGCAGGAGAAAAAAAAGGTCATTTGGCAGAGCTCTCGGCATTTCACAGCAATATTTCTTGCATATGAAGTGGTAAATGGGAGCCTTAACTCACAGATGGCACGCACTTTGGTGAGGGTCATAAACTGACTGCTTCCTCTGAGGGATTTGGTCGTGTCAAGCACCTGATACAAATTCAGGATGTCTGATAAATTGTGACAGCAACTAGCAAACATAAAGTTTTCATGCACAAGAGTAGCTTGATTGCGTGAGCAAGCATGCCAACCGACTCAAGGTCATTTATCTAAGATAAAAACAAAAGATAATATATGGTGTTCTAGTACTGTCAGTGGAGCGTTCAAGCTTTTTCTAATGAATGAGCATGAGATGACATCAAAATTGCAGATTTCAATGTACTGTTGGATGTCTGCTGTCTGTCACGAGAACTGTCAAACTGCCTGACACAATTTTGTCACTGGAACCCAACTGGGGATTTGGTTTGACTTCATTTTCTCAAATCATAGTCCAGTTCCGGAGAAGTAATGGAAATCAGAATCCTTTAAAAATCTCCTATTGCATTTATTTAAGTAGATTGTTTGTGAAGGCTTGCTATAGTGTGCAGCATCTTTCCCAAGGTCAGAATGGGATTCACCTGTAAAGGTGGTTGAGAATGACCAAGCAAAGGATGTGTTACAGACTGCTAACTGCTAATAGCTAACAACAACTTCCAAGTTCTCCAGTTACAAGAGTGTAGTTCTAGAAACAGCTACTACATTGTGCAGGGTCCTCAAGTACCCAAAGGCCAGGGAGCTTGAAGGTCCCTGAACACCTGACAAAGCTGATGACAAATTAAAACGGGTGTAACATTTTAAAGAACACATACATTTGAAAAGTCCTACTAACATTGTTATTACTTTCTTACTACTGCAACTACCAATACAGTCACTACTACTACCCGGTTAGGCCTGTTGCTTAAAGGAGCCATCCATCAACAAAATTACCCCAGCTCTAGCATCCTCCTCATCTACCTTCTGTGGCCATCCCTGACCTCACCATGGATCATGGTGCCTGTTCAAATCTGTCCAACATCAACAATAGAGCCCATTGCATGATTTAAAAAGGACCATATATTTGCAACAACTTTTCAATCTCCCCATCTCCTTTTTCCAATCAGGTAGCTCAACCTCAGCACTTATAGTTTACTGACAAAAGGCAAAAGGTCTGGTAGCCTGCACTTTAAACTGGATTTACATATTCCGACTAACTTGTGCCATCCTAAAATGAGACTGGCTGCCACACAAAGACTTGGGAACATCAAAAGAGTCTAACTTCTACCCTTCGATGAATATCTTGCATCATAAGGTAGGGGATGAGACCTGACAAAAAAGAAAACTCCAGCGCAAATAAAATTGAAGCAGATAAGCCAGAAGCCACTGAGCAAGATCGGCTATATGGAGCAAGTTCCTGTTAAGACCAGGGGGAGATGGAAAATAAAGAGGGCCCTCAGTCCTCAGTTAATGGCAGGAGCCAGTGGATTGGATTTCATAAGAAAGTGGCACGTTACTGCTCTGCTGCAATGGATTATGTCAGAAAGGCTGGAAAGCCCATCAAAACCTCTCTAAACATCCCAACAAATAGCCCCTTATGATGATGTACCTTTTCCATCTCACTGAGATTAAAACATGGCTGAAGGGCATCATGAAAGGAATAAAAGGAAAACACAGCCATGCTGCATCTATAAATGTATAGATTTATCTTAATTTAATATTTGAAAATGATAGAAAACCTGAACTGCATGTGCTATATTTATTAAACACACATCATCAGCCCTGTGACCTTGGATGTAGTAGTACGATTGTGTCCTTTTTATGTATTAGAAATATCTCTAATTCAGCTTTCCTAAATACAAGCCAATTAAGTTTTTTTTACTGGTTTGACCTTGTGTTTTGAGGTGAATAATAATATTTAATGATGCTGAATAAAATGATTTAGCACAAATATCTTGACCTTTTGAAAGTCATTCATATAAAGTCAAATTTGACGGGGGAACTAGTCTCATTAATAAAAATGTTTTCTTATTGGAGGAAGTGGATGTGACCCGAGGTTGATTCTTTAAGGTAAAAGGGCAAATAATTTCCACCATAAAGTCACAATATGCACAATAATCCAGTATTTAAAATTTGTGCAGACATTACAATCAGATGTTTTTAATCAAATAGTAATTGGTCTTCCAGTATAATACCCTATGATGTTTTAACTTCTACAGAGACTAAATGTCTTGATCAAGTTCATCCATTTGAAAGTCTAGATAAAAAATAGAGATAAAAGATTTATGGGGAGAAAGATCAGTATGACATCTAAATCAAATATAATATGCATGTTTATAATAACCATGAAGATACTGGGGTTGATGTTTTCTTATTTGGCTTAAATATAAATATGCTTTACATGTTGTTATTCAAGAATTGAGCAGGAAATTTAATATTGAAAACATAGTTAAAATAAACACACTAAAAACCACCAATACTATTAATAACACATGCAGACGTCTCCATTTTCTAACTAAGACCCTACTGGTGTACACCTGCTACTTGACTGCCATTTCAAAATGGCAAGGTGCAAGTCCTTTATGCAAGATATGAATGATAACCTTGGGAAAATACAGTACTTTTTGTCCCATCAGTGACTTTTATTTTTAGGTGTCTTAAATGGACTGGGAAAGATTGAAAAGTACCACTAAAAGAGAAGGGGGACACAGTGTAAGCATCAGTCCCTAATGGCTTTTATTTAGTATTGAAAGGACCAGAGTACAAGAGTCTAAAGCCCCCGGAGAGCCTGCTACAGGGTAAACACTCTGTAGGTAATGGAACAGCAACAAGTAAGTGTCTTCAGTATTGCTGTTCATCTTCGCTGAAGCACAGACATAAATGATGACAGTGACCGCTGCTGTGCAACTGTCATGTTGAAAAATCTCTGAACATGCCTGAGTTGCTTTTTTTTCTGTTGATGGTCATAAACACTTAACATCTTTCATAACTTAAAAAAAAAAAGCATTTTAGCCCCAAAATAGTAACTGTGGTGTAAGTGTTGTTTGTGGTTGGGTGTGTACTGTGCTCCTGAGTTGAACTGATGGCACAGAGGGGCAAATAATTCATATACTCTATATTGGTAAATGCAAATAAACAAGTCAATAGAACAAATGTTTGAAGTGACTTGCATACAGTCTCTTCTTCGCCTATGCTCTTATTTCGCATGACAAGTCTTCGCTGACTTTCTCAAGAAACAGTGACATTTTAAAAGCCTTGGCCCCCTTAGTCTCTGCACTACTTTTTTTTTTACATGGAAAAAATAAACAAATTTTCTCAGTATAGATACATTGGCTCAGATTCCATATATGCACTTTCTTTCATCTTTAATAGGAAAGTGAGTTTTACAGCTTGATGTCTAAAAATCCAGTGCAAAAGTATTATTACGATGTCTTAACTGTGAATTTTTGACAGCGCAGCCAACCATTACAGTCAGTCATAACTGCTGCATGAGAGTCAGATGACTCACAAAAAGATGAGCTCTATGATATTAACACATTTTCAACAACTTCATATCTCAAATGGAAGATTTACAGCTCAGGATAACAAACCACAAACCCCTAATTTTAGAGAGAAAATGATAAAGGAATGCCCAAATCTAACAAAACATAATTAAATGTGGCTGAGTGCAGTTTTTGGCAGTGTCTAAGTCCACAGGGCAAATGATTTGACAGTAAGGAATTCATCAGTTTTAAGAAATGCAACTGTATCTAAGCTGGTACTGGAGGTAAATCAAAATGCCAATTTGATCTAATATTGGATTCAGATGGGGTGTGACACCTGCTGGCCCAACGCAAGCTGAGGGCAGCATAATGACTGTCCTAACCCATCTGATCCGTCAACCATTTCTAACATTCAAACACTTAGCCATTAAAAAACAACAAACTGTGGCTTGTTTTATTTCTAAAACTTAAAAAACATCACTCAATACTTCTGATTAATTTCTATCCTGATATCTAGAATATCCTGTAAAAGCTTTTATTAGGTTTCCACACTGCATCTATTGATCAGTCATTTACCTTTGCTAGAGTATGTCTGAATTTTATACAACACATGTTAAAAGGCAAAAGACACTGACCTTCTTTGCTTCTACAGTTTGTTTATTAAAAGCTTCTGTATCACATTTGTAAATACTTTACTTTACTTTACTTTGCTTGGCAGACGCTTTTATCCAAAGCGACTTACAAGGAGCTAGTGCTGTGTGTCTGGCTCAGGAACACACCTGGAAGGAAATGGATTAGGAGTCAGACGACCAGGCCATAAATAATAAGGTTTGTTACTATGGACCCTGTTGAACTTTTTAAAATCACCAAAGCATATACTGGCCAACATAAAAATACTGAGTGGTTTCTAAAAAAACGTTTTTAAATAAATGCTTTTTAAATGTATAATAAGTTTAAAGTATGTAATAGTGAATTGTTTTGCAGTTTTGAAACATTTCTGTGGTCAGGATGTTTTGATCAGGGCAGAAAGAACGCTGGAATGAAGTCAAATGAACTTGGAAAACCAAGAACTCCATTCAAAATCCCACTGAGACATCGATAATAATATAATTTTAGCCTCGGAACATTGTCTTTTTCAACATTAGGTCATGTACCCTATCTGGTATTTTAGGTATAAGGATAAGTATTTCAAATCATATTCAATATAATTTTTATCCCATAGATAGATAGATGTGCAGTAGATTACTGTGAGTTTTACAGTCAACAACTCATTATTTATTTGCTGAGAGAGAATTAGCATCTCAACACTTAAACACACGTAATTTCCAGAAAACACAAATGTTACAGACATACTACGGCTTACCTGTACTGCATTAGGGCAACACCAACCTCTATGCTAGGTCAATAATAAAAGGAGACAGATATTCACACCCTGTTTCAGCATGAACGTGTCTTTTCAGCATAAAGTGTGACTTAGTGAGGATCTTGGCCACAGGCCTGTTCATAGCAACAATGGCAGAGGAAAGCAATAAAAACAAAAGTACAACAAAGCTCCACATTTGGCCCTCGAGAGCTGCTCATTAACAATGGAGGCATCAAAGCTAATCTTCTATCTCATTTCTTATTACACAGTAGCTGTATTTTCAGCCCCTCTCCCATGTCTTTTGGTAGCTTTATAGATTCTGGTCAGCTCAGCCCTGCAGCTACGTGCTGCTTCAAGGTAGACAGCTAATCAAGATGAGTGTTGAGGCAGGACCAAGATGAACTGAGGGGGAGGAGGCACAAACAATACATTTCCTGCCTATGATGGAATAGGATGCATACTTACTTTTAAAGGTACAGTTCACTAAAGAAGACACAGCACCGTTGTCATGTAATAGATAAAACATTTGTAAAGAAAATAAGTCAATGAACAGCTGTGCAAACTGACTGTACGGCACATGCAGAAGAATGGAATAATATCTGAGAGGACATTTAAGTGCAGTGCATGTAGCTTTGTTTTCACTTGGACTAGATTCATCTTTTTTATATTGCGCTTGTTACTCTGGATTTAATCAGCTGGTTTACAGGAAAGAGACTCAGGATGCTTAGTGCACAAGTGAGGGACCAGGGGAGCCATTATCTCTGTGAGATGAAGTTATGTGCTGTATCTCTTCTCTCAACACAGATGCAAGCCTAACAGGACTATGTATGACAGCCAGGGAAACCAGCCAAGTGCCACATTTCAGCAGCGTGAACACAGAGTGAACATTTAAATGCAGTTTTTAATTAGGGAAAAAAAACTAAATTTGGAAAAACCCTAAAAGCATCGCCCAGAATAGGTTTAAGTACCTCTTGTCCAACATTGTTACAGCTGGATGTTGTTACAGGAAGTCAAGTAACCCTTTAAACTTTTTAAACTCAATAAAGCATTTGATAATTTAAAGTGCCTCATCACGTATTAGACCACTAACACTTTATTATAGCATCCAGCCTCCGTCTACACTCTAAGGACACCGTCTCTATATAAATACACGTTTCCTTTTTTCAATAGTTTTCCTATTGAATTTATATTTTGTCATTTGAATCTTTCAAAGACACAAACTTCAAACTGACCAGAAATTCACTTTCTGACAACGCTTTTTTTAGAAGGAGTGTGTGGGACGAATATTGGAGAGGTTTTTGAGTGGTTGGATCATCCTCTATTTCACGGACCTGAACCAAAAACATGTTCTCCTGCTGATGGGATTGTGTCTCACAACCTCATCTTTCCACTCAGTCAGCAGTTTCTTTATAGACAGGGAATAAAATGCATCCCGGGGACAACAACTGAAATACTTCCACATTATATTTACAAGGCAAATTTAAAGTCTTGTTTTTCTTTGATTGCAACGCCAAAAGATTTAGCTTTAACAGAAAATTTCTCCAGTCACAACTACAGTATGCCGGTACTGAGCAGACAGCTTGGGAACAGAGAAGATTTTACATGTAAAGTATACATAACATAATCCTATAAAAGCTCATTTGTTTCCAGAATGTTCATGATATGTTTATGAAAAAGGGGATCGAATGGGATGATGCTTAGTTGCTTTTTCTGTTATTCTGTATTTATGTTTATTATATAACTATGTTTGAACAAAAAGGAAAAGCTGCCAGCATCATATCTATAGCAGGTAAACATAACTTGTCATTAAAGCAAAGGATCTTGGTATATAGTTCTTTTAGTTTCAGGTTAATCTGTTGTCAACATTTTTATTTCTTGTTGCTGATTATAAATATGCCATGTAATCATAAAAAAATGTCTTTGACATCCTTATATTTACATCCTCACTTTGCTTTATCTACAGAGTTTTGATCAACCTGCTTCTACGGTTTTTTAGATAGAAGCTTTTTGAGCCAAATAAAGCACAAGTATAAAGTAGCAGAAGATGAGAGTTTCTTTTCGATGGTGATGGGCTGGTCAGCCCTAAAACATTACTGTTGCAACGTAAACGAGTGTGTGAGAGCCTGTTACGGAAAACAGCCACCACTGGGATAGCAGCATAATTTATCATGATCTAAAAGGTCTTTCTGGAAATAGATCACCAGATAAATGACAAAGGAAAAACAGTGTACACAATCAAATATACCACTGCTAAGATGTTTTAAAATAGGTACTTTTTGTTGTGATTCCATTAAATACTGACATTGTCTGTCCACCTTATTACAGTTGCTCTTAAGTTGCCGTTATTGTTCAGGTATTCTATAGCTGAATGACGGCTGACTGGGTATCATATTGCATGAGCAGTCTTTATTATCAGATAACAATTGAGGGTAAATTGTAACAAATAGAGAGCCCTGTAGTGGAAATGAGGCTAGATAAGATATAATAAAGTTATACAGGCCTTGTGCATTTACGACTCAATGATTCAATTACAGCCTAATGTTTGAGATTGCCCAGTCTGTGATCAAATAAAAAGAACCACTTTCCAATGAAAGTATACCTAGTCCCAGCCGTAATTGCAACACATTTACTGTGTCACTGTAATTAAGCCTATGTAGTTAAAGATGTTGTGCACAATGATTATTCTACATCCTGAGCAATGGTATAATGACAGACAGCAACACAGTGCAAGACATCCTTTTGTTGTCAGTTTATGAGAGCAGAAATGAGAATCTTGCCAATTTCCTTGACTATGTCTACTTGCACAGCCCTCAGTTGTGTAAATTTCAGTAGATTGATGGAAGTGTGTTTGTGCACAAAGAAAGATGTGCATGTAAATGTAGCTCTCATTTCCACTCAGCCATTTTGCAGACACTATCCAAAGCGATTTACAAGTTACACTTACACGCACACACACGCGCGCAAACTATACTTCGAGTATTAAATGTCTTGCTCATAGACACTTTGACTTAAAGCGAGACCGAGCCACCAGTCCTGGCATTGGTAGAGCGCTGTTATACCGACCGCTTCAATGCCACACTATTGTTCCTTGTTGAATGTGCATAGGAGTGCCACTGTCGACGTAGTACAGGATCCTTAGATTACTGCTGATGCTCATGCAGGATTATCCTTTGGTGGATTTCCACATTATACAGTTCATTTCATCTCCTCTTGCAGAAATCACGCTAAACAATGGGAAGCTCAAGCTAAACAAAATGATTGCACAAGGAGAGTTCTCATAGGCTGCTTAAGCATCTCTTTACCTTCTAGTTTTTGTTTAACCCATTATATAACAAGCCATTCATTTTCCTTTGATGCCCACTGAAATGTTTTAACTATTGTGTTTTTAGATATCCTCCGGCATCCTCACGAACCGCATGTACATTTTTGCCATAGATGCAAAACAGTTTTTTCTTTCAGTCAAGGACTGGAAAACGCCAAGTTCTTTTTCATATGCCATCGCATTGGATTTTTAATAGTCTTTGCAATTGGAGGTTTCCATACATTTATTATGCCCCCAAATGTCACAGCAATTCTGGTTATTGAATTATGTATTTAACTGATTTGTACAGCAAACCATCATCAGCACCTGTTGCTGTAAGTTAGAAGCAGTAATAGGTTCAGAAGCCTTTTGGATTTCATTACAAGACATTTCAGAACCTTTAGTGTAACTGAATAAATAATCTGGATGGATGTTATTTATGTATAATACTGACCCAGTGTTACCCCCCCCCCCCTCAAAAAAATGAAACCCTGCAAAGCAAATACCTGGGGTTTTCTTTGACATTTGTGCTTTAATCATTCTGCCTCAGCAAAGAATCAGTTCAAATACGTCATTTAAATAGTCATCTGCATGATTTTGGAAAAACAAATAAACTTCTCATGCAAAATCTCAAGTAGAATAAAGCAGGACTTGCCATTCGTTGTGTGATTAGAGAGAGGTCAGTGTGTCGCACAGAACATTTTTTCGGGGGTGGTGAAGGATAATTTATAAAATGTTATCTTTTCCCAAAGAAGAAACAGTATGACACCCGTAGATAAAGTTTGTCTGTTAGAAACAAGCATTACTACAATGTTGTATTTTTACTGCACTTCACAGAATGGGATTAGTTTCTTCTCTGTTACCGCTTCTCCTGAAGTAGCAGATACAGACACAGTCGGGACATATTACTCTACCAATTATTGCATACAAATGAGTGGCAGAGAGGATAGAGCTTTACTGGAAAGTAACTTTACCTTCATATTCTGGATCTGATTCCAAAAACAATTTCAGTAGTGTGATAGTTAGGCAAAAGTATATTTAGACTTTTCAGGGTGCAATCAATATTCACATGTTATCATATAAACAGCAAGGATTTATATTCAGCCTCACTTACTTTAAAGACACACACTGTTGAATTAACAACACATGATCAACTCAGCAAACCGTGCCTCATTAGATGGTGCAGAAACTTCACACCACGCTGCCCTGCAGTTCCATCCGTATCCCTGAAACTGCTGAGTTATAAACATGTTGGCTGCTTGACAGCTTTCAATTTTGCCACGGCTTTCTTTTTTGAGACAAGTTCACTGGTAATTGGTAAAAAGAGTCTCGCATGGAGCCGTATAAAATGATGCACTGTGCAGAGTGCAAGGACAAACTACAGTACCTCAGATCTCTGGCTTGAGTTGACTATGGCAAAAACATCAACAGTTTCATCTAAAAATTGACAGGTTAGTAGTTTACTAATAGACACAGATATCATCCCCCACCAGGTGTGTCCCTGAACCAGACACGCAGCGCTCGCTCTCTGTAAGTCGCTTTGGATAAAAGCGTCTGCCAAGCAAAGTAAAATAAAGAAAATGTCTGTGAATCTTTAAACACCAAATAATCATCAGACTTTCACAAAATGTTTACACTGCATCTACAAAGGTGTAGCATGAGCAGCACATTAGCAGAACAGCAGCGAGCTGAAAACACATGTGAACACTTTTATTTTGTAAATATATCAAATGTGAACTGCAGTATCACATTCGAGTAATGAGCTTTTAAGCCCCGTTTCTCAAGAACAGAAAGAGATATTCTAAAAATAAAGCATGTTGACATTAGAAATCACAGTTATGCAAAGGAGAATATCTGTGTTTTTCTTAGAGAGGAGCTGCCAGCTGCTTACCTCGATTTATGTGCCACCTTATTTAGAACCTGACAAGTTTACTGCAACAGCGGTATCGCCACATAATGGAGCTTGGTGAAAGCAAATGTACTGATGCTAGCAAATTAGCACAGGTCATTAAAAGCCTACTTGACGTTTATAACAATAAATCTGTCGAATCTGACGGAGTATCAGCTGCAGAAAGAATGGAGTAATGATGGTGGGGAGGAGTAATGGTGCTGTGCCTCAAGTGGCTTCACTGGCGTCTATTTTCTGAATGCCAGTGGTTGTTCATGACATTAAAAACAGGGATAAAAATGTTTTGTTGTCTTTATTTATCATAGCACAGAAACCTATGGAAGGTAAGAAAAATACTTTATGTTGGAAAAAGATTACAAAGAATGTTACTAGTTCTATATTGATGAGATCAAAATCACAAAATACCTCAATAACATCTCGAGTCAGCAGACAACGGAGTAACAATAGTAAATGTGTCAACAAGGCTTAGTGGGTTTTTTTTTTTAATACTTTATTGAAATTGTTGTTTAGACAGCTGCTAGACCTGTGTCAGCGCTACAGGGTATCGGTGTCTTGTCCAAGGACACCTCAACATGCAACCTGGTGGGACTGGGAATCGAACTCCGCACCCTTGGGTTTGAAGGCGACTGCTCTACCCACTGAGCTATTAGCAGCGTTTCATGACTTTTGCTATTTCCCTGAGAGGAAAAAACTGTCAAAACTGATTGAAAATGAGTCAATATCTTTTTATCTGCAAGCATACAACCTCCTCTTTTTCCCGACCGTACTTTATCTGCTTGTCCACATGGCCAGGCAAATATAAAAAACAATGAACATCAGTCGACTTCTCATTCTGTTTGAAACATAATACGGCAATAAAAAATAGAGACTCCGAGAGTAAACTGGGAAAAAGCGTCCTATTACATCTCGCTGCAATCTGTTTGTGGGTTAAAGAGCAGAATCTCTATTATCCTTTTGGATTTGGGAGAACTATAAAATAAAAAAACACATTGATTGACTATAGCTGAAAGAGGAGATGAAGAAGACATGTTCACACTTCCCACACCCACATTGTACCATCAATATTTTTTACCTGCCCACAAAGCTCAGCGCCTGTCGGTAAACAAGACCGCCTCCTCGTCCTCTCCAGAGGCTCATTAAAATTTGAGTACCAGCTCCCCTTGTCGAACAGAGAGCGCTTTTCTTTTGGGGCCTAACAGTCCAATAAATATGAGGAACCTCCGTCGGAGTGACCTGTGTAACGGAGCAAATGACTTCGCAAATACCTAAAAAAAAGTGCATAGGTGAAATTAGATGATCGGGGGTCATTGCTGGACACCTTTTAACTTTTAAACTGTCTTTTTATTGAACATTGCTCGTCACATCTTCCTACCTTTTATTAAGCAAAAAGAGATGAACTGAACTAAAGTAGACTTGTCCATCTTTTATTCAGATCTATTTATTATATGGCCTATTATATGATAACATATTGAATCCATTACTTACTTGATATAGTATTTAAAAAACGGTATACAAGTGTACTTTTGCTACCTCCTGTTTCATCAGAAGGAACATGACATACAGTACTTAGGAACGTGTCCCTACACAGAGAAACATCTTTCCTCCCATCTCTCCTGAGAACAATGATGAAAATGAAATCTGATCTGTGGTCCGTGAAGACGTAGTACAAGAGTGATGACCTGATCCTGTGCGTCTCTGAGCTTTTCTTACTCACAGCCTTCCCATCAAACACACAGAAACATCTTCCGGCAACACGACCCCTTCACCGTCCTCATGAAGATGACTGTAATTCATCCATGTTTTTTGTGCAACCTACATGAGCAGCAGTCTGAAAATGATTACATGTGTACGACTTACCTATAGTGTGATGAAGGCACCGCCAGCAACCACAGACCAACAGCGTATGCAGAAAGAAGAGAAGAAGAATAGAGTTAGAATTGCTATAAATAAATAAAAGAGCAAAGTTCAACCTCGCACAGAGGGAGCAGTTTTACACCCCTAAGCAGCATAATATTGTCATCTTGAGGCTGGCAGTGGTCACACCTTCCACCTCCACCATCCACTCCTGGAGGCCCCTCTGTGACTCACTGGAAATAAACCGCTCACGTGGTCAGAACAGCACTCGCTAACCCTCCATTTGTGACATTTCCAGCTTCAATTATCAACAACAGGTCTGTGGTGGTAATTATCCTAGCAGTTTTTATACATTTGACTGGTTTATTTACAGTCCGTGTTTGACCTGGGCTTGCACACACACTTATATTCAATAACTCAGTTATTTCCCTTTCACCCAGCCAGGGAATATGTGGGATGGAATTCGCTTTGTTTCTTACAAAACACTGATGGTTCTTTCTTTGTACTAGTAAATAGTTGAGTCAAATTAAACATTGATTATATCTGCTTTGCTGGCTGCACAGCTGGTTAGCACTCACGTCCAGAACGACCTGATTGGGTCACAATATGTAATGAGTTGACAGTATCTTGTAGAGGAATCATAAACTAAATACTGTGGAAGTAGAGAGCAGAGCCTGAGCTTGTTCCCATTACACCCGGCCACTGGCTCAAGTATGTGGATGATACCTGGGTCTAAATAAAAACGCATAAACGCTGTGGACTTTCACATCATATTCACTCAATAAAATGTCACAGGCAATAACTTGGTCTTTTTGGACTGTGCAGTACACATTGAAGAGGACAGGAGCCGCACCATCGGAGTGTACAGGAAAGCCAAACGTACGGATTAGTATTTGCTCTTTGATTCTCACCACCCTCTGGAACACAAACTGGGAGTAATCAGAACCCTACGCCATGGACAGAAAAGATTCCCACTAGAACAGAGGGAACACAAACAAAACATGTGGATATCCTAACTGGGCTGTTTTGAAATCTAGGAGAAGATTGAATCAGAGCACTGCTACAGCTGACAGGGAAGAGAACAGACATAAATGTGTTGTCATTCTTTATGTGTCAGGGGTGTCTGAAAAGCTCAGGAGGATTTTCAACAAACACGACGTCCCTGTTCATTTCAAACCGGGCGACACACAGAGAGAAACTGGTTCACCCCAAGGACAAAACACCCAGACACAGACAGAGCAATGTGGTGTATGTAGTCCAATGCAGAGAGGATGGTACAGATCTGTAGGAGAAGCAGCAGCTTCATGAGTGCATTGCTCAACGCAGAAGGACCCCCGTTAAACAAAGGGAGGTGGCCTTAGGCATGATCTATCACCCACTTACAATACACTGCTTTCAACTGCACCCAGGCGGTTTCACTGCCGCTCACACGTGGCTCAGGTGGTCACGGTGACATACGTGAAAGCCAGAGGGAACAACAACCCACAGGTGACCATCAAGTGCTAACGACTCGAGGATTCCACAGGGTTGATAAACCTGCTGCTGCTGCCAGTCAGTCAGACTGAAGAAAGGCCTCTGGAAAGGAGGGCGGAATGTCTTCAAGGAACTAAAAACACCCATGCATTCACTGTGATTTTAATTATCAACATAAAACGTGCCATTCTGTATTTTCTGACTAAGCTGACTCTAAGCTTATATAGACACAGGTATTGTTTCAACTACCGTGACAAATGATGTAAGAAAACTAAACCAAAAAGTAGAACAGGGTTCAACTTTAACATAATTTATTTAATAATTTAAAAACTAAATGTTAACTCACATAAAACCAGTGGGTGCAATGTTCCTCCCACATGCAAACTCTCGAGGTATATTCCTACGATTTTCCCCGAACAAGCAACGTGGCTTCCACATTATCAACTTTGCTGAGAAGACATAAATTTCATCAACTGTTTCAGTTTAGCTGCATAATAAACAATGATGCGAACTAATTAAGAAGTTAGAAGCTGTTTGCGCCACTGCAGGGGTCCTGCAAAATAAATTACTGCAGAAACCCATCCACAGATTGTTCCACAGAACAGATCATTTCTGAGATGGAGATGAATGACAGTACTTTATACATAATACTCATCATTTTCCAGTTATGACACGACTGCAACATTAACACACAATCTCGAGCCAGAGGTCATACTATGATTTTACTTTTCTTTACAACAGTACTACCGAGCAACAATGATTCTTATGACCAGGAACGACTCGGAGCTACAGGGCAGACTGAATTTGAAATGGAGGCAGTTGAGACAGGGATACTAAAGCTAACAACCACTCCGAAGGCACCTCGAGAACAGGGCTTTTAAAAGTGGTCCGCGGGTGTCCCGTGCCAAAAGGTTAATGTAGCTTAGCACTTTGTATGTGGGAGTAATTACAAAACGGAAGACAGCACATTAAGGTTTGAAAAGCTTGAGAGCCTCATCTTTAGCTCCAATTCTAAACAAAAGCACAGAGACAAGTGCACTTTGTCAGTGGGAAATAAGAATATATATTTACATTTAAGGAAATCTGCTCTGTCGTTGTACTGTGCTGTTGCTATTATCTTATCAACAGAGGACATGTGTTTGTCAGGACAAACGTGCAATGTCTGAAGCACTTTCACTGGCTCATGATGTACCACCACAGTCTATACATCCATTTATTCATACACCGCATTTAGCTCACAGGACGTATTAGCGATGGGATCAGGCAGGTGTTATCGTGCAGACCTTTGCATTAAAATGCAACACGCTTAATCAAACGCTAACGAAGCCCTGACAAAAATCACAAAAGAGAAAGATGAGTGGAGTAAAAGGGGCCCGGCAGGAGATCCAAGTCTGTGTCTGGAGAACTAGGGAGTGGCCGCAGTGATCCCAAGTGAATTGACAGAAAAACAGCGCTGTCCTTCTCGCTTCTGTTGATCCAACTCATGCGAAGCCCATTCACCAAGCAGTAACACGGATATCAGCAGAAATGAACATGAATCACATCTGTCAGATTGCAAAGGTTTAGCCTATTTAGACCTTTAGGTCTGTCAGAATAGACTCAAATCTGGCAGAGATAAATAAACCGATATGTACTCGATCGTGCTTATAGAAATAAGGATTTGGAATTACAAGAGCATTACGAGGTTGATTGTCATTAACTCGAAATGCTCCCAGCCAGCATGAGAGCGAGCTGACTTATCCAACAACACCTTCCATTCTAGTGGCAGATGGTCATTTCTGTCCCTCACACAGTAAAGGTGTTAATTAAATGTACTAATTATAGTCAGTAAACAAGACAGAAGTGCGAGTTTCAGGTAAAATTTGTTTTCCCCTGTATATTAATTAATGCATAGCATACATTAAAATCAAAGTCTTTTACTTCTGCAACATGTGTGTGTAATAAAAACATCTTGACCTTGTTATTCCTTCTACACAGAAAATGTGTTTACAACGTCAGTGGAAATGTGTAGTGTTCGTGTTTTATCATTATCCAAGTCTCCGGCAATATTCACTGCTAAACGCACATGTGGTCACATGACTGGAAGAACTAAATGAATGAGCTAACAGCTGCTTGTGCTTACCCATCAACTGAAGGGTTGGCAGTTCACAACCATGTGTTGGACAAGACACTGAAACCTTAAGACGTCCAAAAGAAACATAAAATCGTAGCAATAAATAAATCAATAAATGTATCATCATCATACAGTGTCTGTTTGTATAAGATTAATTTGATGCTATGAAATCAGCCTTTTTTCCAAAACCTGTTCGTTTCTATGGCACTCCAAACTTTTGGATGGTAGTGTATGTCTGAGCTTTATTTTCATTTTGGAAGCTAAGAAACAAGCTCAGAATATGTTTATTTTGTTTTTGCACTGGGTTTGTAGAAAATAGTCCCTGTGCAGACACAAACACGCCCCATGCTCTCGTATAAGTGAGCATGCACAAACTCAGACATCATCCCAATCTAATCAGAGATTCACTGCTTGTCCTGCAGACAGTAACACACAACACATCACTGTCAAATTGATGATTTCCATCATTACCCAGTAGTGCAAAGATGGACTTGTTTCTACAGCTAACTGAGAGGGAAAAGGGGAATCTGGCGATGTGATAATAAATAGACTTCATGCACAATGCAATTTATGGTCTCCTCAGCGGCTCCAGCAGTACCTATGATTTGCAGATTACATTTGTATTTTGCTTGTTTCCTACCACCAAAGGGGGCAGGCAGAGAAAAACAAGGGAGACGGTTCGCAGGCTTCACACTCGCTGCTGCAACTTTTAGGTCTGCGAGACAAAAAGTAAAAGATTACGTTTAACCAGCATTTCTTCTAGAAAGAAAGAAGCACGGGCTTCAGCCACGCAGCCACAAACCTACAGATGTGTTAGGTGTTTGTGACAAACCCCCGCACACCCTCTCTCCCCTGTCACAGGGGTTTTAGCGTGTTCTGTCTTACAAAAAAGGGAATTTACAGATTCTGCATGGGCAAACACGTCACTGCACATGCTCAGGGACATGCTTGATGCCCTATTAGAACATTTTTAGAACATTTTCATTCAGCCAACTCCTCTGCTCCGCTCTGCCCACTGACCCTAAGAATTTGTGCACTGTAAAAATACACGAATACGGCTTTACGGCAGTGAGACAGGCAATTAGGGGCGTATCATTTCTGGACAGCCCCCATGACTTAGAGGGGTGGATAAGGAGAAGAAAAGGAAAAAACAGGCCTACACCTGGCATCAGAACCTGCGTCCTCTGTGTCACGCAGCTGTAGTGTGCCATTTAAACCTTCCTGTTTGTAACACATGGCTGAAACATCTTTGTACTTTGGGAACATTCGACAATGCTGCACCCTGCTATCTCATGTATGCTAACTTTTCATATCATATCATTTCATTTCACTATTTATATGTGAATTAAACACTAAACCAGGTAACTTTATAGACTGGGTCCCTCCCCTTAGAACTCATGCAAAGCTTTAAAAACAGAATTAAAAATAATACTTCTTAGCATTCTGCGGCACGTAGTTTCTCAACCTGCTGACATTTGTGGCTGAAATGCAGAACAGACAAGTGGCAGCAATCACTGACCCCTGACTGACAGAAAAACTGATCTGCTTTCTGCTCCCTGTATTGTGTACCAATAAGGTTCAATTAAATATTTAATTAAACTGTGCTAGCCAAAAACAGTTTAACTTTTTACTTTACTCTTCTGAGTATTCCTTACTCTGTTTACTACATTGATTCACAATCAGGATGCAAATTAAATAGAAGACTGCTTCTGAGTAAACAGCAGCACAATGGCTGAACACATCCAGGGGGACTGTTCTAACACATAAGAAATGGGAGAGGCAATATTCCTGTTTAATAACACGTGTACAGTCTGTTCTTATATTTAATGTATGTGTGGGACACATTTAGTCTTTCTGATCCGTTTTAAACGTGAGTGAAAATGCACAGCATGAGGCAGAAAGCACCGTGCTGCACCGATGGGGGCAGCGCTGAGCCCCGTAGGCACAACGGGTCACTTGGTGCTTACGTGGAGAGCGGTGGTGTGGCACCAACATGTCTGTAACAGTAAGCTCATTTCAATTTGGTCTGACAAAATGGAAGATTACTGAAACTAAAGGATTTTTCTAAACTGGATTTTCAGCCGAAACAGGAGGTGCAAGAGAGAGGAAGACCAACTCTAATGTGCTTCTAACAACTAAGAGAAAGGTAACCTGCACTTCAAAATATAGGCTATTTGTACATCTGACTCCAGAGGAGTGAGTGCGTCACCGCACGTCATTGATGACCAGTGTAGACAAGGTGTTAACATACAACTTTGGGAATAACAGCCACACTGACGTTTTTCCTCTTTTGTAGCAAGTCTGCTTCAGAGGACATTAGAATTTGCGGACAGGTTACCTGTGATTTATAAGTGGGGAAAAACACACGCAGAATGTTAATCAAGAGCGAAGGAATCCCTTCTTTTAAGCCAGGCAATAGATATTTCTGTGCAGAGGAGACAGAAGTAGTAGTGGGAAGAATGACAATATAAAGATTTGTCCTAGGAGTGTGCAGATGTTAAGTGAATACTAAAGCAGCTATGCTCACTTACAGATGAACAACAGGTGCATTCAGCTGGTTTGGTCCCACAGACTCCTGGGCCTGAATGTTACAAGGCTGAGAACTAATTAAATACATTATGAAGCAGCACCTGACGTCAAAAAAAGATCACCACCTCTGTTCCGGTGTCTATTCACGAAGACATGGTCTCTCCCAGGTGCTTGTTAGGATGTTCTTACTGTGTGGTAGATAGAATAAAAAGAGTATTTCTCTGCTATCCGTGACATCCAGGGTTGTCAGCACCAGACCTCGACATATTTTATGTGGACAGCCTTATGTGACTTTCTCTTGAGTCCACTGTCAGAAAAACCTTCACAAAAACCCAATTTATCTGACTCAGATCAGCTAGAACTTTATTCTCCCGACAGTCATCCTGATGAAATCCCCATAAAGTGAGGTTCCCAGCCTCCTCGCCCACGTCTCGTTGACATCCTCTATTCTTCCATCTCCAGGTTGAGTCCTTTAATCAACACTTCTTTAGAAGTCTCGGCAGAAGTCACTTAATTTTGCTGAAGGTGCATCAACACAGTGACCTTGAGAGTTTAGCCAGAGCTATTAGTACATTTCAAGCTTGCAGCCAGTAAATAGTGATTTACAGTTATTTAAGAGGCAACATCTGTGTCATGGAATTACTACAATGCACAATTTCGTGTGCTCCGATTAGTTGAACAGTACATGAAAAAGCCTGCTGCAATTCGGTGAAACCTCAGTGCGTGTACAACGATCCAATTACAGATAACATCATCATTGTGACAAGACAATGCAAAGCGTCCTGGTTCCAGGAGTAGTTGAATAGAGCGAGCTAAAAGGGTTGAGAACATTTTTGAGATTCCCACACAGTGTTCAGATAAGCGGGGGGGGGGGGAATACTTATACAAACTTATACCTGTTTACTTAACCGATGTGGTGCACTGCAGCAGTATGTATGACATGGTCACGTATGACACACACACATAAACGTACAATAAAAGTTATAATTAGTGACAATAAGGATTTGTTACATTCTCAAAGCTTCCACCAATAACCACACATTTTACCAAAGTCCTCACTAATCAGACCTACAGTACTTCCAAATGTGGGCTGGCCATCTGTGTGCTCTGGAAAAGCCCAGAACAACCAAAGTCCTGAATGACTGACGGCAGACGGTTCCAGGCGGCCCTCACCTACAATCCATTCAGTCCACAGCCTGTAGATTCAGCCTTCAGTTCACAAAGGGAGATAGTGGGATGCTGTCGGCACCAGATGGTGTTGGTAATATGATTTGAGCTATTATCCAGCAAATACACGAGAAGAGTCTGGGTCTGATATTATTTGTGGTGAAAAGGAAAGAAACGGGGCTCCAAGAGCTTATGGTACAAATACAAGGTAAACTCTAATTATAGTTGTGGCTGCTCACTGCTCCCCCCAAACGCAGAAGACAGATTTCAACATGTAATCAATGGCAATAAAGATGATTTTTCTTGTTCTTCATATAATATCTTGGTACAATATTAGCTCAGTAATGTGCAACTTTGTTGTACATGAAATGAGCTTTATACATTTTCATAAGATTCATTCATAAATCAGACATATGAGGTCAAGTGCAGTAGGAGGACTGCAGGACTGCTGACGATCAGCAGTAATTAAATTAGACAGCGACAGGATATACGAACAAGCCTCGTACTTAGGTTAAACACGTAAGACAGTGACGGCACATAAATGACAGGTGTTCATTCAAACTGTGTTTAGTTAAACCGATGGATTTGGTTTGTCATTATAAGCATAGAGGACATTAAATGCAAACAGACATTGTATTATCTCACGTGAACACACTCGTTCATTTTAACGTTTTTATGTTATCAAGAGGATAATTTGGATATTTTAAATGAAGCACACTGATAACCAGTGTTAACATTCCTGTGTTGACTCAAGAAAAATGTATGGCTCCACGTCTTAATGCAGCTTAACACGCTTGGCGTATGATGGATCCTGACAGCTACACCCAGTCATACCTTTCCAGATGCTGTTTCTCATACACGTATCCACCACCACATGTAACACAAAATGACATCTTACAGAGCCCGTTCCCACACACAAGGCTCTACAGAGGGAGCAGCTCGTCTCTCTGCTAAAAAAACAAAGCCAGCCGTAAGACATCGCTCTCCAGCCGAGTGGGACATCACGTCTTAGCCGAAGCCATGATCAAATATGTTTTGTGATCTTGCATTGACAGCTCTCTAGTTTACTCACTGGGGTTGAGCTGCCGCGCTCCCGTGAGGTCGCAGAAAGCGCCTGTCCAGCACTTCGCTCCCTCCTGCAATCCCTTGCCCAGTCTTTGCCTTTTTATAGCCCCAGTTCTTTGACTTTTTTGTTCTCTCATCCATACAGCCTATTTCTTCACATTTACATCAGCCTCTTCTCTGAAGTTTGCTGCTCACTCATCCTCTGTCTCCGACTGCTGCCCCAGGGCCCTGAGGGTGGACCATTAACACAGGACTGGGGATTAAGGGACAGGCTTTTCCAGCTGAAGATCCTGCACAACCTGGACAATTCAGAGCACAGTCGCTGCCCAACATACTGCCTGCATCACACTGACCTGGAAGGATGCAGGACAAAAACAGACACGCAGATATGCAGGCGAGGTGCACACATAACTGAATTAGTGGACCAATATAGCCTTTGACCCTTTTTCAGACTCATTATTTACTTACTAGTTTGGTATGTCTTTTAAGAATTATTTCTTCATTAAACGTTTTTAGAATCGATCCCAAAGTTTTTGTGCCATTAAATTAACAACCTAGCAATAAGTAGCTGCTGAAGAGAATAAGTTTGTCTGGATGTCTTTGTGCACATAAACAATAGATTTAGATTATTGTATATGTGCCACATTTCATACAGAGAGTCTCTTATTACATATTATTCAAACCAACACACATGTGCACAGTGACTCATGAGCATGCACTAATGCTTCTGTGCTCCGACGTCCTTGGATGTTTTTTCACCTTTAGGGTAACTCGGAAAGTGTAGTGCGGGATGAGGAAAGTAGTCAGAGTCACAGTGCACCTGCAGGCCAACACACTCCATGTCCCCATTTCTGTTTGTTTTACTCGTTCGCTCCACATTCAAAAACGGCTACATATTATCTATCTGCCCAACAGTATATCTATCAAACAGTCTGATCCGGAGAGAAACCGTGTCACCCCGAGTTCATAAATCCACTGTGACGAGAAACCTGAACAATGCATTTTTAGGCACTGGAAAGAGTGAAGTGTGGGCACATTCACAGTGCTTGTGGCAATTCTCAGGATGCTATCAAACCCAAGTAGTTTCCATCTGGGCGGAAGACATAACAGGCATGAGTATACAGTAAATTACTTCATCTACATGTACCAAGTCAATTTCCCCAAAGGCACAATAAATCCATACATTCATTATAGATACATATGTCACCATTAGAGAATGACAAACCAATCAAAAGGGGGGATTTTAATACCATACTTTATGCGAGCTTTGTGGGAAGGAGCCTGGATACTATTTCTGTTTCGCCTATAGCCCTTCATTAACTGTAACTAAAAAAATCTAAATGACACTGAAAAGCTTTTATGGGCCCAACAGCATATAAATGGATGTTAAGGAGTCGACCGCTATCTCCCTCAGATTTTGAGATTAAATAAAGGTATTTTTGTACTTTATTGTCTCTTCGTATGTGTTTCTTGGAATAACAATAGAGTTCGCTGGGGATGGGTGGTGATCAAGTCATTCAGCTGTGAAATTCCCCTCTCATTTGAGGACATAATAACAATAGGCAGAAAGAAATGCTGTGACATGGCTGTGCATGAAACATGCTGTGGTTGGAGAGCATCTTCGTGGGGATTGGGTGGCTCTGAATCTGCCACTTCTGATTCCACAAGGCCATGTTGTCTCCTCGTACAGGAGCAAAAAAAAAAAGGAAGCACAAAACATTTTGCTGTACCCTTAGTTAATGCAGATGCATCTAAAGCGGCTGGTGAGGTACAAAAAAAAAAAATCTTAATAGATTATTTAACAGGACACATCCGCTCTGCATGGCTGCTCACCGGCTGTTACGCAGCCTGCTGTTCTCCAGCGTTACTGCCAAGTGTCTCGGTGTGACAGCTGGCACACCTGATCTATCTGATTGGATTAGTGCAATCAGTGGGCAATGTGCTTAAAGCTAACCAGGGTGATGGTGGTATGAATGCTGGTGATATTGTTAGTCAGGTATGAAAATAACTGGAAAAGCTCCACAACAGCATGGCTCTTCTGCCAATGTCACACGTCACAAGTCAGTGCTTAGGTCTCTATTTAAAGCCAAGAGAGAGTGTTGTCTTTGTCCTGAGAAGAACGCTTGGTTTAACCACTTGTTTTTGAGTCTGCTTATGAAGTCTCCGGCTTAGGGATAGTTGGGGGTAATAAATGTAGTGGCTCGACACTTAGCACAGTAGTAGGAAAATAACCAAATGTTAACTTTCAATTCAAGATCAAGCACACAACACTGTTTAAAACCAAACTAAGGCATACCCAAAAGCATCCCTGTCTCCTAAAAAAATATATATATATATATATATATACATTTGTCAAAATTAAATATCATGACATTCAGAGGTATTGACAGGAAAACCACCAGTGACCGAATCAATTCTGTGTTAGACCTATGGCACTGACGTCAGATCGCAGTCTTCACTGAGGCGGCTGTGATGATGCTACTGACAAGCTGACACTCATTTCTTTTTAAAATAATAACCTACTGTTTACTCTCTCCTTTGCTACTATGTTAGCTGCAAACTTGCTTTTACTGAAATGAAAGTGTACGATCAGCTTTTAGATTCTTAAGCTGAGTGTTTTATGAAAATTGAATGAATAGATTAATTGAAGGGATGCAGGGGGCTTGCATTTAAAGGATACAGTCAGTAGAAATAACAGCAGAGAAGACAGCTAAACAAAGCGCTGCCAGTTCCAAACTAATTTACCTAAATTAAATCATATGCATTATAGCCATCCTACCTCCAATTTCTCCAATATCTGCACAGTACCAACAGTGGGTAATGAGGCGCAATGACCTACTTTTAGAAACACATACAGCACGGCTGCCCTCGCAAAAAGAGTAAAACCACAGACGGTGAGGTCGACAGAACAGCAGCATCTGAACAGAAGTGTCTGCTGCTTCATGAGGTGAGCTGATGGCCAGGTGTAAACACAAGTACTTACAAGTCATCCATATCTTTACGAACATGACATTTTACTCGTGATTAAACTCAGTCATCTGAACATGTGAGGCTGACCCCTGACCCTGCAGAATGAGTGTACCTAATGATTCAATCTGTAACGACTCACACCATCACCAGCAATATTCTGCAGACCAGACTTTACGCCTCGGATTCACACACAAAAGGAGTCCAGTCAGAAAAGAGTATTATTTTAAGCTTCTGTCTTTTTTAGTTTGAAACATGGTCGTTCCACAGCAGTTGCTTTAATCGTGTGCCAGTGGCTGGATCTGCAGGCAGGGCTCCTGAGTTGGCTCCTGGTTTGTTTTTCTCCATTCATACAGTCTAACTTTAAAGCTACGAAGGCTTTAAAGACATGAGGAAGCTTATGTGCATTCAGTTGTGATTCAATAAAATGTCAGAGGGTGATTTAGGACAGCTGCTCCGACGTAATATTACTCTTTACAGAGAACCAGACGTAAGGCGCTCCGCTAAATGATGTGGCAATATACGCTCATATAGTCTAACACACCAACTACATTACCTAGCGCATGCCGTTGGAGGATTCTGCTGATGGCACTTTAACGGGAACTGTGATTTGTGATACATTATATGCATGAGCACACCTCCCTGGCTGGAGAGAAAACAATGGGACTCCCATAGACAACAAACAACAAAAATATGCCTGTTTATGCCAGAAAAACAACAAAGAAAAACAGTGATCTCTGTGCCCCGCAAGGCACCTGATGCCCATTCAGACCTGCGTAAAACACAGCACATACAGAGACCAAAGCAAAAAAGCTTAGATGTTTTTTTTTTTGTTTGTTTTTTCCCTGTAGTTCACGACACAAAATGAGCATTATGTATCCGATGGGAGTCATATGGTTACTGCGTGATAACCTGTAGTGTGTGGCTGTAAAAACTTGGCCTGTATGAACAGTATGTCGGTTACTTAACTTAACCTAATAACTTCTCATGCCTCCTATTCAAAGCCTGACGTAGAAGTTGAACAGTTGGGTGATAGTTACTTAAAGGCTAAGAAGTCAAAAGCAAAAGCAATATTATTCAAGTCAAGTCAGTGATAAAGTCATATTAAGTAGAGTTTACGTTTCTGTTGGCTTGCACCAATTAGCCTACTATGTTATGAACAGTGATTTAATTAGCTGACTCCATCACAGGCCACTGTAAAGCAGCCAGACTGGATTTCAGACCTGTGGAAAAATTGAAGTTGCTCTCTCTGATCTCATGGAAGCTTTGTTCTCTTTGTCTTGGAAAATAACCAACACATATAAAAAAACATATGGCCACACCTTCTATTGTCCCAGACTTGGTCTCTAGGTGCAGCAGGAGCCTTTGGTGCTTTAAATAATAAAGGAGGTTTAAAATTTGTTCTGCAATTTTAATTCTGGTCTGGTCTGTAGATGTGCATTAGGGAGCAGGGATGGAGCAGTGGGTGGGAATGGACATAAGTGCTTCTAACTGCCTTAGGCTTCATTATGAGGGGCAGTGGAAGGGGGGGGGTTTAGTAGGGCAGAGAAATGAACGAAAGAAAAAAGAAATGTCTGGAAGGGCTTCCACTTGCCATGTTCCCAAGAGAGTCATGATGCCGTGTCATCGAACTCCTCCTGTCCAAACCATCACTGTCTCCCAGAGTATTGATGTGAGGACACATGCACCACCCACTAACAAAAAGTTCTGCAATTAAGTGCAATTATGCCACATATGTCCACATGAGTGGTGCCTAGTCTCCCAGAAACGCTCATCTGCTGTCATACTTCATAAGTAATGAGACAGCTACTAAATAGAGTCTGACCAAGAGGAAATGGCCGTTAGTCCTCAGGGATTTATACCCTAAACAGTTTCATCTATCAACCCTGCAATGTAAATGGTTACAGAATAATGCATGTTCACACAATGTGATTTTGGCCTGATATTTGTAAAATGTTACAGAAATTAAAAACTAAAAATGAAAGAATGTCAGATTTAATGTCAGCAGTCTGCATTTTCTGCATAATGCTTCTGCCATTGTCTTAATCTCATGTTTGAAAACAGATCGTCTGTTGGTAGATTCTAACAATCTGGGCTTAATGCTTCATTAACATTTTCAGAAATGCAAGCAGGCTTAAAACCGCCTCATTGTTTATACACATGCATTCTGTGTTCTTCTGTTAAAACACTTAACCCCCATATGGGCCCTCATCACCTTTAGACCCGCCATCAGGTCAACTAGAGTTTGTAAAATAAACAACAGTTAATGCAGCTGCGCACGGCATATCAGAAATGACCTACATGTTCATTAAATTGTGTCTTTGGAGGCCCTCTCATCTGCAATGCAAACAAAACCCATTGTTGTTGGGTAAGCAGCTTATGAAAGTGGGAGGAGGAAATGGGCTGTAGTGTGCCCATATTAGTTTAATAACACATACACAACATTTCTTATGGGTATGTAGACTCAACTCACTTATACCACATATTGTTGTAAAGGCTGACCAGAAACAGACATTTCATTACACTGCTGGCATGATAATGAGGCATTTTTATATAAAAAGGCATTAGATTAGACAAATTGAAAAAGACAATGGGACCTTGCCCCCATGAAGTGACATGTTGTTCTACAAATTCACTAACGTTGTTGAAATGCGAGCTGCGAGTTTTCACTCACACGACTTCTAAAGGCAGCAAATTGCTTAACACCACCACAAAACAAACACACAGTTAAAATCGTCTGGTTTTCATTTAAGATAGATTTGCCTTTTTACTATCAGTGCATCTGGTTAGTTTATTAGAACAGAAAAGAACCTATTTAGATAATTATGTTTTTAATTTTAAAAATCAAGCAAAATTATCCATTCAAATCACCCTGCTTACTGCATGAAAATTATCTACAATCTGCTGGAGGCATTAAATAAAACCAGCTTTTATGTGAATCTTTTAAGAGTAAAAAAAGCCATTAAAGAGAAAAAAAATCACACGTGTGATCAGCACTGCTTTTTAAGATTACAAAAGAATGACTTCACTGACATCAGTGATTTAAAACATCAAGGCTGTTAACCGTGACTACGCTGAGTGTGGTCAGATGAGGCTAGAAATCTGGCCTACAACCTTTGATACATCACTTCCTTTTCTTGCTATATTTATCTCTCTGAATTTTCTCTCCACCAATGGTGAACTATCTAATGATCAAAATGCAAATTACAAATATGAAGAACATTTTTTTGCAAGTATACGCTGGTGCTGGGAGCTGAACAAAGACACGGTTATTTATCATACCTTTGTGTTACGACTAGGGGCTAAGCAGTTTAAGGAACCAGGCTTTTCAACACATACAAAAAATAACTGTGGAAATGTGATTTTCTTTTACACGAATTTCCATCAGCTATTGCTCAAGACAACATCAGATGACAAATATGCTCTCCAAACACAGAGAACAAGATCAAAGAGTTAGTTGTGGCTAGAAATCCCTGTTTTTTTTGTCAAAGAAATAAGACAAACTATTTCCCTCCTAAAGTGCCCCTTAGCACTTAGTACCCCCCCCCCCCTCTCCCTCCCAACAGCAGCATTTGGTTCTGCTGGGTATCAAATGTGTTTTTGGACATAAGTGTTCCAATAATAAATGTTTCATGTTATAGATAGATGTTTTGAAATCAAGTATTTATGGATGTTAAATAGAGCATCAAATTGTCACAATTACCATTTGAACTTGCAGGACCAAGCTCTAAGTGAAACAAAGACAACGCATCCATGTGCAATTGCACAATATCCATCACGCTACATATGATGGATCGAGGTATTTAGGGCTGATAATATGGAGGGTCCATTCCCAAATGCTGAGAGCAATCAATGGCAGAGAAGATGAGAAGCAGTAATGGGTGCATGCATGATGAGGTTAACCCCACTGCCCTGTCTCAGGCCATAAAATAAAAATAAGAGGCCCCAGCAAATACCTCTCACATCCATTAGCCTCTATCATTCAGTGCACATCTTGATAACTCCTGCAATCCTCATGAAATAACTAAGGCACAATTACATGGAAATTCAGACGAGAGCCTGGAGCAACTTCGGTGAGCCTTTGCATGATTTTTAAATATTTCCAAAAGGTGAAGCCTGACACTACAGGTTACACAAGTTATTTTGACGTGTCTATAGAAGCAAGTGGAAAAGAAAGATTTATGATATGAGGCCTGGCCAAGGAGATGCAGTGTGACTGAACATTAACATTTGCCATCAAGGCTATTTCCAGCGAGCAGGCAATGGCACGTGTCTTAAGTTGATCAGGGTCCGCTAGTGGTAGAAAAGAAAAGTTGAAAAGTTCACAAAATATGCTAACATGATGAATACGCAGGTTTATAAAGTACACAAGTTAATACTCATCAAGTCAAAGTGCAAGTACTTATCCACAGAAATGCTCCACTAGAAGTTGAAGCACCAAGTAAAAGTACAACCTCTAAACTCTGCAGAAAGTCACACAGCCGACCCGTGGATGGGTCCTCCTTCCTGCGAGGTGACGGTGCCAACCACTGCCCCACATCTACACTGTTAAAATTAAAATGCCAGAAGCTGCAATGAAAAGGTAATGATTTATTTTAAGAACCATCAAATTTCTGCTAATCTGCATCACTTTCAATTTTCTAGAGTTATTCTAGATTTGTCCTGGAGCTAATAAGATACTCCCTGGACCTGAAATGAATAACCAACAAATACAAAGTTTGGCAGAACAGTCTCGGGGGACTGAATCATCATATCAGAGAGATTCCTTGTTGTCTCTTTTAGTTCTCACATTAACAGATGAGCAGGTTTTAGTTATATTGTCTACATGATGCATTACTGCCTTCAGCCAACCATCACATTACATCGCACATTTAGTGCTGACAAAGTCACCTGTTTCACTCATTTTTCACAGTAGTACAGGTGAATTTATGTTATTTTAACTACCTGACTTGATTTTCTGCTAAATCCTGTTTTGTGTTAGCTGTGAGCTTTTTATTTCTTTCTGTTGTATTTGCCAGAGCATTTTAGTATTTGTGTGTTATTGAGTTGTTTAATGCATTGTTTGGCTTGTTATGATTCTTATTCTGTTTTGTTGTTTTGAGGGCTGTTTAACATATCGTTGAGGGAAAACAGTTGAAAATTCGCCTTCTGGCACATTTATAGTGATGAATAATATGCAATATTCCAGGGAATAAGAAAAATCCCTAACCCTAACTAACCCAGTGTCTAAAGAAAGATAGCTGCAAGATTTTGGTGGAATAAATACATTGTCTGGAAATATTTTAATGATATGTTCGTTATCACTGCGCAACATTTGATTTACATTATCAGTATAACAGTCCATAAACTAATCAATTCAAACATGACCAACAATTTCTTCCAACCTGCATTAAAATGGTTAACTGAGTGAAACCTGTATGTGTGAGGTGAAGACGTAGGTTTGAGCTCCACAAACATGTTCAACAGCTTGTGACCGGTTGCTTCACTTCACTCAAACAACACAAACTATGCGTCAGTTTATTGGTGAGTGGGGTCAGAATCCTGTTCCCATTACAGTAAAGGCAGACAGTTGGTCCACTGACCCAGATCGCGACCCCAATTTCGCTATACTGCAGTTGGATGAGCCCCACCCCCACCTACTCCAACAGCAGTATGTGTACATTAGTGTGAAAGACGTATCGGTTTCCTCAACTCTCAACTTCACCAGAGAAAGCAATCCTGTTAGTGGTCCCCGAAGCTTCAAGTAGTCGCAGAGTAAGGATTTCACAGCTCTTTGATTACTCTAGAAAATATCTCTGCAAAATCGATAATGTGAATGCCTGGCTAGTGACTGGACCCCCATATCTATTACCATAACACCAGTCTCCAGGTATAATCTGATGCCTGCTGTGGGCACTGATAAAGTCTGCCTGCAGGTTTCAGTTTCCTTTCTTTTCATCAAAGTCTGCTGGACTACATTTGCCGCACTATCCCTCAAGCTGAACAACCGGCACATACACAAACAACACCGAACAACTGCACTGAGAGCGATAATTGTATTTAGCTTGTGCACAATAATGGATGCATTTCGGCACTGTCAAAACCTTTAAAGGGAGCAATCATGTGATGTTTGAGGGTAAAAGCTCAAATGATTCACAGGAATGATTTAAAAATCAGGACCTGAAACTTCTCAGGTTGACACTCAGTGTCAGGAAGATGGATGAGAATAAGCTTCTGTAATAGACTGGCATCCTGCCTCTGGGGAGGACTGGTAAACCTTAGCTGCCTCACGCAGCAGAAACAGGAGATGAGCTGCTGGTCTCCAAGCCAGTGGCTCCAATGAGGCTTACACAAGCCAGCCATCATTAAGATATCAGATTCAAAGGCTGTGTTACTGTAATGCAGTAAGCTGTACTGTTGATTTAGGGCGTATGTTTAGAAGTTCATGTAGTGTGTCCATCCATCATGTATTGTGCTTTTTGACAGTGTAGGGTCAGGTTATGTTTATTAGGGCGAATATATACACCGTTTTTTATTTGTACAGCAACTTTCAAATTATTGTGATGGGGAAAGTTTTCATGTAGAAAGATTAGAAAAGCCCAGAGGAAATTAGCGCTTTCATTTCATTCATCTCTTTTTTCCCTGGTGGGATATGTGGGAGGAAAGAATAAGAGCACACACTGCTTTGTCTCACAGTGTCATTTTTAACACTATCACAAGGGGTCAGCGGAGTCAGAAATGCCCATGCACTGCATATAGTGATTTTAATTGTTGCTTTAATTTGAAGATTTTCAGGTATTATGCATATACTGTACATTTCTAATGACATGATCTGAAGGGAATACAGAGTGTGCATTTTGTGTACTTTTACATACAACATGTACAGTATGATAACCAGGGCCTCCTCTGCTCATGCCACACACATCACAACTACAAACCGATCCATGGTTTGAGTCTAACTGAGGACCTTGGTCGCATCTCATTTCCCACTGTCTCTCGTCAGTTGATTCCTATCACTTTGTACTGTCAAGCCGTCGAATAAATGCATTCAATCACAGGATGAGTGACTACTGTAATGAGCGAAGACCTAGTGAAGCCAGTCGATGTACCACGCAGTCTGCATCACAAAGACCAGCAATGTCAAACCATCCTCAATCTTGTCTGATGCCAGAAAAGACAAAAGTGTCTTCTTTTCTTTGCATACAGCAGAGGAGATCTGGTCAGAGCTCCCCACAGCATCAAATATATTCATCAGGAGCCAAATTCAGGTCAGTCATCAGACAGAGTGGTGCTCGTGTTTAAGCAGGGTTAAGTCTACCTTTATAACTATGTGTGATAGTCATAGACAACAAGGTTTTTACATACAAAAAGAATATACCAGAGCATACCTGTTTACTCTCTAGGCAATAAGACTAATGAGATTCAAGCTCAAAAAGGTTGCTCAACATACACAGACATAAGAAATCTCGTCCACACTATCAATGAACCTCAGCCTGCCAGTTGTCTGCTTGAGTGAAGTCATGTAAGTCATGTTCCAGGTATGGACGCATATGTTGATTGATACTTCTGCTATCTGCGAATGCAAAGGAGATCTTTTATAATCTCACCTTCTACTGACAGAAAGATAATTCATAGGAGAGGATATATTCTGTTGCATAGCAACCTACAATTATGCATGCTGTCTGGAGAGAAGACACTCAATGTGTCCTTCTCTATTTCCTTCCTTTAAACTACACCAGGGAACTTCCTTTTTCACCAGAAGTGGACATGATAAACATGTCAATTAGTCATGTCAAGAACAGACCTAATGCTGCCTGTCATATGAATTTAGCCGCAAATGTGGCCACAGAATTAATCAAATTCCAAGCTTATATGGTATATAAAGTAGTCCAAAGTATGGCACTTCACAAGAGCTGACAGTGGCAACATCAAAGCAGCAAGGGGAGGAGTGGGAGAAAATGGCTGCAGCAGTGCCCACAAGGGAAGTAAATTAAGTATTCTGCAGGGTGGTGTGTGTAGCATCTTGGGACTGGCATGAAAATAGCAGACAGAGCTAGATAGCACGACTTCAGGGTCACAAAATAGCTGGTTTTTAGGATAATTTATTACACCTGCTGGTAATAAATCTGGAACAATAGGAACTTCATGGGAGTCCTTGCTACTGAATTAGATGGCTGTATATCAAATAGACCCTCACCTTTGCTCTGCTGGTTTAAGAAACTCAACTGTGAAAAAACACAATAGCAAGAAAGTGGAAAAGCACATTATTGGCTTTTGATAGACTTTAATGAGGTCTGGGGGAAAATAAGGTGCCATGCAAAGCTTGAGGATCGCTGACTAGTTTATAATCACCTGAAGAAGGTAGACTATAAGCCAGTTCCTTCAGGCTATTATTTAGGAATCCACAGGCTAAATCAAATACATCTAGAGAACTTCTCACTTCTACCACCAGCTGGACTATCGCAGGTAGCAACCCCACCTCCTGCCTCCTTCTACAAGCTCTATTTGCTGACCATTTCATGCAATTCCTTTAACATTTCATTAACTTTAATGTTGGTCCTTTGCTTCTGCATTTTGATTTTCATCTTTATAGATGCTTTTGTATGTTGAATATTATTACTATGTAATGTGATCTCAGAATTTCTGTAATACAACTAAAACACCAATTCAATATTTTGGTCTGTTCACGCATCACCTGGCATCATAACTACAAAAATTAAACAACAAAAAGGGAGTAGTGCCTTCATAATTATTTCAACTTTTTACACCAGTAGTCAAATTATTAGAAAACATGAGCCAGACCAGTGAGACAAATGGTAATATCTCATATTTCATACTGTGCAGTGAAAAGTACTTTATCCAACATGGGTGTTATTTAATGGAAAAGACTTTGCGCTTTCTCCAAAAACATAAAAATCAATGAATAGTTTTGAATATTTTGTGAAAATACAATTCAAAAACACAGCAAGCTTTCCACTTTTAATGCTGTAGGGGCAGTCTAGGTGCCAGAGGGTCAAGTATCTGCATAGATGATGTGGTCCAAAGGCATTTTGGTTCTTCATTATATCTTTTAAGAATGTAGGGAAACAAATGCATGTGCAGTGTGAACCACGATATTAGAATTAGGTGGAATTCATATTAATATATTATAATATTTAGATTTATATGATATATATATATTATATTTTAGTTAATACAACAAATATTAACAAGTTTAGGAATTATCAAGTTTATTAAACTTTTTATCAGAACTTACATGAGTGGCTCAGAAGGAGCTGAGCTCGTCACAAAAACATTACCGTGGCCACATGTAATGTTTTTAATCACTGGATGAGTGACTACGGTAATTTGATGGAATAATCTAGTAGGAATCTAGTTTTTATCATATTTTTAAACAATCCCTGAACTCGCCACAACCCCCCCCCCCCTCTCTCTTGTTAGCATGCTAATATCCTATAGGAATCTATAGGAGCTAATTAGCTTTTAGCAATTTAATACAAAATTCCCATAGAAAACGGGCTGAGTGTAGTATATGTGTTGTTTGTGATAATTTAATTTATACCACGGACTAAATAATGGACGATTTGCTCAGCTTAACTGGAAATGACTCCCGCTGACCCTGGAAGTGGCTCCCGCTCTGCTGGACCGGAAGAGGCTCCCACGAGTCAAAATTGTAAATTCTAAGAGTATAAATGTTTTCGACGTGAGACTTGCCCTTGTAATCAGAAGTTAAGTCCCTTCTGCTGAACGCACCCTGCTGTGGCTCAGGTCAGCTCTCCCAGGCAGTTTCTCTGGGAATTGCTAAATATTGTTTTATCATATTTTCATTGCAGTAACTACTGTATGTCTGCATCTGAACTTTTGCATCCACATTTGTATACAAAGCTTAAAACTAGCTTTTTGTAAAAGCAAGGACATTATATTGAAGTTGAAATGCAATGTTATCAACCAAAAGCAGCATTAACTGTGTTCACCTCATGTTGCTTAGTGATGGACATTGACATCCGTAATTAAAAAAGCTGGCTGTGGTTCATTTTTATCATGCTGCTCTGCTGTTCACTTTTTCACAGTGCTGCATGTTGAGAAACCATTTCTAAGTTTTAACAGTTTAATGAGGCATATTTGATTACTGGCAAGCACAGAGTAAACAAACAAATGATCAGTAATGGATCAGACTTTCTATTGCTTGCTGTCTCTCATAAAGGTTTCATCCTATAGATCAAACTGCACTGACTATCAGGCTTGGAACATTAAACAAGGACATTCAACATGATGTATTTTAAAAGTTTTCTTTTTTGTTGACTTGGGTGCGGTCATGTATTAAAGTCCTCTAAAAATGTGCACAGCACAGAGTTCCAACAGTAAGTGAAACCTACTTAGAAGCTCATTTGTAATGAATTAAATTATCCATTCCTTAACATTAGGTGGACATACTTTGCATTTGCATAGTATGCAAAAGTGACAGTAAAATTAAACATGAACAATAAATAGGTGGTAAATGGTTCACTGCTAATGAAGTACCATTAGAGCTGAACTTCATTAAACATTGTTTTCTCAACATTTTACTTGAATTTGCCCACCTTGTGCATCTGACAAGAAAACAATACTCATTAATAATAATTAATAGCAATGTCAGGGTGGATCAATTAAGCATGCATATGGACACTCCCTTTCTACAGCTCTAAGACCTTTACTACCACTCCCTTTCTACAGCTCTAAGATCCCTTCTACATCCCCTTTCTAGAGCAATTTCTCAGAAAAACCTGTGTCAGAAAGTGATTCCTAAAAGCAGGCAGGGGCACATGAATGTGAAAAAAGTTGAATTAGTTTACTTGTTTAACCACATGGCCACTACCCTAAACTTAATGTAATTATATGAGGACTATGAGACTTTGACTCATTAGTCCCTGTTTGCATCGGGGGTAACAGCACTCTAGAAATCCCCCTTAAGCTCTTCTGCTGCAGACTTCTTCTGTTTAGGAAGTTGTTCCCTGCTCTCAGTCAGGCTCTGTGGTCAGAGGTTGTCATTTTTACTTATTGCCGGCATTGTGAGGTTCTTACAAAATGTGGTAGTGACTCCACTTTCACCCTGACATTAGCATTTGGGTTTTCATCAGGCAAAGCAATCCGATGCAGGGATTGGAGTGAGGGGTTTGTCCTTGATACTAGAGCAACATTTTAAACATTCTGGTTCTCTTAAAATTTGTAGATCTGTGTTTTATAACCCAGCTGTAATCATTAAAAATGCAGAAAAGTACTTCATACCATCTGCCGAGTCCAACACAAACAAACAAACAAACAAACAGAAGCTTTTTCAAGCACCTGATGAAAAGTAAAGTCTTTATTTTCAGTCCTCAATGTTTGCCTAGTAGAGTCAACACGACTACACTGAAATCTGCAGATGATGCATATTTTCCTGTAATAGTCCCGACCTTCAGTAAAACATGTGATACAGTACATGTAATAATATCAATAGGAAAATGTTGGCAACCTCTCCACCAAACTGAGATGCCACTCAGCGCCAAGCAGGCATTTTTTTCCAGCAATGATCCAACTACCACTCAAAGAAAAGTGCTACAAAGAGAACTGAAATTAACCAGTGGTTTCTCCTCTCCATTTAACTCTAAGCTCACTGTGTGTACTTGCCCTGATTTTCCACAAAAACCTGTGAGAACCATATTTTTTTCGACGCCTGCATGCAGCCATGTGAATGATTTATACAAATGTTCTCTTATTACCTTGGTAACCATGCCGACCATCTGAAAATTTGCCATCTATTCATCTGGATATTTAATTGAGATACTCAATTTTAATTTGCCAGTGTGAACATAATACCAAACTCTGTTGACTGCAGCCAATACAACCTCAACATTAACCCTTTCATTAAGAGTTGGATATAAGCCAGTCGTGTTCTGCTGTGTCAATATCAGGGGAGAGGAGTTTATCGACTTAAGACTCCCTTGGGAACAGCTTGTAAATGTATATTGAGATTATTTTTGCTATGCTTCTTTATGCATTTTTTATTTACATATTATTCAAATTAATTCATTACCTAAACACCTTATGTATCATAGAACTTTCTCTACAATGAAACAGATGGGGCGGGTCAAAGTGTCTCAAAGAGCTGCTAACCCTCAAGGAATTTAATTAGCTTGGGGTTTTATTAGATGGATTTACTAGATTAGATGGAGTCACTCTGTGGCCTAGTAGCTCAGTGGGTTAAGTGTCAGATAGGATGCAGAAGGTCGCAGGTTCAAAACCCTGTCTGACTCGGAGTACATCCTCTACCAGGTGTGTCCTTTAGCCAGACACCCAGCGCTAGCTCCTTGTAAGTCGCTTTGGATAAAAGCGTCTGCCAAACAAAGTAAAGTAAACAATGAAGTCGTACTCACTGCTGAATGTGTGCAGATTGACCTTCCAACTGGATTTTAGTTCTTCTCTAGTTGAAGAATCTGTATAACCAGCTTATATGCTTCTGTTGAACTGAACCCAGAACTGGTTGGAACTGGTTCCTGTGGCTCAGTGGTTAAGGCAGAGGGCTGGGATGCAGGAATAGCGAGATCAATTCCCAGCTGAGTCACCCAGCCCATCCCCCACACCAGGTGTGCCTGAGCGAGACACCCAGCGCCAGCTCCCCGAGTGCCGCCTGTGGCTGCTCACTGCTCCCCTCAAGTAGGGATGGGTGAAAGGCAGAGAGGAAATTTTGTTGTAACATGTAAAAACTGTATCAATGACCAATAAAGTGAATTCTTCTTCTTCTTTAAACCCTGTTTCACAGGATGTTCAATGCTTTAAATGCCCTTGGCAGAAGAAATATAAAGTACACGCAACTTATAGTGGGCAATCCAGTTGAAGGATTTTACATTACATTATAAGGACATACATCACGCTGGACATTAGCTGTAACGAGCTTAAAAATGCTCGTCCTATGTGCCACATGCCTAATGAGTTATGTAGGAGGCATTATTCAAGCTAAGCTGTAGCTCTTTGACAAAAATGAACAAAATCCATTGCTGTCCTTAAGGACATCAGCCAGGAGGTCATTACTGCACTTAACAAACCAACGCTGCTGAGTGCTGGAGTGGGACATTGCAGAACAGTTCAGATATGCAGCTACAACAAAGTCAACAAAATTCACATACAAAAAAAGAAAGCCCATTGTTTCTGAAGGTGGAAAGGCTTTGTGGAGGCTATAGGCCTATCTGCTGGTGGAGCCACATCTGCATGCATTAGGTTTTGTTGTTCGCGATCAATAGCGAATACGCTTCAAAGAGGACGGCAATGTGCCAGAGGGCTCAGTCAAGACGTGCTCAGCTAGAAAGCATCAGAGTTCGTGGATCCTGACTTCTATTATGCTGTAAGCTTTACATTTACGCCCTCGCAGGGAACGAGCAAATACTCTTACCAGCACCTCAGCTCTGGACATATTCAGAGCTCTTCGGAGGTGAAGAAGAAATGGAGCAAAAGGCACATGGTTTCAGATGTAAAGACTATCACTAAATGAGAGGAATTATGGTTCTATGTTTGTTTTCATAAAGAAAGACTCTAGAAGGAGATGTCTACATACAGTAGAGATGCAGACACTAGTTGAACAGCTGAAAAACTATTGGCATTAATATGCAGCAGTAACACCCTCCCCGCTTGTGGGAAGGTTTTCCACCAGATGTTGTAACCTGACTGCAGGGAGTTGCTACCATTCAGCCACAGGAGGCCTGACTCACAGTCACCAATACAGTTCGTCCTAAACGTGTTGGGTGAGGTTAAGGTCAGAGCTCTGTGCAGGCCAGAAAAGTTCCTCTACATTAATCTAGAAAAAACACTATTATCTGAAATATCACTGCAGCAAGCTGTAGCATTCATATTTAAACCGAAAGGTGTAGCCAAATAAAGAAATCCCAGACTAAAGGCATACAGATGTATTTGTACATCTAACCCTAGCTTTATATTTGTACAGCAAACATTTGTGTTTAGATTGAGACAATACTTTGCATGCTAGTGTTTATTCTGCCCCTTTGCCAGAGATGCTACAGGATTGCAGTAGCACAGCACAGGCCTATAGCATATTTAACATTACAGTTATTTAAGGAGAATGTGTCTTCTGAATATTGGAGAATATAAGAAAAACAGCATGATAAGGTTTCTATACAAAAGAAAGGTATTAGAATGTGCCCTTCTATTGTGGATGTATAATTAAGTGGGTTCACTCTTGTTTCATACTAGACGATGTGAATACAGTATTAGTAATTAAAGTAGAGAAAAGGTAAAAGGTGGTGTTGAAAGATGGGGAAGAAAATGGGACAAGAAACACAACAGAGGGAGAAAATTACTTTTCCACCTATGTTAAGGCCACAGAAGGGTTGAAATAAAGTGTCTCAATACTTCAGAAATAAATGCAGTGCCAGCTGCCAAATGTGGACATATTTGCTTTGTAGTATGCAAATCAAAAAGCCTTCATGATTACAATGCAATCACATACTGATTGGGAGTCCTCAATTGCACACCACAAGACACAGTCATTTTGGCCTATGGGTGGCCCGATTACAGCTATTAAGAATATAAAAAAAAAAAATCCCCACATTGGGCACTTGTCAGACAGTTATCCCTCATCTTGTTCTCCTTCTTGCTGGTTATTTTAAAGACAGTCAACACTTGGGACATCAAAGAAAAGTGATAGCACAATACAATCATAATTTTGTCCCTGAAATAATAACAGCGCGGCAGATTTGGGAATGGTCAGTGGGTATTAGCTGCATGGGGACCATAGTGTTATGGAATAAATGTTAATATGCTCCAAGTGCATTGGTTAATGATCGTTGTGATCAAATATGCCACAAACATACAGGCCGAGACATGATGATGCAATGAAAACACCAAATCTTAAATGCTGTGATAGAAATTCGTGGTTGATTGGCAGCACCAGTACATTTCCTTTCCCTTAATACTTGGACGGGGGAGTCTGTGCTTGTTGGCCTGTTAGTGTGTGAACCTATGGATATTACACCTTCATGATTCTTGCTGCCTGCACACTCTGGAGAGACTTGTTCCTGCAGTTTGTATATGATACAAATCCTCGGTGTGCACTATGATTTTATTTCTTTCATTGTCTCCAGGCTATTTCTTATTTATGTTACCATCCTTCTAGCAGTGCATACATAAACATTAATAATTGTACTAAACATATATTTAGGACTACAGTGAATATCCACTAGATACACTACATCATAGATGCACATCATATTAGTGTGTCCTGCAATCCAGTCCTAAAAAACTCTAAATGCTGCTACATTTTACTACTTTGATTTGGTCACTGTAATTGTTATATGAAATTTTCATTCCATTTCATCTCTATGTGTGTGGTCACATTAGAATGCAACAAGAAATTAATAAATACCACCATAATATGCATATGAATTAAGAAAGTGCTCAAGCTGAGCTATGAGGTGATTTTGGTGGCAACCATAGTTGGAGGCAGTTTTTCTTGTTATGCAGTAATGAGGATGGTGTGAGACTGACCTTGCGTAAATGACATTGCTAATAATGCTATTAGGACCACAGTCAGGGACATTTAATCACCAGGCTTATTGCTCCTAATATCAAAGGCTGTGAAATTTGCAATATTAGCAGTTTTTTAACTTTAAATCAAAGGACTGAACAGGTCCAATAGTGTCCAATACCTTTGAGCCTTTGTGTCTCTCTTTTGGTATCAAACATTCGGGTGAAAACTAACCTCTGGTAACGGCCTAATCAGTAAAACTAATGCCTCTGATCCTATTGGAATCCTTAACAAGTTGCCCTGCCAAACAACACGATTTGTGACAGAATCCTGTCACAGAATATACTTTACCGCTTACACTGCCATGCCCCACCTGTCAGAACACAGTTTACATTTAGTGCATCAACCTCCCAGTTCCACTTTCAGCTTGACATTCAATGACACACACTCAGAACCACAAATGCCAGGGTTCCATTGTCTTATCTGTCTACTTCTGCTGTCTACTACCACTACTTTCTGATCATAGGTGAAGGTATTTTGTCGTTTGTACTATAACAGCCCATGAAACACTCCTCTTTCCTGCTCTTCTGAAGGAGGAATTGCACTTTGAAAAAGTCTTTCTTTGAGACAACAGAGGAAAGTGGTGGGAGAACTGGGATCCAAGTGGTGGGTGATTGAGACTGTAATTGGTGCCATGCCTCACTAACCACAGAGAAAAGGTGTAACGGTGGGAGATGGAGTGACATATGGTGGCTATGAGAAGTCAGGGGCTAATATTTAATATGTGTGAAGCTCTGACAAAACCATGAGAAAAATTCAATCCTGCCCACATACTAATACATTTAAGTGCCTACAGTGGCTCAAATAATTGATTGTTTCAAATAATCCACATCAGTGGTGTCGACTGTTACAGTTTTTTTTAGTTATGCTATCAGCATGGCTCCAAAATTGGTGTTATTGATTGGTCAATCCACTATCCTGGTCCAAATTTCATCAAATACTTGATAAGTTTCAGTATCTGTTATATATTTATATATAATATTTAGCCGTGGTGTTTATATCTCAAATCTTGCAGCATGGCAATATTTAATATAAAGTTATATTGACAAGAAAGATAAGCTGTCAGATAATCAGACAAGAAATAAACAGGCCAAAAGTTAGGTGTTTTTTTATCTAAGCCAATTCAGTAGAGGCAGAATTAAATGTGACTACAGCCACTCCGTTTCTACTTTGCAAAGACCTACCATAGCACACTGGGTCATGGCTGAACCACGGAGTCAGTCTGTCATCTATAAAGGTAACTGTATCCTTCAGCATACAGACGTTTTACTGGCCATGTGTTTCTTTATTACTATACCTCTTGAACCAAGGTTGTAATGAACTGAAATCAGCCTTTGATCTTAAGTTAGTGTCTAGCTAAACCTTCATGGTCCTGACCAGTGAACACAAAGGAAACAGCCTAAACAAAGTCATAGGCACATATCAAAAACAGCTACTCAGGAGCTAATATAGTAACTAATACGAGATTGCTATTAAGCCAAAGCCAGTAAAAAAGAACCAACATTGAACAAACATAAAATATTGTTATCACTTGAACACAAGTTTGGAAGCAGGGATTTCTTTATCAGTCTTCAAACTGGAGGAATGTTGACAGGTCCAATTAAAGCCTTGTCAAACATGTTAAGCAGTTACACCATTCTGTCAGAAGACTTTCTAAATAAAAATGTATTTAATAAACTTGAAAATGGGGGTTTTGCTTTCAAACACACATTATATTTTCAGATTATTGTCAAAAAATGCAACTAGACTCCTAGAAATCAGATGGATATTACACGTCTAACCTCACTACAACAATAGTTTCAGTATGGTGCTGATCATCATCAACACATGTCTGCACTTTCAACATTTCATTTTCAGTTTTGGTATTCAGATAATACTTTTCTTTAGTACAATATATCAATCAAAATGTGAAATGCACAATACATTTGGTTTGAAATTAGTAGTGAGATTATTTAGAACAGGTGTTTAATGAGCATGGGGGCTGCCCATTGCTTTAATTGTATAGAATTTGTTAATGCTGAGGACTCTTTCACTTATGTTTATGCCAGCGCTGACAAATGGCAATAGAAAAAGTCACCTTGCAGTGCTACATAATCCATGCCAGCAGAGAATGTTTTACACCGATCCCACCCACACACAATTTGACCTAAAAAAACTAAATATTCACTGGTCCAAAAGTTTCAAAATCCAAGAAGTGGTCAATTTAATTCTTAGACTGCAATGACAAAACCATTGATTACGCTACTTGCGTTACAGTGCACTTTTGTTTGCACAAAGGCTTCTCATGCTTCCTGAATGAATGAAATTTAAGTGTCAGGTCATGCGCGCACAAAAAACCCAAGTATGTGCATATTGTTTGATAAGTGGTATTGTGTGGAATTGGTTTCCAGAATAACGTAATTTCCAGACTATAAGGCGCACCTGAATATAAGCCGCACCACTTAAATTTGGGGGAAACTACAGTCTTGTCCATATATAAGCTGCACCGTACTATAAGCCACAAAGTTCCTACTACTACGAAGAGGATTGTTGCCATAAACAGAGATGACTGTTTGGGAACGCAAACCGTCTAATTTATTAACATTTGAGACACACAATAATAAATCAATCAATCCTTTACAATTTTTACATGACGAACAGCATTCGTGCAGTGCACAAATAACACAACAGAGCAATCCCAGCGCACATCCTGCAGTCATAGTACCGTAGTAGCGCGGTATAACAAAAGACAAGCTTACAGCACTTGACGAGGCAAATAACAAAGCAAGTGAAGAAAGTAGCGGCATATTGTCCAGAAATTACAGTAATCATGTTCTCAAATATCCATCCTAAAGTAGTCAGTGCTTTGACAACAAGCAGGCTTGTACACCTGGTCACAAGGGCTTTGGTAGGCTCAAGGCTTTTCCAAGGTTTCGAAGGTAGATTGAGGTGCTCCAGTACAGTCTTTGGCCCTGAAACATTTAGCACACTGTTAGTCATTTTGTATTCATGAAAAGCTGCAGGAGTAGAATTTGCTATAAACAGACTTGATTAATCTGGCAGTAATATCATGGTGGGGCTGTAATGTTAAGATGCAAACTCCTCTCTCATCAGCTCATAGTCATTACAATTACCTATTTTCAGCCTAATCTTTACTTTAATCAGAGGGGATAGTGCTACTATTGCTAAGTAAGCACACATCTCAAATGAGATCCCAACTCTGACCTTGATAAGTGCATAAAAATGCCAAAGGCCAGTTCTACTTAGAGTAGTAAATATATGGCAATGAGAGCACAACAGCTACAAGCTACTCTCTCTCACAGGTACTCAAATGTTTGGCAGAGGGCCACTTTGAATAGAACAAATCATAGAAGCAGCTGCACTTATCTATGGGCATTTTTCCTGTCCTCTCACAAAATGAGGTGAATAAAAAGGCAACTGTGTCCTGCACTTTCCTTCATTTTATTTATCTTAATCATGCCGCGGTTAACCAGCACAAACACAGATGCCTTGTGTTGCTGATCTCGGTTCCACTTTAGGCAGAGGATGACGCTTTATGCAAAAGAGAGAAGAGGGGAACCATATTTAGGTAAATGGTTTAACCTCTTCAACTTCAACTACAGGAGGGGTCACACTCCTCAGTCTCCTCGGTATGGTTTATGCAGGCGTGCTGGAGAAGCGAGTTCGATCGATAGTCGAACTCAGATCCAAGAGGAACAATGCAGATTCCGTCCCAGTCGTGGGACACTGGACTCTACACCCTGACCAGGATCCTGGAGGGGGCATGGGAGTTTGCCCAACCAATTCACATGTGTTTTGTAGATTTGGAGAAGGCATTTGACCGTGTCTCTCGGGGGATCCTGTGGGGTGTGCTCCAGAAGTACGGGGTACAGGGCTCGCTGCTATGAGCCATTAAGTCCCAGGAGGAGGTTGGACTCCGCCAGGGCTGCCCTTTGTCAACGATTCCGTTCATAACTTTTATGGACAGAATTTCTAGGTGCAGCCAAGGGACGGAGGGGGTCCTGTTTGGTGACACATCTCATCGATGCTTTTTGCAGATGATGTGGTTCTGCTTGCGCCATCCAGAAGCAACCCCCAGCTCTCACTGGAGCGGTTCGCAGCCGAGTGCAAAGCGGCTTGGATGAGAGTGAGCACCTCTAAATCCAAGACCATGGTGTCAGCCGAAAAAGGGTGGATTGTTCTCTCCGGGTTGGGGACAGGGTGCTGCCTCAAGTGGAGGAGTTTAAGTATCTCGGGGTCTTGTTCACGAGTGAGGGACGAATGGAGCGGAAGGTCGACAGATGGGTTTCCCTGCTTAGGCTGCCCCGGCGACCCGACCCCGGATAAGTGGCAGATAATGGATGGATGGTGTAATCTCTGCAACAGCACATTTCTTGATTCTGTCCAAGTGTTGTCGAGTGACACACACAAATCCATACAATCATTGTTAACTATCTCACGTTTTGATATTAATGCAGGTGGTTAAAACAAATGTTCTTCACTAAGGATTCAAAATGGTGGAAGGTGCAGCTTGGGTATTGTATAGGATTTTTCCTCTCAGTCAAACCCCTCTCTGATTCAGCCTCACACCCAAATTCGGATGAAATATCAGCCATCTTCAGTATGTGGAATCATTTGAGTGATGTTATTCGCTATTAGTACATTTGAATATGTAAGAATTTGAAAGGGCTTGCGCATGGAAGCAGGGCAGGGGATTGCAGCAATAGATCATGCTGGATGGCAGTAACTGGAACAATAGGCTCATTCTCTTTGTTCAATAGTCAAACACACAATAGTCCTATATGTTTATTAAGGAGGCACAAAACACACCATATTGTACAAATTACCCTTCCTGTAGAGCTGATAAGACTTGCACCAAAGATTTATGTAATTAACAATCTACTCAACGTTTCTTACTGGTTGCCAAAAGAAACC